>KK119128.1:399983-427108 GCA_000611955.2 Stegodyphus mimosarum
GTGAGTGCACATTTGGAAGACACTTGCACAAGCATAATCATGATTGTCTCCTTCCAACGTCAAGCATGGAGGTGGACCTGTCATGGTATGGGCAGTCATGCCATAGTTACTTTGGCTTTATGTAGTGGCGATTTTTGTACCAAAATCGCTGCTAAACAAAGCCAAAATAACAAGTCAAAGAACTGCACAAACTCGGTGTACTGCCAAAAATCTCCAATTTTCCCCAAGGGGCACCCATAAATATATTTTTATCCAAAAAATCAGATAAGAGCTGTGTTTAAGCTGAAACTCAGCACCTAAAACGTTGTGGATAAATAAATTCTTTCCACATAAAACTCAAAATAAAAGACGACAATCCTTTAATGTACACCGATTAATCATTAATGTAATCCTTTAACTTTCTGAACCAGTACAATAATCTGAAAGTGCTGATTTATCTAAAACCAAAAAATATACAGATTCACAATCTGTATTTACTTACCAATTAATATATGAAAGATACACAAAAATGCTAAATAACTTCAATAAAAAAATCTTTTAATAGAAATGTTATAGCATGTTTTTGTTAAAAAAATTCTCTGTATATCTGCAAAGAAAAAAAGATGCACTCAGTTTTCTAAAAACTGAAATTTTGCTTGTTTACCTCTAAAAATGAGCACAGATCACAGGCATTTATGGATTATGAAAATTCAACTACATACGCATTGCATATTTAAAAAATCAGCAACGAAATGGGGATACAACAGGGTGTTTATAAATAAATAGTGCAGTTTAAAAAATTAATAATAAATTAATGCATTAGCTTACTCATGGTAAAACCTACACTGTAAATATTGGCAACTGTCCAAATTTCTCACATGCTATTTCCTGTTTGCTTGTCATGCTTACTCTGCAGCCGCAAAGTCAATTTCCAAGATGGTGCCACAATAGGAAAAGGTTTACTGTGTGCTCCATTTTGAGGTGCTCAGATGTGTGGTTTCAGCGCAGCATGACTTTTGTGCACATTTTCAGCACGGTGTCCCACGAGAAAGAACACTGCTCATTTTTCTTTGAAGAAAAAACTCTGATCAGTGAGTTGACTCATTTCTAGAGAGATTAGAAGCCTTGTTGTTACTCTAGCTGAAGAAGCATTATGATGATTACATTTTGCAAATGGGCGATGCTCCACCCCATTTTCACAGGAATGTTCAAGACCTTCTTAATCATGTTTTTCACCAATGTTGGATTGGATGCACTCCAACAGCAGACAACAATCTTTTCTCCTAGCCACCCCTTTCACCAAATTTAACATGATTCCATTTCTTTCTTTGGGTGTTTGTCAAAGACGGAGTTTATGTACCGTCAATGCCTGTCCCCAAGATGTCCAGTGCAGTGCATGCTGGGTGTTTTTGGAAGACGGAGTTTATGTACCCCCACGTTGTCCAGTATTTATTCAATCACAAATTTTATGATTGAATAAAGCCTGCACTGTCACAACAGACATGCTACACCGATTATGGGAAGAATTTCATTACCTTGTAGATATGCGCCATGTGACCAAGGATGCATATATTGAAGGATTGTGATTAATGCATCAAAAACCTGGACAGCTGCCACTGCTTCTGCTGTAAGATTTGCCCATATAAAGTAATACATCAATTTATTATTATTTTTTTTAAATAACGCCATTCATCTATATTCAACATGTATATCAGATATGACTAATTTCCCTGTGCATAAACTGCAATGTGCTTTATATAAGAACTGAAAAAATTGTCATTATTCACTGCATGTCCACTCAGAAGTACATCCAAGAAAAAAAAATTACCTAATCTTATTTGGGTTTCAACAGGTTCAACAGGTCTGCCAACTTTCACTTGCTCTTTGACAACATTTTTTAACCTATGTCTCTCTTCTCTTTCTTCTTGGATCCTAAAAGATTTTTTTTAAATATTTAAAATAAAAATTTAAATATAGATAACACATCTACGTAAAATATATGGCGTTCTTAAATAGAACACTTCAGGGTACTTTTTAGCACACTGAGTGCAGCTTGGTCCAAAAATAAATGTTGATACAAAATCTAATCAGAGAGAAGAATGGAAACCTTTAAAATAATACAGCTACATGAAAAGAATGGCTATTTTATTAAATTCGAAACAAATAGAGAAACAAAGGCAAATATGAAAGTACGTAACTATTCCAATTAATAGAATTCTACTAGTTTGAATTCTTGATAGCAGAGGTAAATAAATCGGATAACTTTCAAAGGAATGTGCAAACCTTCCAACCAGCAGTTCTGCAAGTCTTTTTGTGATACTACCTTTTATTGTAGAACTATTTTGATGTTCCAAAAGCAGTAAAATATAGTTTTATTTTATGGTTACCTGAACAGTCTTTTATTGGGTGCATAGATATGATTCCATCCTTTTTTACTCGATGTCTTTAGTAGAATTGCTTGCATACAACTGAATAACAGTATGTTTGAATTTGAAAGGTTTGACAGTAATCCCTAAAAATTAGTATGTGATGTGTTTAAAGTGTAAATAATAATTATTTTTACCTTACTGAAAATGTTGAGTTTTATGCACAAAACAACAGATGTTGAAAGTTTATTGTTTTATTGAAAAGGAAACTGCAGTGGAAACTTTATTGTTTTGTTACACGGAAAACTCAGCTGGAAATTTGTGGTGAACATGCTCTATCGAATATAATTTGAGAAGACTGGTTTTGATGGTTTAAAAAACATGGAAAACCAGCAAAAAACAATTTTAGTTACTGCAACTAAGTCAGACAACCAATGCCAAATTTTTATTAGAAATGATGAGGTCACTCGCATATAATGTTGCAAATCAAACAATAGTCTAGTCAAAGAATCTTGAAACTCTTCCCTTTGTACGTACTGTCCAGGCACTGCTCCTTCTATTTACCATCTGTTTTCATTTATGCAGAATGGACTTTATCAATAGCACTTCAGTTCTTAGAGGATATCAAAAATAGGTTTGATAACTCAACTATTTCAAAAGAAGCAAACTTCTCTCATATAACTGATTCATAGCTGTCAAATGGGAAAATGTTGTAGTTTCTAATGGAAAATATTTTAAATATATGTTTTCTTCAGTTTGAAAGCAAACAAATGCCTTTTAACTACTTAAAAAAGGGGCACACTTATATTTATACACAGTACCATGATACCTTAACTCTTCATCATTTGATAATCGTGACATCATGTAATTCACACTGATTCGATCTTTCTTACTTTTTTTAAAGCACTCCAATAAAAAGTATCTGAAAATATTGGAGGTTTAAGTTACGGAATTGAAGTCCATTCTTCCCACTTATTAATAATAACGACATTACGCAGCACTACTCAAGAGGCAAAATTAACAAGCCACCATAGTTGGATCTTTAGCCGTATTATGACTTGTGCCTCGTTAACCAAAAAGTACCCGTTTAAGACATCTTTGATTTTGGAGTCTGAATAAATATTTTACTTACATACGCAATTCTTCTTTAAAAAGCTCAAGATTGCTTTTTCGCTTTTCCTTTTCTCGCTTTTTGTTCTAAAGAAATATACAATAGAGAAAAAAGATACAGATTCAATATGAAAAATAGCAAAACATTTCATGATAATACCACAAAAGTGTAAAAAGCAAATTTATTATAAAACTTTTAACTTACACTTTGTAATAAATTTTAGAACTAGAATATAAATTCATAAAACAATTCAACTAAATGTATCTGGTATTTGGCCTGGTATTTATCTACTATTAAATGTATCTTATATTTAACAAGATTTTACAAAATAATACAAAAATATTAAACCAGAATAATTTAAATATGATTTCTTAATGAGATATTTAACCTGTCGCTCAATTCTATCAGCTTTCTCTTTGGCAGTTTCTTGCTTGTCTTCGGGCTGCTTTTTAACAACTTCTACTAACTTTGGTGGTTTATATAATTTTCCAGTTTGTACAGTTGGTTTTTCTTCTGCAATTGATAACGAAATATTATACATATTTCCATTTCAACAACAAAAAGGAAACTAACATGCATCCTTACAATAAGTAGAGAAAAATGAATTTGTTTACAATTGATTAACTTTTCTTAAAGTAACTCAAAGAAAAACAGTATTTATATTAAAAGATTTGCAAGTAATTAATTACATTTTCAAAGTGCACTCTGGAGTTATGTCCAAATTAAAAAGTGCTGTAGATGATAATTCATGACCACTCAGATTTTACTGACTGGGTCTCATGCCCTTCTCCTGCTGCTTTCTAAGCACAGGGAAAATGGACAGGAAATCTCATTCCTCTGCGTGACCTCTTATGGTACAAATGGTTGGCACATTAAGCTGCCAAGAAGATCCGTGGTTCAAATATTAGAAGGACATTGTTGGTTTCTCTCACTTATAATCCTAATAAATTTTTATAGTGATGCATGAAGTAAATGACGACAAGGATATGGATGAATAGGTCGCATAACTCACCAAGTTACTCTTTCAGGTAGAGGAAAATATAAGGAATCATTGGATCTATCCAGAGTGCCCTCAGCTCTCATGTGTATCACATGAGAGTTTAGTACATCTAGCTAGCAAATGGAAATGGTTAGCACATCTAGCTAACAAATAGAATATACATGGGCTAAATATCAGTGACAGCATAATTATTTCTCATTTTTCCTGGCAGCTTTGCAAAGATATAACTCTAAAATTTTATTAATAAAATATTTTCAGATAATGAAGCGTACATTTCACTTATTCATTCACATAAAGAGCATAAACACATTCATAATTTGGAAGAAGGAACCTATGAAGTACACTTAAAAGAATGATGAAAATGTTGGTCTACAAGAAGAATGTAACATATTAAACCTCTAAGTACTAACTTTAGATCAAGCAAAAAGGACTTGGTGCTTAACATATTAAGGCAGCTAACTTGGGGAGGGGAAGCTCCAGAAGTGCTAAATCCTTCAGTGCAAGAATTACTGCAAAGACTGGTGACCTGCAAATCTAGGTGTTTAGTTTACTGACATAACCCAACTTCAATTTCTGCTATACTGGATATATAGCTGGAACTTTTTCTTGCTCGGAAAAATCTAACTTTCTTCATGGGATTATAATTACAGCACAGAAATTTAGCATTTCTTACTTTTAATTATTAAGTCATATAATGTTTTACAAATTAAAAGAGCAACAAACACAAAAACTCTCTAAATATGCAGTTTTACCTCCTGATCCAGCATTGATTACTGTGCCCCTAACAAACAACTTTCCATGTTTTGCTGGCTCATCAAATGAAGCTAAGAATTCTTCATACACTTCAGCAGCAGCTTTTTCTTCCTCCTAAAGAAAGAAAAATCCACATTACTAATTAAAACACAGCATGCTATAATAATTGTATAAATATAATACAAATAAAATATTCACTAATTTATATATATTTATATATAAAAAACTATTCAGCATAAGACAAAAAACAAGCCATAAATGAAAAACTATTAGACCTAAAAATAAACAAACAAACAAAAGTAAACCATATAAATCTGCTATAAGGAAAATTAACCTTTACAAATACACTTAATTGCGTGTATATGCATGCCCCCAAATTATTTTTAATTACATAATAAATCCTCCCATATATACAGCACATCAGGAAAATCCACTGCCACAATTTATATCTGAATAATTCCCAGTTATAACTACAACAGCATACATTTAATATTATATTTGTGCTAATACACATAAAATGTAAATCTTATTTAATCAATATTACAAAAATTATTGGTTCTTTTTTAATTAATTATTTTAAATAAAGGGAATGGATGCCTTCGTGGAGAATTTTTAGGGGAAAGTTGTTCGTACCCATGATACACAAGGGAAAAACCACAAAAATGCCCATGCAAGCAGCTCATTCACTGAGATTCAAACCACAGACATAACTACCAGTGTTCAGCGACTTGACCACTCAGCCACTGGTGGGATAGAGAACAAAGGAGAATCTACTATGCAAAACTGCTAAGAGCAGATATTATAAAAAGTTAAGTAAAAACATATTAGTTGAACATTTATTCAAAATAAAAATACAAAATTATCCTGCCCATGATAGAAAGAAGGTTTAACATCTTTCAGAAAATCATATTTTACAGATCATTACAAGAAATACTATTTTGCTTAAAATGCTGCAAAACATTTTAATAAGAAATCCAGTATCACATTTTTATAGCATGTAAATGTACAGAAACATATGATAGAAATATTTATTTTGCTTTTCTACAAATACAACAAAATATATTTGATTTTCTTTTGATTTCAGTTAAAATTAAATTATAAAATTCTTTATGAAGAATTAAAATGATATTTCAAACATACAATCGAAAAATAAAAAGTTAAAAATGATTTTCACAGTTTTATGATTTTGTTCAAGTAATAAAACATATTCATTGAAATTTATTTGTATCATCCTAACTTCTTGATTATAAAAACAGAATAACAGGAAATAGAATTTCTTAATACTTATTACTATAAAATTAATATTAAGCCTACATTTGCATAGAAATTTATCTTTTCCTTGCTGTAAGTTTAAAAAAAAAAAAAAACTTCCTTATGATGCTAGTAACAAGATTATTTCTTCAAATATATTTTTGTTTTTCTAATTTTAGTACTCTCATCTACAGAATAAAATTGGCATCACACAGAAAAAAATAATGTGAGGTGCACCATACATAAGAACATTACTCAGATGTGGGTTAAAAAAGCATATAACTTTTTTAATAGAGAAGCTATTAATTTTATATAAAAAGAAAATAGAAATAATCATTATAAAAATTATTTTTTACATTTTTTAATATCTGCTCATGGTAGTTTATTTTAAAACTTGACAATGTTTAATCAAATTTATGAAATTTTATTGAGTGCATTAGATATAAATATTGCATTTTAAGGATATGTTACCAAATGAATTATCTTGATAGTGCATTTATTACATCTGCAGCTGCATTCTGGTTTGAAAGAGAAGTTCAGAAATTTCAAACAAGTGATTATAAAAGTTAAAGAACGAATTACTGATTTATAGAAAAGTTGAGAAGAGAATTCTGCAAAACCTTAGTAATACTTTTACTAGAATACAAGTAATTTTAGATAAAATCAGTTAATTTTTGGAGCCTTGGTGAGCAATTTCATTAACCTGCTTTCACATCTTCTGCATCTTCACAAGACACCTGCTTCAGAATCTATGCAATCTAGCTTTCAATACTATGAATGAAACTTCTTGTACTACAGTTTCCTACCAACTTCTGCTTGTCACACAAGAAGCAAGTTTTTATTATTTACAAGTAAGTTAAGTGTTTTTAACATTGAAATTAATTCTCTAATGTATTGTTTTTAAAAACGTTACAGAATGAAGAATCTGCATGAATGTACGTATGTTTCTCATGCTGTGAAAACACAATGGTACCTAGAGGCATCAAATTTTGAATAACGTAGTCCTTCACCCAAATATGGGCACCTGGAAGTTCGAATCTGGAATTAGTTTTATTGTCTATTTCATATTTTGTAAAACTGTAATGAATTTCTGATTAACAAACTCAATAATTTCTAAGCAAGCAATGACAACACTGTATGGGGAGGAAAAAAAAAAAAAAAACCAATTTTTATCTCCATCACGTGAGATTGTCTATTGAAAATTCTAGAGATATGCTGTTCTTAAATATTTTTAGCCCAAATGCTCTCAAAACATGTATGTGTGTGAAAATGGGGGGAAGAGGGGAGAACCTTCGGGCATGCTGAAAGCTTTCATTTTTTTTTTTTATTCTACTTTTATATTTTTTTTTTTTACCAAACAGTTGATAGTGCCAAATAATTAATGAAAGGGTTCAGATGAAAGAAAAAAGCTAAATGTGCTTTACAGAATCACAAAACAAAATCGCTCATTAATGGCCTTTAGAGGTCCGTATGAATGCAATCCTCCAGATGTTAATAGTATCAAGAATGGCATGAAAAACATTTTTAGAAACTAGGCATATTGCTGGCTTTCCAAAGTAGAAGCAGGTTTGATGCAAGTGAAGAGATTGTTGACTGTTATGAACGAAGAAAAGGACAATATCTAGGGCCAAATCTGTGTAATATTTTGTGACAATGATATCCTGAAGGCCAAAATAACACATGCTGTGTCAAATGTTACAGTAACAAAGACCAGGTGACAAGAAATGGAATTCCAATGTGATCTTTTCCAAGCTAAAAAAGGGGGTACATGTTGAAATTTACTAAAACACCACAAAAAACTAAAAACTCATAAAAAATTACTGCAGCTACTATTTCAAAAAAAAATCATACATGTCAAATTATAACAGTTTCCATGGAATTAATTTTATAATCAGGACGGAGTTTTGTTTACCTTGTATAATGCAAACATAGAGACATTATCATGGGAATACTTTCATGAACTAATGGATAGAATTCCTAGCCATAACATTAGTTTGTTAGGAAAAAGTGAGTAGAAATAACCACAAACATCCTATTATATGACAAACTCCTATTATTTCTGCCGATTTTTCATGCAAGCACAGAAAAATCTGAAAATACACTATGAGGATGCTTGATGCCTCTTAATGATAATTTTCACTTAATTATTTTTAATGAAAAAAGAAAGCTACAGTATCAGATTTTAAATAGGTGCCTCTTACGTGTCTAACTGTTAGCTAACATCAATTTTATGAAATTATACCATCCCAAGTGTTAAAATTCAAAGCGTTTTTAGATTGTTACCTAGTCTTCCCTAAAGGAAATTTTGAAGTATTTTCACATATAAAAGGCATAAAATCTGCTTTCATGTATACTGATAAGAATGTAACATTTGAATCTGTACTTGTTAGTCTGAATATAACTAGTTAATACAAAATCTAACCTGAGTATGCAGTGCACATATATTTTATATACACATTTAACTAAATTTGAAATTTTAATACTTTCTATTTTAAATACCATTCAATAGTACCCTTTTTTTATACATATATGTTTCTATTGCTAGACAAGATAATATTTTACAGTAAATGCCACTTAATGTGATTGTGGTTAATGTTATCATTTGAATACTGTTACTGAATTGCTGAAATAACATTTGTTTGTATATGGTAATAATATCAAAAAGTTATAAAATTAATTTTTTAAATTGAAGTAAAGCTGTCAAATGGGGTTGACACTGATTATAAAAATTGCCAAAGGATCCCAAAATTAGTAAGGAATTAAGTCACCAAATAGGATGGTTTCAATTTTAATCAATTATTTAAAATTAGGGGAGGAATCTTAGTTTTGACATAGATTTTTAATACCTCTATTGATTTTGAGGGCAATCAGATACAGATCTCTCTCCAGAAGCAGAAACATTTCTGCATGAAAACATTTATGCCAATTTCCCACCCACCCCCTTAATTTTAAATCTACATTGGCGAGTTCTCTTCCAATAAAGGATGAGTATTATGATTAGGAGTACAGCATTGGTCAAATAATTTCTAGACACATTACGAAAATTTCATAAGTGAATTTTTACATTAAGGACATTATAAATAGCTCATAAACAAACTTTTGCATTTTTCTAATTAAAATTCTATATTAAATTAATTTAATTCCATTGTTATTTTGAAGGACATTTCTGTCTCATCATTTAATGTTATCATGTGGAAAGTGTTTTCAGAATAGCCCTGACGATATTGTGACTACATTAACTGGGACCTATTGTATTTCAAATACTGACTCCCACATTTAGAAATAGTATTTTTAAATAACACTTATAGCTACCTACATTGATAGTTTTATAATCAGATGAATACATTCATATTATGTAAGAACTTAAGATTCTAAAATATTTTAACCCTCTTGCTGAGCAATTTTTTTACCAAAATAGGTCCAAAATTAGTGTACTTTTTTATTACATATATTTTAGAGTTGAAATATACAAAAAAATTTTTTTTTCAATATAGAATTAGATCATAAATGTTTTTCGAGTTATAAAAGCAAAATTTTGAAATTAATCTTGGATAAATTATGATTTATTTAATGAAATACAAAGGTAAAATGTATATACTAATGAAAATATGCAAAATACTTACAATACATTTATTAGAAATGAAGTTTAGTATGATAAAACTACAAAACTAGGCTCGAGGCAAAGTTGCACCAAATTCGTGTTTCTTTGCAAATTTTTTTTTTGCAAGTGTCAGCTTTTTTTTAGTAACAAACATCACACTATCTCCGAGGCTCTTTCTTGATGGGATTGGGGGGTACATGGATAGAAAAATGTTGAGCAGTTAGTCTCACGGGATTGAAAGTTGAACTACATCAGCCAGGCTAAACACTGCAATTTCCATCTGAATATGTCTGAATGCTCAGCTGAATAATTTGCAAGTGCAACTCTAGGAGCGTTATATTTTGCAATGGATTACCCTTTTTATAAAGGATATAGGCATTCTACAGTGACTGCCAAGAAAAGAAAATGAAGCAGGAGCTGGTGAAATATTTAGAATATGAATTTTGTACCACTGTCGAATGTTCTGAATAAAAAATGAATCTTTAGATTCATCACTATATGCAGAGGAATCTGAGAAATTCTCATCAGTTTCACTATAGCTATCTTCAATATACTTGAAATCAGAGTCAGAACTGTTACCAGTGTCAGAAATATTGTCAGGAAATATTACTCGTGAAATGGTTCCTACCAGACATCTTTAAGTTTTGAAAAGAGTGTGCAAAATATGCTTTTATGTTTCACAGAAATATGGACAACTATTGCTACCTGTTAACCAAGATCTGAATAAATAATTAAACATCAGAGAACAACCAAAATGAAACAATGAACGGGAAAAAGAGCAGGTTGCACAGTTAAACAGATGGAAAAAATGCATCCAAGTGGAAATCGTGGGTTGTGCAGATTTTGCTACTTCTACATTGCCAGTGGAAATTGCAGGATACGCAGGGAGAGGGTGAATGGACTGAAAAATTAATTTTCTTCCTCACAAGAAACAGTCAGTTTTCTAAGCTTAGAGCATCACATCAGAACCTTAAATATTAAATATATTACTCCTAGAATGCATACTGTGGTTGCAAAAAACCTCAAAGTGCTTTTTAATCTGCAATTTGCTTTATTACCTGAGGTTGGAAGCATTGAGCTTACAAGTATTCTTTTATGTATAATATCTGAATGACAATATCATTGATTTTAAAATAGAATAGCTGACAGTCCCACTTTAAAAACATTGTTTATTTCTCAATGTAAGAATTGTGATGAGGGTGAAGCAATGAAGTCATGAAATTCTGACAAGATTTTATTTATTTACTTTTTAGGAAGTGAAGGTACTGACCAAAATTTCTTAATTTGAAAAGTTACATGACATTTTGATTAACTTACAAAAACTTCTTTTTTTAACTATAAAGCATATTAAATTTTTATATTACAAGCTTTAAGATACATATTTAACATTAAAATCTTAATTGAAACAGTTAAAAGCCACTTATAGTAATATACCATGGATACTGCAACTAAACACTTTCCAATTTAAAAGGTTAGCTATTTACAGTTTAACATTAATAATAATAATAAACGCAAAAATTGTTGTTTTAGAATTACAGCATCTTACTTCACATTCAGCAACACCAGGGGGAAAAAAAAACAATATGCAAAAATATTTTCACTGCTTACCGAACATTTAAGCTTCGGATCTCTTCTGGGTTTCTCAGGTTCAGGTTTTGGACCTTTTTTCCCAACTGGATTGATATTAAAAGCTTTCATCTTTTGTCCCTTCATTAAGAAAAAAGAGAGAAAAATCAAAATAAGAAAAAAATTATTTTCTAAAATATAACTAAAGAACTGATTAATACTAAAAAATAGTGCTTTAATTCAGCTAGAGCTGGACTTTAATACTCAGCTGTTGAGAAAAATCATACTTTCTGGATAAACAAATCAGAAGAGTTCAGACATACAACTGAATCAAAACATTAGCACAAAATTTATTATTCATGTAACATTTCTTTTAGTAGTTATTAAAATGACACTAATATATTAGCTACTATATATGCCTAAATTTCGTACAGTAAACACATGGGATAATGGAGCAATCTAAATGCAATCATTAAACAGTGTGAAATATTTATGTCCTGTAACCCATCAGATTTTTAATGAATTAGCAGCTACAATTTTATCTGGCAGATCCCCCACCCCCAACACAGACACACACACACAAAAAAAAAAACTTAAATGTTTCAGATTTTAAATTATGTCCAAAGGGCGTTTATTTAACATTTCGTGTGCTACGTATTAAATATCCTGTTCTTCGCACTTAAACCATAAAATTCAGTTAAAGAATAGTATCGCAAAATAATTTTAAACCAAGCATATCTATAGAATTTCCTATACACAGTCTCATGCGCTGGAGATTAAAGTCTTTTTTCTGTACAACGTTGCCATTGTTCGCTTTGAAATCCTTGAGTTTGTTATCCAACAATTCGTTAAAGTTTTAGAAAATATGAAATCGATAATAAAACAAATTCCAAATTTCTAATTTTGGCTTCCAGATGCCCATATTCTCAGCAATATTATGTCATTTAAAATTCGATGGCTCTCAGTACTGTCGTTTTGTCACAATGAGAGAAACATACATACATTTATGCACATTCTTCATTATTTAATTTCTTTAAATATAATACAGGGCTGCAATATTTGGTGGCAACAGTTTGAAAAGTAAACTGACATTTAATGTTTCCGATGCAAAATCGCAAAACGAAAACAATAGTCCTTCAGGGACAAAGCCCCTTTGGACTAAACAACTAATAAACATATTAACTTTCCTTTTATTTTTGTAAAACCGTAAAACTATTCACCTTTTGTTTATTTTATGTTTTCATTTAATTTTCATCACACATTTTTATGTTTCATTTAATTTCATCACACACATTTATTCAATAAACTTTACATTTTATTTAATTTAATCACTCATTATATATTACTTTACTTTTTTTTTTCACCATACCTGTAGTTTACAGTATATCTAATTTTAGAAACTAAACCTTGCTATAGATATGTAGAATCATTAGGCTTTTCAAAACAGGAAACATGAAAAATATGCAATGTGCTAGCTGGGATTCGAAACATGGAATTTAATACAAATTCAAAATATGGAAATACAAGCTGGACCTACTTCCAGTTACACCATGAAGGTGTCCAGTAAAGAGGAAGAAAATACCTCACAGATAAGCATCTTCAATTACAATGCATGTGTTCAAGTGAATAAAAACATTTATAAACTTACACATAAAATTCACCACTGATCCCCCCCCCCTTTTTTTTTGGTTGACATTTATTGTAGGGTTCCGCTTCGGTTCTGTTTGAAAAAATCACCAAGTGGTATTGGTTGTTTGTGAAATCTGGAAGCCTGCTGCGTGAAATAGGTTTTTCGGTAACCCTAATGTTGGCGAAAATAGCTAGGGGAAAATTGTGCAAATACTGCCAAATGTGTTGTGATATTTAAGATTTGGGCTATTTTTCATAATCCTTTCACATGGGCCGGAGATTTTCAATTGCTGTGTTTAGTTGCATGTGCGTAATGCTTTATGAAAGTGGTGCCTGAAAGGTTGTCTGAAAGTTTGCTTAGTGTTATAAATGAGTATATTCTTCCAAATACGACTATAATTTCTGACTGCTGGAAGGCATACAATTGCCTTTCAGATGAAAGCTTTGGACACCTAACCGTAAATCATAGTGTACAATTTAAGGATCTGGATACAGGTGCTGACATTAATAAAACAGAAGGAACGTGAAGTGTAATTAAATGCAGTTTAGCCAAGAAGAAAATGAAGGACGGCTTACACTATTATTCGGCCGAATATCTGTGGTGCAAGAAGGAGCAACGGAAAAAAAAATGTATTTATCGGCTTTCTTGGACACTACTATACGTATTTATCCACCATTAACAGCAGATGAGTCGAAATGAACAAATATTTAATTGTTACATGGAGGAGATACTGCTAGGAGGTGTGAACGGATGCATGTGAAGAAAAGCTATGTTAAGGAATTCACATTTTATTTATTTATTGGTGTCTGTGAGTTAATTTTTGTTAAAAGACTTGCTGTTTAATGCTTTTATATTAGGAAATAAGTATTTTTGGTTATTTATTACTCTGTTTGTGTATTTTTAGTTATTTGTTCATGTCTTTTGTTAAGACAGCGGAGAATTTAACTTTGTTTTAGAATTCTTGGGTTTTTTTAAAGTTAAAATAGGTCGATGTGTACATGGACAAAGTTAAGGTAGTGTGCTATGCCTAGTTTGGGCAATTCTGAGAATTTTATTTTAAGTTAAAATAGATCAATTTGTATACAGACACCGAGTTTGTGTAAATGTTTGATTTCTTGTTTTGGTTTTGTGGTGGAAAGATCAGCGCCATCTTGAAATTGGTGCCAATCTTGGCATCAAAAAGGAAACAATTTGTCAAGAGGTACTGTAGAATAAATTTTAAACTTTTTTTTTAATAAAATAATTATTTTATAACAGGGTTGCCACTCAAACAGGAGAATGAAATTCCTTGACTTTTCCATGTTTTCCTGGTGTGTTTTAAGAAATTTCCAGTCTATCCATGTAGTGCCCGTTGGCTGTGCTGGGAGGTAAATTAATTATGGTACCACTTCAAAACACGAAAATTTGCCAGTTACATATAACTTACACATGCACATATATATATATTCCCCAAATTCCATATTTACTATTTTAACTATACTAGGAGTTGTTTTCTCCATGAAGATTGAGATTAGAATCTGCCCAATCTGGATTAAAATGTCTTTTTTCACACATATTTTGCAGCTAAATGAAGAAACAAATCTATTTAATGATATTCAAAACAACAGTATTATTTTAAGAACAAGTGGAATTTTAGGAAGGCCAACTGGAACGCTTACCGAGATATAGAAAAACAAATGTAGATTCCTCCTTGTCGTATTTTTGCATGACCATTTCAAAAGTGGCTAAACGTTGGATACCTAGAGGTAAGCAACACAACTACAAACCCTTTTGGAATGATCAACTTACTAAGGGATCATCTGTTCAGGCTTGTACTAAGGTTGAAAATTCTAACAACCCCAAAGATGTCAGAAACTGGAGAAATATTATTGCAGTTCTCCGTAAAGAAATTAATTTAGCAAAGCACAAGAGTTTTAATACTTTTATAAATAATATTACCTACCGTAAAAATTGTGCCAAGGGTTCTAAATTTGTAAATAAATTAAAACATCACAACCCCCTTTCCTCAAGGTACCAATACTTTTTAAAGGAAAGGCTTTAAAATTTGACAAGGATATTTATAATGTTTTTACGAATTTTTATGCTTCTAATCAATGTTTAAGTGGTGAACGTAAGAGAGATTAAAAGCTGATGAAGAAATTGATCAAGGACTCCCATGAGACGCTGGGATTTGGACGAGAGATTTTCAATAGATTTTGACATTTTAGAATTAGAAGAAGCTATTAATTTCCTAAAGACAGGAAAATGTCCAGGCCCAGATAATATACATCCAGAGTTTATTAAACATCTAAGATATAATGCTCAAATGTTCCTTCTATCTATTTTAAATCATAGTTGGAACTCTTATGTACCCACCATGAGGAAAAAAGCCATTATTATCCCTATTTTGAAAAAGGATAAACCTACAGATACTATTAAAAGCCATCGACCTACTGCATTGACTAGTGTTTTGTCGAAGATTATGGAAAAGATGACTGTCTCTAGACTAACTGGAGAATAACAATCTCTTGTCTCATAAACAAGCTGGATTCAGACAATATCCTTCCACTGTCCAGCAGGTGTCTTATGTTAGTCAAGCCATCAAGGATTCTTTAGACAATCGCTTGCGCGTCCTGGCAACATTCATAGCTTATGAATCATGAAGGATGGACACTATGTATTATTCAGAAATTACGAAACTTGGGAATAAATGGCAGGATGTTTTTATGGATTAAGAATTTCTTATCACAGCGTTTTTCTGCTGTTAAGATTTGGCTATAACGTTTCTAGATTTAAACAGACTGAAATTGGCCTCCCACAGGGAACAGGCATCAGCCCAATTCTTTTTAATGTTTTTATTAACAATTTATTGTAGACTCTGGCACTGTGGGTGAATTCTGCCCTTTTTACCGACGATTTGGTTATCTGAAGTAGTGCTTCTAAAGAGAAGCAGAACGGTTTAAATGAGACTCTTAATGGTGCTCTGAAAGAGCAGCTGGAATACTGGTGTCAAAAGAATGGTATGAGAGTAATGATTTATTCTGATTTATCCTGATGGATAAGAGCATGTGCCAGTTTTTTACTCTGAACAGACAGACTTTTACCCCATACATATAAGGGTACTTTTACCCCATACATATAAGGGTTGACATATAAGGGTGCAGATGTTCAACATAACGATTCAACAAAATATTTGGACTGCATCCTCGATCTATGCTTAAATTGGAGGAAGCATGCAGAACATTTGAAAAATAAAGCTGTAAGAAGACTTTCCGTCTTAAAATGTTTGGCTGGCTCAAGGTAGGGTTGTGACAGAGAGACATTGAAGACTACTGACAAATTATACTTTCAACCAATTATTGGTCATTGTTGCGAGATGCTCATCACAGCTCTAAAGAATGTAGTCCAGATCCTTGAAGTCTTCCAGAACAAAGTGTTGCACATAATTACTGTGGCAGTGAGATCTACTCCTGTTCTTGCAATGCAACTTCTAACATGTTTGGAACTTGTTCATTACTGTATTAAGAGAAAAGCAATCGTATCATACCAGAAAGTGGTGTGTTTGCCCGACAACCCTTTTTGGAGGTACTTTAATAATTAAACTTCTAGGAAACTTAAAACTCGGATTGGCTTTATACAGGCTGCTCAGAGAGAATCTGATGCTTTGGAGTTGACCTGACATTATTTAATTTTGCCTCCTCCCCATTGTCCCTTGGACTTTTTGAATTTAAATACAAATCTTGATATTATTCAAAGAGTTGTTAAAAATGAAATGAGCGATTCTGAATTAAGATCTACTGCAATGGAAACTATTGAGGTTCGCTACTCTCAAAATAAGTGGTTGCATGCCTACACTGACAGCTCTATGTTAGAGAGAATGTGCGGTGCTGGAGCAGGTATCTTTAGCGAGCTTTTCAATTTCTACTTACCAATGGAACCACTTACTACTGCTTTAGATAGTGAAATAGAAGCTATTGGTGTGGCTATTCAACAACTGTCGATTTGTAGCGACTCTTTTATAAAGGTAGTCATATTGTCAGATTCCAAAAGTGCACTTCAAACTCTTCTGAATAATCAAAATAGTTACCAAAGAATCTCAGACTATAGGCCTTTGCTTAAGGCAATGACACACCAAACTTCTTTCCAATGGATTCCAGCTCACTGTGGAATTATGGGAAATGAAAAAGCTGATACTTTGGCTAAGAATGAAACTTTCACAATGCAACGCATTACTCGGCCGCTTTTATTTCATACGACTAAATTGTTTGTTAACCTGATTCTTAAGAAAATTCTTAAGTAGGATATGATTAAACATGCTATGAAGTTGGCGGATTCTGGGGAAGACACAACTTTAATTTCCAGTTTTCCAAGACAGCGGTAGCTCTATTTAGACGTCTGACCGGACATGACTATTTGCGAGACCTCCTCTACAGAATTAGAGTGATGGATTCCCCAAACTGTATTCTGTGTGATTCCAATCAGCCTATGATTTGTTAACATTTAAATAATTGTACTGCACTTTCTCGGTATGAGAACATTGTTAAAAAATACTGGAAAGCCCGTGAACTAATGGTTTAAGTGCTAATGTTTGGCATTTATAAAATAAATAAATAAAATTATTTCAAAATCAATTTAGGTATTTTATGTTTATTTAGCAGCCTACATTAAAAAAAAATATGTGCATCAAATTTTGTGATAGTATGTCATCAGTCATACCGCTAGAATTAGTTTCAGGAGTCTGCCAGAGAAAATTGCCTGAAAGTTGAAAGTTATTAACTAATAAATAAATAAATTTAGAAGAAGAAAGCAACATTAAATGATATGAATAACATTAAAGTTAATTACTTAAAGATTAAAAACTGAATTATAATAATTAACGATATTTTAGAAAATATAATTATATTAAATGGTTAGCCTAGATGACTGATTGCTATTTTTTTTTATTATTATTTTACTGTAAAATAACAAATAAAGAAAAAAGAAAGAAAAGGCTTAAAAGCTTTTGTAAAATTTTAGTATACGGTTCGGCCGTGGCACGATTTTGAAAATTGTCGCCAGCAACAAAATGACCAGTTTACTGCTCACCATAATGTCACGAAATCCTGTATGTACCATATACTAGGATTTAACCGATTTTATGTTATACGAGAATGGGAAGGTATTTTCTGTCTTTCAATGTGCACTACACATGCACATGCGAATCGAGAATGGGGAGGTATTTTGTTTTTCAACGTGCATTACACATGCACATGCGAATCTCTTGATTCTCGGGGTTACTGGAAACCAAATTTGCAGGAAACTTGCTCTGCCTTTCTAAAAGACAATCTGACTGGAGCTGCAAAAACTGGCTCTACGCTAGTTGCCCGAATAATGCTCACATGATATACAATTCACCAAGAAAGTGATTGTTTCCAACGTTGACAGAAAAATTGCTTTTTTGGGGAATCTCCATATGAAATTCACTGACTTTTCCAGATTTTGACTAAAATATTTAAATTTCCTGACTTTTCCCTCATTTTTTTAGTCAATTTCCAAGTTCCCTGAGTTTTCCCAGTAGCATGACAACTCTGTTATAATAAAATAATTAATTTATAATAAGTTATGTAATAATTATAATATAATTTTTATTCTGCTATATTTCAACACGCTCCAAAATTTGTTCTAGATTTCCCACACAACTTCCTTTGGATTATTTATTAAAATCACAGTGATTTTCACTTAAAGAGCCTCAGCTCTAGGAAAGGAAGTACATATGAACCCGGTTACTAGTTAAAAGCTTTCCAAGAGGACGATATGGTACATGACCATTATGATCATATGACGTTTGGCAATTCTCCAGGCCAGAATTCAGTAATTTCCTATAAATGGAGCTCAATTCCTAGTCAAATTCATCCTCTTGCCTAATATGGAGTCAAGGAAAAAGGGACCGAAAATCACAATAACTTTCATTAGAACATAATTTATTATTCCCATTTGTATACTGTTCCCCATATATATGTATATATTAAAAAAAAGGCTTTTTGACTAATGGTTTGCTCTTGTTAATTAAGCATTTAACAGGAACAATTAACCCAACTGATCATTTAGCTATCCCCTCACTGAGAATGTTGCCCTCGATGTACGACAGGAGAGCAATTCATATTACAGCCATAAAGCAAGACTAAGTGCACAATTTCACACACTATATTACAATCACATATTTTACTCGAAATTTGAATCTACGCTTAGTCACTTGGAAAGGCTTTGCTAACCACCATACTTGCCAACCTACGACACTCAAAATCGGGAGATTTATTTTCAATGACAAAAAGATTTTTAAATGATAAAAATACATTTTTTAATAATGAATTAACTTCAAATCGTTACTTTTTAATATCTATCTGAAAGTACAGTTACTAATTCTTAAATGCAAATAGTACATTCTGCATTAATAACTTTTTGGTTCTTTGTTTCCACAGAGAAAAGTAACTTTTCGTTTTTTTAAATAGAACTCATGCTGTCCTTGTGTATCAGCATGTTTGAGAACATCTGCCCTTCCAATGTGCAAAATTGAAAAATCGCAATGACAAACGGTACACATCGCAAATGCATTACATTTCCTTGAGAAAATATTAGAAGAAAAGTCACAAAATAATCTTGATCTTGCTTTGTGCTTATTGGCTAACATGTGCCTGATGACATGCAGTGGCACTCGATGCTCACTGGAGAAATGGAACATGATGTTTTCAGATACATGTTCTCCCTCACAAAGCAGAAACGCATCATAATTTCTCACTGATGAAACTACTTTGGTTTTCTATGTAATCCAAAAAAAAAAAAAAAAAAACCAGGGGCTTTCAGACACCCTAAATCACTTTTTTGGGGATGCAAAGAACATTGTATTAAGCCAGAGTAACATAAAAATCATGAGAAATTTTAAGACTAAGAGAAAGTCAGGAGAATATATTATAAATCGGGTTGGCGAGAGAACGGTTGGAAATCTGAAGTCTCCCGCCTAAATCGGAAGAGTTGGCAACTCTGCTAAAATTATAATTATAAAGGCTAGATTTACAAGATAATATGTCATCTTACCACCACAATAGCTGCAAAGACAACTCTGCCGATCAGGGTTACTCAAAATTAAACTTCATGGACATTATAATACTTGAAGCAAAAAGCAATACCGCAAAGGGGTATTCACATGATAGTCTGAATGTCATTATTGTCATAGTCCAGAGGCTTAAAAGTCATTAGCTCCATTAATATCTGTGGAGCAGGGCTTGAGTCACAACCAATCAGAAAAGTTGTCCATGTAAGAATGTATAGCTGACTCAGTGAAATCACTGGCAAATGTCAGTTCAAATTTGATTCAATGTGACTGTTCTTGTCTTATGCTGGTTGATATAAAGCTCAACAGAATATTTAGACAAAATCCTCATTACAATCTTTCTGTGATGTGGCTAAATCTGATTGTCTAGAAGCAAAGTTTGGCTTATGCTGGCAATGCCCTCGTATGAATGTTCCATAAAGATTCATTGATAGGCCATTTGATATTTCACTTTATCTTTCAATAACACACTTTTCATAGTTAAGTACAATACAAATTAGATAAGACTGTATCTGGCTTTATCTTTTAGTAAAAATTCTTGTGTTTACAGTAATTATTGATCATATTCGATAATGCTTCATTCCATAAATCTCAGGGAAAACGCTTTGTAGCAATAACACAACATATAAACATCATAATTTAGATTTCAGTTTCATAATCATTCAGTATTATTCTGCTAACTAATGTTCAATATTTAAATCAACAGAATTCAATGCAATTCACTTGAACATGGTAGTAAATAATGAAAATAATTTTCAGATTAAATTATTTGATAGAGAAGATGAAATATTTTCCTTTAATCCCCAAATGTGTCCAGGGGATCCAAGCTACTCTAATGCCCTATGAATCTATTCTGGAAAGTCAAAATTCTGAACCTATTCGAGGCACTAAAATTCCCAAAATTTCTATGAATTTTCAGGAAGCCTGAAATTAAATAATAATAATATTAACTGAGACTACAAACATCCTACAATATAATTCTTAAGTACTTGTAATACATATTTAATGTTTAAATACATTCTCCATATAACACACATCTTTTTCTTAATGAATAAGACCTGAAATGTACATGTACTATGCTCTTATCTTTTGAAATCATTCATTCAAATATTTCCTGGGCTCTCAAACAATGGCATACTGAACTGACAAAAGGTAAGGAGAACAATTAGTTGTTCTGAGGGAGTAAATAATTCCGCAAAAAGGATAAGTTTTATTAAATGAAGGTGTGCACAAGAATGTCATTCTAGCTTTTCAATAAAGGGGGGCACAAACTGGTGTAAGAATGCACTTCCGATCCAAATGAATTTGTGGAATTAGGAGTCAGATGTTCTCTCTTTGTGTAGTCGTTTGAACCTGTGATTTAGAAGTGACTACCAAAGGCTGTAATAAATTGCATTAATATACAGTGCTTTGGAATCATTTCCACAAAGAACCCGGTAAATGTAAAAACACTGCCAACAATCATGATAACAGTTCAAACCTGGTAACCTAAACGACTTGTAAGTTCTGAGGTAGAAACCATTCCATTTACATTGCTTTTTGATTACTTGCATTGTTATTCATGATTTTGCATGTTTGCTCATTATACGCCCTTGAACATGTAATTTTACTTATTCACTACTATTTTGTAAAATTTCCATGCTATCTTTTCTGAATTTTTTGATAGCTGAATAGGTGGAATTATTTTCGTTTAAGTAAGGAAGTTGTTCAAGACAGATACTTGTCTATAGTAGTGGGTCTCAGAAGGATTGAAAATATGTTCATGGCAAACAACGGATTAGCGGAGATTCTAATGACGCTGATTTAAAAACACATAACAAAGGGAACAACTACTGTGTCTGATAAATGCCGGACATACTCATTCTTAGGCCTTACGCTGCTATGGGTATTATATGCATCAGACTGTTATCACTCTATAAATTTTCTTAATCCGGCAACTGGTGCACATATTCAGTCTAAAGAATCAAACAGGCAGCTTCTGAAAATAATAATTACAAAAAAAAAAAAAAAGTGAGAGAGAAATAGAGAGGAAGAAGAGAACAAAAAAGGGGTGGAAGTGGTCTTCACAAGGAGAATCTAGCTGAACACATACTCGAATACCTATTTCAACGTGAAGGCAAGATCCATTCACAGAAATTTGAAACGCAATTAAAGATTATATCCCTTTACGGCAGTGCTTCTCAAATTTTCAATACTTGCATTCCAATTTTCATCGTGCCTCCCAATACAATTACAATGTATTGAATGCAATAATAATGTGCTCTGACGTTAAAGCTACAATATGATCTTAATTATAAACCGTGCAAATTATCATGATAAGTATTAAATTTTGTATATGTTACTTTTAAGTAACAGATATTTTAAGTAAGTTATTTTTAAGTAATAGGATAAGTATTATATTACTTTTCCTTCCTAACTTTTAAACTGGAACAGATTGCAAAATAAATAAAAATTAAATTAAATATTTCCTCGATCATCCATTTCTAATGTCATTAGGAAAATAGTTTAGTCCATTTTGCTTTCTATCCATCACATTTGGCATTCTCGCGGACATCTGCGCAACCTATCGAAGAGCTTATTTTGCAAGCTGTAAATGAGATCGTGGAAACTATGTTTGGAGATAATTTTGCTGAAGACTTGCAGTCCATACCTTTATCAAATGATACTGTTACCTGTCGAATTGATGATACAGCCGAAGATGTACAGCAGCAGCTTTTCAGGAAGTAGCATGACAAATTGTTTTCAATTCAGCTTAATGAGGCAAAAGATAGCAATAAAGATGCCCATTTCATTGCATATGTTAGATTTTATGACGGTATATCAGCAGCAGAAGAACTACTTTTTTATAAACAAATAAAACTCAAAGCAACAGCACTAGTATTATTTGATACTTTATATAATTTTTATAAACGAGGCAAACAAAGAGTGGAAACATTGCGTCGGAATATGCACCGTTGGTGCTCGTACAATGTCTGGAAGATTGCAAAACATAAAAGAACTTCTATAACAAAAATCTCCACTGTGCATCTGGACACACTGCATAATCCACAGAGAAGCTCTGGCTTCCAAAGAAATGAATGACAAAGAAATAGTCTGAATATTGTACCAACAACAGTTGTGACCATAGTAAATTATATAAAAATGAGACTGCCTACATCAAGAATCTTCTCTGTACTTTGTAAAGACATGGGTGCAGTACATTCATCATTGCTTTTATTGCGCGACAAGATGATTATCACATCGGAAATTTTTGCAATGTGTTTATGAATCAGGAGACGAAATTGCCACTTTTTGGGGAAAGAGGAAAACCGACATGACGCTGAGAAATATCGAGATGATTTATTTGTGATGAAATTGAGCTACTTGTTCGATATACTCGAGAAATTAAATACCTTGAATCGTCAACTCCAAGAAGAAAATATACATATGTTGGAGATGAGTGATAAAATTAATGTCTCTTGTAGAAAACTGGCATTATGGAGTAGAAATTTAAAGCACAAAAACCTAGAAGTGTTTGAAAATGTGGATAAATTTTCAAGGTTGAAGAATAACATGTGAAACTTGTTTTTAAAAACACTGAAAACCATTTAGCAACAATGCTAGCTAAGAATTTTAAAAAGTATTTTCTTGCTGACAACAACTTGATAGGGAATTAGGGATCCATTTCAAAATATTCCTAAAAGGGCTCTCAACTGCCGAAGAAGAAATCATAGATTTCACATCATGTGGCGAAATCAAAAGGCAATTTAGTAATAAATCACTCTCTGAATTTTGAGCAGGGGTGGATGATGAATTTTCTGCACTGAAAACGAAAGCATTTCTTATCCTGTTACCATTTCCAACATCCTACCTTTGTGAAACTAATTTTCTGCGGTAGCTATTCTGAAGGCAAAAAAATACAGAGCTCAGTTAAACTCAGAAAAAAAAAAAAACAGTGTTTTAATTTCTAATATTAAACCCACCTTTGAATAACCTTGCTCTAAAAGACACATGGGAGTCACTAGTAATTATTAAACTTGTTCTTAATTTAGTATTGATAAATTAATTAAATCAAATGGCGAAATCGAAAGGCAATTCAGTAATAAATCATTCTTTGAATTATGGGCAGGGGTGGATGATGAATTTTCTGCACTGATGAAAGCATTTCGTATACTATTACCATTTCCGAAATCCTACCTTTGCAAAACCTGATTTTCTGCGGTGGCTACTCTGAATACAAAATATAGATCTCAGTTAAACATAGAAAAAAAAGTTAGAGGTGTCAATTTCTAGTATTAAACCTTCCTTTGGAAAACTTTCCTCTGCAAGACAAGCCCATAGGAGTCACTAGTAATTATTAAACTTGTTCTTAATTTAGTATTGATAAATTAATTATCAAATACACTGTGCAGTACTGATAGATTTATAAGTACATTGTATCAGTGTAAATGTGTATTTTATTTTTTATTAAGTGAGAATGTATTTTGGTTTGCTTCGTTTCAGTAAATTAATATTTTTTTAAATAATCTTTTATTTTCCACTTTTCGATATGCTTGCGCCTCCTAAGGGAGGAGCGCCCCACAGTTTGAGAATTGCTGCTTTACGGTAACATGCCTCTGCGAAATATGCTTTTAATGGCATAGGTTTTTGAAAAAAAAAGGGGGTGCCCTTTTCAACAGCCATAAAAATTTGAAAAAAGAAATAAGTATTGCTGGGCATAAGAATACAAATTTTTAAACTCTTTTATAATAATAAAATCATAAATATATTTCAATAATAATACTAACATTTACATTTTTATGCTAATCTTAACTTACATATGCTTAACATTCTTTTCTACCAACTTGAATTGTATTGCATACCATGTTGAACAAGCTAATTTTTAACTGCATATACTTAATATGATTTCCTGCTAACTGAATTTAACTGTGCTAATTGCTATTTTAATAAAATAAATTTAACTTACATGTACTTCATATATTTAATCAGCTAATTTTTAGCTAAATTTAACCTATATATACTTAGTGACCCACTGCGCAAAAAATATCATGTTTAAAATGCTAAACTTGACTTACATATGCTTTATGTCATGTTTCATTTCAAAACTCGCTAAAACCATTAGAGTTGGCAAGCTTAACAACAAAAAAGGTGTTGTCACAAATGAGTTAGTTCCCTGTGTAAGTGCTAACAGATTCTTTGAGGGAGTAAACCCTTCCTTTTAGCAGTAAATATGCCTTCTCCTAAATGAAACATAGTGCTGGGTTAAAATGCAAAACCATTCAATTTGTGAAAGAAAATGAAAATTGAGCTGCACCATGGATGATTGATGCTGGCAAAAAGCTCCATACACGAGAAGAAGGAAAATGAAATCACAGTAATTATTATGCTGAAGAATAAATGTGCTTTAAGGAGTAATAAAGTGGACTACCGTAGAAGAAAACATTGCGAACTAAGTCCTACTAAATCACCAGAATGAGTTAATTGTAACAAGAAACTGTTTACCTTGAAGTGGGCAAAAAGGAATACAAACGAAAATGAAGATTTTAAAGCAATTTTGAGTTAGTGTAGTTCCAATTTATGGAATGAAATAAGTTACATGAGAAAAAACAATAGCTTCGCAAAGACTTCCATGAGATTTCAGCAACAAATGATAGTTTCTAGAAATATTTATTGTCACATATTGGGGTAAACTCCAGTACTGTTTAATACAACAGGAAATAAAACAATTGACGTGAAAGGAACAAAAACAGTTCACAGAAAAACTACAAGTAACAAAAAAACCTCACCTCCTTGTAGTGCTTTCCTGCTTAGTGGAAGGTACAAAATTAGAAGCCACTGTTTTTTTAAAAAAGAAAAACAATACTGAAATGCAATTTCCATCAAGTCCATAAATTAAGTCATTTCTTTTCAATAAACAGCATTTAGATACATGTAGAAATCTAATTTTTTAAAGCTTATATATAAGGATTTCAAATGCCTTCTTAGTGTAATGGCCAACACACTCGACGCACACTTGAGAGGTCCAAGGTCTCAATCCTGGAGAGGACACTGCTCATTCCTCAGTTCTCCTGCTTAAAATAACCTAATGCCTCTACAGTGGCGCCTGAACCAAAAGGTGGTGAATGATGATTTACCACCAGGATATGGCAATTGGGTCCCCTAATTCCCAGCTGCTCTTTAAAAGGGGGAGCATATAAGGTATTTCTCCCGCTTTTGTGGTGTAATCAGGGTTGCCATGCTACCTGGAAAACCAGAAAAAGTCAGGGAGTTCGAAAATTGACCGAAAAATTCCATACAGCGATCTCCCAAAAAAAAAGTTTTGTGCCGACGTTGGAAGCGATCTTCGCGCGCGTCAGCGTCACTTGGGCAGCTGCCATAGAGCCAATTTTTGATGCGCCAATCAGATTGTCTTTTGCAAAGCAAGTTTCCAGTAACCTTGAGAATCGAGAGACTAGCATGCGCAGTGCAGGCTGAACTAAAGAAAATATGTATTCTTATATAAAACAAAATGGGTTTAATCCCAATATACAGTACTATGGAGGTTAGAATAGCCTCCATCTATTCTATTCTAACCTCCATGTACGGTATACACGGGGTTTGGCGACATTATGATGAGCAGAAAATGGGTCATTTTGGTGTTGGCGGTAATTTTCAAAATCGTGCCAAGGCCATAGCGTATAATAGGATTTTACCACAAAATCTTTTAAAAAATTTTTTTTTCCTTTTTAATAAATGCCTTATTTGTCATTTTGCAGTAAAATAAAACAAGTAATATAAAAAAAATTTAAAGTCAATTCCTACTTATGTCAACAAAGAAAAATTT
>KK119128.1:427134-450667 GCA_000611955.2 Stegodyphus mimosarum
TAAAAATAAATAAATAAATAAAAACACAAAAAAAAATTAATTACAAATTTTTAATGTGTGAAAACACTGTATTAACATCAAGTGTCATCTACTACAAATTTAAAAAAATGTATTTGAACTTGAGTGGATGAATAAAAAGTATTTTATTACGGCTTGAAAATTTGAACAAGACATAGAGAGAGTGGGAGCTAATAGCAGGAATTTAAAAAATAGTAATCAGTCATCTAGGCTAACAATTTAATGTAACTATATTCGCCAAAATATCGTTGATTATTCTAATTTAATTTTTAATTATTTTAACATTATTCATAACATTTAATGTTGCTTCTTCCCTCTAAATTTACTTACTATCAGTAAATCATAATTTCAAATTTCAGGAAATTTTCTCTGGCATAATCCTGAAATTAATTCTAGCTGTACGATGACATCATATCACAAAATTTAATGCACATAATTTTTGATTATGTATGCTGCTAAATAAATATAAAATACCGGAATTTATTTAAAAATATCATTAAACAGATTTCTTTCTTTCGTTTAGCTGCAAAATGTTTGCAAAGGAAGACATTTTTAAATCCACATTTGGCAGATTCTAATCTCAATCTTCAGTGGAGAAAATAACTCCTATTATAGTGATAATAGTAACGCTTTGGGGATTACATATTATATATATATAAATCATATGTAATTGGCAAATTTTTGTGTTGAGTGGCAACCCTGTGTAATGGTCAGCACGTATTCGAGAGGTTAGAGGTTCGAGTCATAGCGAGGGCATTGCTCATTTTCCATCTCTCCTGCTCCAAAACAACTTAATGTCTCTACAGTGGCACCTGAATTAAAAGAAAAGGGGGTGGTGGATAATGATTCTCCTCTACTAGGATTTGTCCCCCTAATCTTCAGTCACCCTTTAAAAAGGGGAGTACATAAGGTATTTTGTTCAAATTTCATTATATGTATATGTTCAAATAAAGATGTGCAACGATTATATATCGATAAAATTTACAATTCATCTCACCTCTAAATTTATACTTCTGAAACAAAAACTATAACAAAATATTACCTTAATATGGAAAAATAATAACTATCATAAGCAAGAATTTTTAAATATTTGGGAAGGATGTTAAGAATTACAATATTAAATTACTGATAAAACATAAATCTGTACTTTAAGAACTGACAACAGATCATAGGAGTTTACATGTTTAATGTCAACCCAACTTGGAACATCTTCAGCATGTCATCATGTATTTTGGCTAGACTGCAGATTAGGGGCCAGTCGCCAAATAAAGCGAAATCGCGCCAAATATACCTCTTGGCGTCATGAAAATCATTAGGATTTAAGGTTACAGTTTATAGTATTTAAGCGGGCTTTTTGAATTTTCGTCATTTCACTGTGCTTTTAGTAGATTGTGTAAGCAAAATGGCTGGCGTCAAAAGAGTTGAACGTGTGGATTTTACTTATTTGATTCGGTTGCAAGATAAGGGCGAAAGATGTGATAGAATGGTGCATGAATTATGGTTTGATTGCGAATATGTACAAATGTCCTAAGTGTAAAAATAGTATCAAACTAGTTGAAAGGAAAGATGCGACAGATTTGTGTGAATGGAGGTGTGTGTCAATTATATATGGTTAAGCACATGTTTGAAATGAGCACGCCATTTTGAATTCATCATTGTATCGTTACATTTTAGTGTGGATATAAACAAATGCGAGTTTCTACTATTTATTATAAATAAAAATTTATTTTAAAAATATAAATTATGTAGTCAAAACTGTTTAACCACTTTTTGTGTTTTTACTATACTATTGCTCATGTTTCAGCAGATCGTAGTTTTGAATTTTATCTTCCTTTTTCTTCTGCATTTTTTTTTGAAGTTTTTGCTTAAATATGAATCAATGCTCTCCAATCATTTATTGCTCATATACTGCTTATTACAATTTCTTAAATTTCGTCATAAAACGTTTTACTCCATTTTGCTACTGTCTTACAAATGGTATATCATGTTATGAAAAGTTTTAATATTGTTGATCGAATAAAACACATAATTATTAACTTTCAAATAATTTATCGCTGTTTTTCTTGAACTTCAGTTTTAGATATTTTTGCATGATTACGTGATAAATTATTTTTGCATGCTTACGTGATAAATTTTTTGCATGTTTACAGGATTCATTGAAATTCGCAACCATCTTATATGGCGATGAGTTAGTGATTTTCTAAAATGCGTGAAAATAACCAATTTGGCGATTTTTCGAAAATGCGTCAAACTGGCCCGTAATATGCAGTTTTACCTGTATTTTATTCACAGCTGATATCAATTAGTGACACTGCTCAACATATTGAAGATGATAATAGCAACATTTATAATACTGCCTGCACAATAAATGCTATGTACAATAACATTATATTATGTCAATCTTCACTATCATAATGTTATGTAAATTAACATTATGATAGTAAAGTTATCAAGTAACATTATAATGTGAAGGAACATTATGTAGCAACCCCAAAATTGAACAGCCTCTGGTGCAAAAATTTTTTTTTATGTCAGAACAAAATACAAATTTTTAAAAATATATATAATTTAAAACATCAGATAACTTCTACATAACCTACATATTGCTGAAGAGATGAATTACATAATTGTTATCGTCTCATATTTGAAGAAAGCATATTAAAGGTCAGTTTAAAAAACTTTAAATTTAGTTAACTGTGCAACAGAATAGACTTTATTAAGTTTGTATAATTCTTTTAATTACTTTAAGAGATATAACTGTGTTGAGTTTCAGACATGTATATTTATCATTTCACAACCAGAAATGGTTAATAAACAATACAAAAATTTACCTTAGATGGGGAATCACTTCCTTTCATCGCAGACATGCTTGGTTTCAAAGTTCCAATCCTTTAAGAAAAGCATTAGGAAATCAAAGTTTTATAGTAAAAAAAAAAATTGAAAGAAATATTTATCTAAAATGTGAATTCATTCGCCTCTTGCTGTATTTAATAATCTGTCACAAGGATAAATCAAAACCACAAATTTATACACGACAATCACAAATGATTTCCATTAGATTATGATTAAATGTGAACACTGCATAAAAAGTAATCAATGTCTTATTATCATAAAATTATTATACTTCAAATGAAAGCTTCAAACTATCTACAGAAAAGAAAAAATACAAATATCGTTTTGTATACTTAAGTAAGTGGTTACATCTACGACAGAGCGCGGTTAAATAGTTTCCTCGATCATCAACTATTCAAAATATGTTCCATTTACAAAATTTTACCTTTTATGATAATACATACCACTATGATAAATGAGCGAAAATTAATTGCCAGTTAAAACTATGCATAGTCATAATATTATAATACAACACATTCATCACTACACTCAACAATTATTAAACAAAATACGACTTTTAGAGATGAGTTGAGTTGCTCCTTTAAGAGTTGTTAGTTTCGTGGAAAAATGGTTGGAAATCTACTTTCTACTAATGCCTCCTTGCTCTACAAAAAATCTAATTTAAAAAATTTTTGACAAAATAAAGCAAAATATTTTAAGTTGTTTTTTTCGGCAGTTATGTCTTTGAGATTGTAAGCATGGTTGTAAAACATTTATTGTTATTAAAGAGAATATGAGAAACTGAGAAATGGCCATAACTAGTTTTGGTTGTCATTCTGTTTTACGTTCAAATAAAGACGTGCAATCAATATATACAAATATGATGCACTAAGAACGTCTGTTGTGATATGTTTAAGTTTAAGATTAAGTTAAATGTTGAAGTGCCTAATCTCGCATGTCTGATATCAGAGCAAGCCAATGAAATTCAACATCGCAAGGCTTGGTTTATGTGCACGGCAAAGCCTTGAAGGCTATCTGCCTAAGGGTAGGGATGTCGTCGTGGAGGACTTTCTAAGGAGAGCTATCTCATATACACGTTACACATGAGGAAAACCACGAAAAACCCATGCAGCGAGCCCGTTCACGAGATTCGAACCTCTGAGCAAACTACCAAAGTCAAGCGATTTTACCACTCTACTGCTGGTGGGCTCAACATAGCAATCAAACAATGCGTCCGTCATTGGCAAGAATCTTAGGCACCATGTAGGTGATAGTACAAATTGGCTCAGTTCCGCACTCAGTTTTGATGCAGAGCACCTCAAGGAGACGTGTCCGAGGGTATCCCATCCGTTTTCTCTACTGTCTCTTCCCTTACCTCAAAAGAACGTTCAGCTCACCACATCACAGATACTATACATTTACAAACATATATGTCTGCTCCGAGATTCGAATTCAGGCCTTCGGTGCGGCAGTCAGCGTCGCTAACCATTATTACGATTAGGCGGCATAGGTTACATGCAAGCCTATTAAGTTACGACCACGATTTATCACATAATAAATGCTTGTTTATCTTTTTAAAACGTTTCATGAGAGATTGATTTAAATACAGAAGAAGTTAACAGATATCAGAAGTAAGATAATTCTGAAACCTAAGCTACACTGATTTACTACATGTAAACTCAGAACTTCAAATAAATCAGCTGTGTTCTACTAAGTCATTTATTTAAAAGTTAGTAATATAATATATATATATATATATATATATTTTAAGAATTTAGAAAAGTTTCTGAAATCCTACATGAAGAAAAATAAACAAGTAGAAAATTCCATATTAGACAAAATTTATTTATCGTTAGCATATATATTTTTCCAACTTCAATTTTTACTTGTAATCATTGTTTCAATTTAGTCACAGTTTACTTCTCTATGTTCTACACGGGGGGAGGGCGCTGTGATCACGAACGATGGAGACAGCAGCTTGGCCAGCTCCGAAATTTTTATGTGTTTTTTCCGGAAAAACGCCTTAATTAGTTAAAAAAAAGTTTTTTTAAATTTTCTCCGAAGTGTCTCGCCCTCAAATGTGACAGTTTTTTCTGTGCAAAAGGGGTCTATCTTCCTTGCTCTTCATTCTGCAATCCGAAGGAAAACAGTAGCTTTCAGATAAGTAGCCTTATTTTCTCTAAACTAAATCAAATATATATTACTGAAGTGCATTTAAATTCATTTATTTGTTATGGTTGTACGCCTCTGACATTAAATAATAGTTAGAAATTGCTTTATATCATATGCTTGTTTTTCCTGTAATCTGTAGTGACGCTATCCTTATCAGTAGACGCCGTCTGGTAGCACTCCCCATCTGGGCACAAGCGCCTGTCCCCAGCCACCACCCCTGTTCTTATTGGTTGCCGTTTATGACGTCAAAGGTTGAAGAGATTTCATTATCTGTTTCGTTTACGTTAGGTGAACTTATACTGCTTTGGTCTTGGTTCTGTATAAATGTGAATTTGTGGAGCTGGGGCTCAAGCTTTTGGCGCGCAAAAATGCCGCGAGGAATTCATTTCGTCACTATATAACATCACAAGTCGTGTCCAAAAGTGTTTGGGGGTGTGGCTGGGGCCAGGCGCTTGTCCATCTGGGCCCCTTTGAGGAATTTGTCGAGACGGGGACAGACAGATAGACAGACAAAGAAGACAGATGTCTTGTTTAGGACCCGCTAAGTCTTTCTGCACCGATGGGCGAAAAATCAAGCTTAGGTGCGAAGGAAATGTATATAGAAAGCAGGGCAATTTCGTATTTCAGAGGAGAATAAAAAGGAACTTCGTACATTTTATACGAGTTCAAAAAGGCCAGGAAGAAAAGATGGGACAAAATAAAATTAAAATAAATGGCCCAAAAATATTAGAGAAAGACAGAGAGAAAAAAAGGGCCTATAGATAGAAAAGGAAAAGAGTAGAAAATATCCTAAAATTAGATTGAATCTATGAGTGTAATCAAAAGGGGAGGAAGCTGTGTTCATTTACAATAAATAGTGTCTCTCAGGTGTGTGGTAAGGCTGAATAGATGTGATGATGGGGGAAGCAAAAAACATAAAAAAAGATTGGGGGTCCAGTTACACAAAAGCATAAGTCAAGTAGAAAGCTAACTTTTGCTAAGATAGAAGCCCTGCTAAGATTCCGCCTTCATCGTCAACGATCGTCTTCATGGATAATAGAGTTTAAGTGCCTAAAACCGAAAAACCTCTGAATCGAATGTAGCGCTAAGTGATTTAGTGTAACTTGAGCTAGGTATATTCCTCGGTAAGGCCAAAATTAAGGTAAGTTACTATGAGAGAGAATAAATACATACATGTAAATAGATAAAATAAGTGAAACTTATATAGCAGGTGAATACATAAACACTCACATACATACATAAATATATATACATATATATATATACACACACAAACACGTGTGTGTATATATGTAATTCACTTTGTTTAAAAATACATACATACCCTAGTATAATTTTACACTTGAAGGAGATTTTATAAGTAAGGTGCAATTTAAGTAGCTAGCCTAATGAAATAAAAGTGGCAAAGAAAAAATACACATAATAATACATGCATAAGTAAACATCGTCGCCATGGAAAATAGTACAATAGTAAGGGAATTTAGAATAATTCTGAGCACTGCTGGAATCACAAGGAATGCTAATATAAAAGAAAACCTTACGGGTAAATTGGAGTGTTTACAGGTGTACTTCATTTTGGGATCGCCGTTTATCACCTGAAGATATCCTAAAATAACATGACAGCCCCTTGGATCGCTGAAGCTGTTTCAGCGTTTTGCGATGCAGCACGCAAGAACCTATAAGTCAGTCTAAAAAAAAATTGTATTATAGTAATATCAACTAGTTGTACATTAAATGAAGGAAGGTAATAAGATTAATAAAAGAGCAACTGCACAAGTTGCATCAATAGCGAGATAAATGAACACATAAAAGACCCCGCCCGTCATAGAATAACGATGCCTTCATTGGGGGAAAGAAAAGGATTTACATAAACAAATGAGACTACAAACAAGCCACTTTCTTACCACAAAAGCATGGACATAGGATCTTCGCCTAAAGATCCTAAACATAGGATCTTCGCCTAAAGGCAGCAAACACACATTTTTTTAGTGGAAAGAAAGAGATTGAAAAAAAAAACAATTTAAGGATACAGGTCATTATCTTAGTTCCTTCGTAAGAAAAACTGATACAAGACGTCATGTCATTCTCACTACGTTATTCTTCAGTTTCGCACTAACAACATAGGTGATACACAAACAGAACATCTGATCTCTAGCTTTCACTCCACTTTTACTCCAAGCCCCTACACAGACAGCACCATTTCGGTCATGCCGTCGGAGGTCTGCAGGTTCATCAAAACGCTAAAAAATGGAAAAAGCCCTGGATACGACCAAATCACGAATATGATGGTAAAGAGATTTGCTATGAAAACGATACTAAAGTATTCAACATCATTCTCAAGCATCAGCACTTTCCGGAGTCCTGGAAACTCGCCAAACTAATACCTATCCTTAAGCCGGGAAAGCCTCCATCTGAGCCAGGGTCCTACAGACCTATCAGTTTGTTGTCCACCATTAGCAAGTTCCTGGAAGCTGTTCTACTTAACAGAATGCAAAACTTCATTGATGAAAGAAATCTGCTCATCCCATACCAATTTGGGTTTAGAAGCAAGCATTCCACTACCCATCAACTCTACAGAGTGGTAGAGCTTATCTCCAGTGGACTGAAGACCAGAAAAGTTACAGGAGGACTCTTCTTAGATGTAGCAAAGGCCTTCCATCGGGTATGGCTGGATGCCCTCATATACAAATTACACCACCTGGGTTTTCCAGGCCACATCACTAACATTATTCACTCCTACCTAACCGGTAGACACTTCGTTGTTCACGTTTCTGGAACACTCTTATCCCCCCGTGCTATTCTCGCAGGAGTCCCTTTTGGGTCCCACTTTATTCAACCTCTACGTGAACGACATCCCCACTACAGACAACACAACACTCGCAATGTATGCTGATGACACTGCAATCCTGACTCAAACTGCATTTGTTGGTTCAGCAATCCAACGATTACAAAATCACATACAATTATTTGAGACTTGGCTGACCAAATGGAAGGTCAAAATCAACGTGGACAAGACCACAGCAATTTTGTTCACCAAAAAAAAAATTTCCAAATCAGCTGAAACTCTATGGAGAGACCATCCCCTGGGCCAAGCAAGTCCTTTATTTGGAGGTGATCCTCAGTAAAAGATTCTCATGGAACCCACATATTACACGTTGTTTGAAAACGTTTCGAGCACGTAAAGTATCACTTAACACCTTAATTGCTCGAAACAGTGTTTTATCTATAGATAATAAGTTGCTTATCTACAAAACCATGTTGCGTTCTATTCTTTGTTATGCATGCCCGGTATGGGCGTATTCTAATAAGTCCATTCGATCAAAACTCCAGACAGCTCAGAACTGTGTTCTGAGACAGATTGTATGTGCCCCATGGTACATTAGGAATGCTAAAATTCATGAAGAATTAAAAATTGAACTGGTCAGGTCGTTCTGTGTTCGCCTGGCCAGACGTTTTTTCGATGGATTATATAATTTAAATAATCCCTCCATCACCTTGTATAGTTATGATATATATGACGATAATAATTTCCATCGCCCCATGGCGATACTCAACGATTGTATGCCATAATCCGATCTCCTCTGTATTTAATGTGCCTCTTTGTATCTGCTGCTCTCTCTCTCCTGTGTTTCTATAGATGAACTATTGTATTCAATTGTCTTTTGTAACCTTTATACCTCTATTTTGTCACACCAAAAGTGCGCACTTTTCCTTGCTTAATTCTGTATTTTATTTCAGAACCACCAGCTCGTTCGGCTTTCTGCACATTTGATTATAATTACCACTGCTGAGGTATAGACTTTAATTTGTAAATACTGCATATATCTTCTTTTATTTTTTACTCTAGTGAGCATCTGCTCCATTTAAGATTATCATAAAAAAACTATTATTAATTTAATGTAAGCTATTTTTTGTATACATATTGTTAGAAACCTACTAATGATATTCGATGAGGGGTAGGGCCTTCGGCCCAGGCACCCTGGTGCCAGCACCATGCGACCATGCGACTACGTTATTCTACTTAAATGCATATTTTGCTCAGATGATCACGTGAGTTCCTATAGAGGATGTAGAATATACAAGAAGGGATTCCAAAATGCTATAGCAAATAAAGAAATTAAAGGCATTCCTCCTCCGAAGGACGAAGATTTCCCGATTACTTTCCCTAAATTTAATCCAGATGCTTCAAAAACTAAAGCCGACTACAATGCAGCACTTAAAAGAAAGCCAGAAGAACAACTCACAGAAATTTTCCAAATATTCCAAGGCGAAATTACAGAGATAGCTCAGCGCATCATACATACTCAGAGTATAACGCAAAATATGCTTTTGTTGAGATCTTGCTAAAATTTTCCGAAGAAATCTAAAGTCATTCGAGACGGGGAAAGGGGATCTTGGGCATCGATGAATGTAAAAGGTTGCAGTTTTACTGTTGAGTTATGAGTATATACTAATAAAGTGTGCCTCAACTTGTTAGACTAGTACAAATATACAGTAAACTATGATGATTAAATTATTAAATAAATATAATGTTTAAAAAAAATAATTAACTAAAAAAAATTTGATATTTATTTATTTATTTAATTTTGCTGATATGCTCTCGCACTGTGTATGGTTTTATGATCTTGTCTGATATTGTTTGCAAAAAAAAAATGTATGAATATGTTTAAATACCGCAATACTATATGTTACCTTACTCAATATATACTTTTGTTTGGACACAATCGTATTTAGGACATTTTCTTACTTCCTTTCCTTTTCTTTCTATAGGCCCTTTTTATTTTTTTTTCCTCTCCATTACTTTTGGACCATTTATTTTTAATTTTATTTTGTCCCATATTTTTTTCCTGGCCTTTAGAACTCGTATAAAATATACGAAGTTCCTTTTTTACTCTCCTCTGAAATACGAAATTGCCCATTTTCTATATACTTTTCCTTCGCACCTTAGCTTGATTTTTCGCCCATCGGTGCAGAAAGAGTTAGCGGGTGTAAAACAAGACATCTGTCTTCTTTGTCTGCTATGTTCTACTTTTGTACTCGGACAACAAAAACAAGTAGGAAAAAGAGACAAATTAAATGAGAAGCTTTAAGTCATGGTTTTGGGTTTTTGAAAAAATTTTTAAAAATACAAACAAATTGAGATAGATAGCACATTTGAGGTCTCAGTGGATTTGTCGGAACGAAACTTGTTTTCATTGTGCAGTTAATTGACTTGATTTAAAGCTTCAAAACACTTTTTCCTTGACAAAGTTTGTTTGAAGCTTTGAATGAAAGAGATTAAGAAATGAAATTCGAACTCTAATACGTTTTATGTATTTACCTTTTCTATTCCAATGTTTTAAAATATTTATTGCAAAATTCATGAAAATAAGGAATAGGTTAGGGATTATAGTTCTTACAGATCCTTAGAAAATTGTATTTTAATTTTTAATTTCCCAAATTCGATTATAAAATTTAGCAGCACTAAGCGCTAATTTTCTACTTGTTTATTTTTCTTCATATAGGAGTTTCGGAAATATTTCTAAATTCTTTTGTAACCTTTATACCTCTATTTTGTCACACCAAAAGTGCGCACTTTTCCTTGCTTAATTCTGTATTTTATTTCGGAACCACCAGCTCGTTCGGCTTTCTACACATTTAATTATAATTACCACAGCTGAGGTAGAGACTTTAATTTTTAAATATTGTATATATCTTCTTTTATTTTTTACTCGAGTGAGCATGTGCTCCATTTAAGATTATCATAAAAAAAACTATTATTAATTTAATGTAAGCTATTTTTTGTATACATATTGTTAGAAACCTACTAATGGTATTCGATGAGGGATAGGGCCTTCGGCCCAGGCACCCTGGTGCCAGCACCATGCGACCATGCGACTACGTTATTCTACTTAAATGCATATTTTGCTCAGATGATCACGTGAGTTCCTATTGAGGATGTAGCATATGCAAGAAGGGATTCCAAAATGCTATAGCAAATAAAAAAATTAAAGGCATTCCTCCTCCGAAGGACGAAGATTTCCCGATTACTTTCCTTAAATTTAATCCAGATGCTTCAAAAACTAAAGCCGATTACAATGCAGCACTTAAAAGAACTTAAAGCCAGAAGAACAACTCACAGAAATTTTCCAAATATTCCAAGGCGAAATTTCGGAAATATTTCTAAATTCTTCATTCATATTTTTGCAGTTTTATGCGCAAAATACTTTTACTAGTTTTCTCGCACAATTTAACAAGGATTAGAATCTGTAAGAACTTTTTTGTTTCTGCCTGTTTATTATTTTTACCAGGAGGTTAGCTTTCCCTATAAAGAAACACACTGTAAAGTAGGCTAGCCCCCTCTTTACAACGGACTCAGTTAAAAAGTATTAAAATCATAGATTGAAACAATAAGCTTTGAAAAACCTCTAAGTTAAATACCACGCTTTCGCCTACAGTTGAAAAACATATGGAAACAATCTAAAAAAATTTAACTGTATTTGCCAAATAACATGTAAGAACTTAAATTAAATTTACATAGGTCAGACCAGAAACTACCTAAATCTAAAAATCAATAACCATAGGTCGCACATTAAGAAAGTTAAAAGTCAAAATAATACAGAAATCAATAATAACAACAACGCCGCAGTACTAAAACGTTTTCAATTCCATAATTTTGATAATACACTCACGTTTGTGAAAATTGCAACACCAAGAAGGAATCGTCATAATTGAATGCAATTTAATACACAGTTGAGTGGTAGTGGTACAAATAAATGATTAAATGTTCAAAGCAAACAAACAAGAACAAGAGATCAGAATCAGTATTTTGTGTGGCCACCACACGCCGCAATAAGTGCTGCTACACGACGTGGCATGGAGTCAAACAAAGTTTGAATGTCTGACTGAGGAAGAGCATTCCATATCGTTTGTACGCGTACCCAAAGTTCGTCTGCAGACGCAACAGGACGAGGATCACGAGCAAGACGCCGACCAATGACATCCCACACATGTTCAATTGGCGACATATCCGGGGAACACGCAGGCCAAGGAAGAAGCTGTACCTGCTGCGCTGCAAAGAAGGATTTAACAATCCGAGCAGTATGAGGGCGGGCATTGTCCTGTTGAAATACAGCGCCTGGCAAGCTTTGAAGGAAGGGAACAGCTTCGGGCTGTAGAACTTCACGGATATACCGGTTGCTGTTCAGATTGCCCACAATTCGTAGCAATTGAGATCGTCTATGATATGCTATGGCGCCCCAGACCATAACTCCGGGTGTTCGTCCACTGTGGCGTTCGATAATGCACTCCGGAAGGTGGCGTTCACCGGCATAGCGTCTGACACGAATGCGGCCATCATGGTACCACAAATTAAAGCGGGATTCGTCAGAAAACACGACATGCTGCCAATCAGCACGCCAGTCTCTATGCTGATTGGCCCATTGTAGCCGCAGGCGGCGATGGTCGTGCGTTAGGGGGATCCTGTATAAAGGAGTCCGTGCGCGCAGTCCACACTGCAGCAGACGTCTACGAATTGATGAAGCACACAATGAAACACCTGTAGCTATTGACCACAGTGCTGCCAATTGTCTAGAGGAAGCTGTACGGTCCGTCCGCGCCATGCGGACCAGGTGTCTATCATCGCGAGCTGACGTCACATTTCGGGGTCCACTCCCGGATTTCCGAGTTGTCCGACACTCGTCCGTCCACTGCTTCCAAACGCGCATCACTGTGCTGCTGTTACGCTGCACACGAGAGGCTACTGCACGATACGACAATCCAGCTTCACGAAGGCCGATGATTCTCCCTCGTTCAAACTCTGTAAGTTGTTCAAATCTCGCTCTCTTTCGTCGACGAGGCATAAGTACAGATTGAGTTAACGTTTACCACTAGCAGATAACCACCGATAACCATACACGCCTCGCTACAGCCGTCTATTTATTCGGATCCATCAACCGTTCAGAGGGCGCTGCTCAGCATACGCATGCGCTACGGATTTGCAATTCTAATCATTTGCATATCATGCGCTACTTTGCATTTCCTGAAAATTTCAGCTCACTCGCATAAGTCCTTCATGGTGTTGCAATTTTCACAAACGTGAGTGTATTTAATTAGCTATTTTAGATATTATTCTCTACGCTAGAGTAAGCCTCTTTAAAGAACCAATCTTCGTTTTACAACACAGATCTCTTTACCCTAATGGGCTTAACACACATTTAAAAAAGACAGCTAATAGACATGAAAAGAACTCGATCTACGGGCAATTTAGATTTTTTAGCAAAAAAAAAAAAGTAAGAGGAACACGAGCAAAAGGCTAAGGAAATAGAAAATTTTACTTCAGTAGCGAAGCAAATAGTATAGTTGCTAAACGTACCAAATTCTTTCAAGAAGAATTTTTTATTAAAAAAATCATTAATTTTCTGCACACGTTCAAAAACATTACTTTATGAAAGATCCTTAACTCAATTAAAGAAAAATTCACTGGGCACAAAATAGTGAAAGATCTGGTTCTTAACTGCTGCAATTATAAACTAAGGAAAAGCAGTTTTTTAACAAAAAAAGTTTTTGCAAAGTGCATTTCAAACACCCTTGCTATGACAAAATCAAAATTAATCAATGTTTTAGTAGATCACAGCACCTATTACCAGATCAACACTGCAAAGTCACCCCTTGTTTCAAGTATAGTCGGAGGAGGAATTTTCCATTTAGGAATCCGCTATGAAGAAATATTTATCCAGACCATGTTTGTTTCTTTCTCGTCATAAAATATTATAGACTAGCAAACACAATTCCAAAACCATGTCGAAGAGTATTCTTTATAGGGATCATCAACAACTGATCCGCTGTGAGGAAGTTTTTATCCAGGTGTAGATGTTACATCTTCAGCAGCACTTGCTGATCTGAAGCGCACCAGCTGCTTATATAGATAAGCAATTCATTTCGAAAGTGAAAGCGACTGGAAAAATTTTTTTCAGAGAAAATCTAAAACACATATTTAAAAAAAAACATTTTTTTTTTGTTGTTGTTAATTTAATCATGTCTTACTTTTCCAATGTTAACCTAAGGGAAAATGAAAAAGGAAGACATCATTTTTTAAACAAAAAGTTTTTTTTAAAATATGTGTTTCAGATTTTCTCTGAGAAAAATTTTCCCAGTCTGTATCACTTTACCATTTTCACTTTCAAAATGAATCGCTTATCTATATAAAACTTAGTTGTTTCGCTTCAGATCGGCGTGTGCTGTTGAAGATGCAGAATCCTGGATAAAGAGTTCTTCATAGCAGGTAGGATATTTTTGAATCATTTCCCCTTCGACATGGTTTTTGGAATTTTGATAGATATTGCATATATTTTTTTCTTTGTTGTGTATTGTATTTGTATTGGGTTGGTTATTGTCGGTTGGCTTTTGGAATTGTGTTGGGTTGGTTTTTGCGTTTGTATTGGGTTGGTTTTTGTGTTTGTATTGGGTTTAGTTTGTTTTTCGTTTGGCAAATTGTCCTGTCATTAATTTCTTTTTATTATGATTCTTTTAGAACCTGGAGCGGAAGAGATGTTTATGAAGGATATATATTTATGACTCTCCCCAAATATTTTTTCAGAAAATGGAATGCCTTTCCAACCTTTAAGATTCCTTTTCTAACACAAAACGGATTGGGAGATGATGATGAAATTTCAGATGTCGGGAGAATTTTGTGATTCTGAACGGTGACCTTACAAAACAATCACCTCAACGGTATTTCACCCAAAGTGGATTATAAAATTGGATCCGATCTTTGGGACCCAAATCAATTGGGAAGAAATATAATTTTTAATTCTGATGACTAAAAAGAAGGACCCTGATGATAAAATTCGGGAGCTTTTTGCGTCTCAAATCTGAAACAGACAAATCTTTTGAATACATCAACGGTATTGTTGAAAGTGGAAATCTGTAAACACTTCCCAAACTCCAACGGTTTTACAAAGGATTAGGAGTTGTAAGGTTTTAGTTAAACTAACAAAGTTTTATTTTAATTTGACTTTTTCTATTTGTTCTTATTTCAACTTCCCGTTGGAATAAGCGCGCGTTTCAGCTTTATGCTAATTTGAAGTGGAGCCAAGTTTATATTTAAGCGAGAGGTAGGAACCTTTCAGTGTGAGAGAGCTTTTAGTCTCAGATCACTGTTACTCTATTCGACGTTCACCTGACCAGCTAGTATTTAAATTCTAAGCCGTAGCGCTGTTACGCTATTATTTAGTAATTCTAAGTGCGTTAGTATTAGTATATTATTTCTTGCTACACACCCTTTAGCGTAGAGGCCAACCTCGCGTTTATAGCTCTGTGAGCAACAACTACTTAAGTTCTATTTAATTTTATTTTAAATTATCTGATTGTTCAGTTTGAGACCCAAGTGCGGTCGTTATTTTCTGTATCCCTCCCGAGTTGGGAAGTGGCTGTATATAATTGTGGTTTAATAAAAGAGGATTTTAAATCCCTCTGAAGTGCAGTTCTTCTACCATTTAACCACAATTTTCTACCACAGAACACAGCTGCATTCAGCTTCCTGCTCAAGATCGGGACTAAGTTTAATTCCCGAAGATGTTCGCCAGTCCTGACAGAGTCATATATAAATGATGGGATCCAGTGAAGAAAGTTTGCCTTTTTAAACTCATTCAAGATAATTTGAGCTTTTTTGCACTGTTTTAAAACCAATAAGGAGAAGGTATGCCTTCGCGAACCATAAAAATGAGTTCGTGAACCGTGGCGTTTCCCCCAAAATGGATTCGACCGAAAACGGATTGGGAGATGATGAAATTTAAGATGTCGGGGGATTTTTGTGATTCTGATTAACGGAAGGTTTCTCAAACGATTTACGAATTTGCTATGAGAATGACGAGCTCTGAAGGGGAACCATTCAAAAAACTCCTATGAGGAACCCCATTTTGCCAAAATAGTCACAAAATATATAGAATCCAATTTTCAAAACCACGTCCAAGAGAAGAACGATACAAATCCTTCACGAATCCGCACATTTTTCCGAAAGAGTCACAAAATACATAGAATGACAATCCAATTTCCAAGACCACGTTAAAGATCATTTTCTCAAAGGGAAGCTATTCACGAATCTGCTATGAGAAGCCGTATTTTTTCAACAGAGTCACAAAATATATAGAATGACAAATTTCCATGTCCAAGAATATTCTCTGAAGGGAAACCATTACCAATCCACTATGAGGGCGCATTTTCCAAAAGAGTCGTAAAATATATAGAATAACAATCCATTTTATTAAAGTGAAGGAGATGTTGCATTTTCAGCAGCATTCCCTGATCTGAAGTAAAACGCGAACTGTTTATACAGACAAGCGATTCATTTCGAAAGTGAAAATGGTAAAGTGAAAGCCACTGAAAAAATTTTCTCAGAGGAAATCTGAATGGCATATTTAAAAAAAATTTTGTTAATTTAATGATGTCTTCTAGACATCATTAAATTAATTGCTCCTTTTTGTTTTGATGACGTCTTTAAAAAAAACTTTCTGTGTAAAAAATTATGGCTTACTTTTCCAATGTTAACCTATGGGAAAATGAAAAAGTGAGACATCATTTTTCAAACAAAAAGTTTTTTTTAATGTGTTTCAGATTTTCTCTAAGAAAAATTTTCCCAGTCGGTTTCACTTTACCACTTTCATTTTCAAACTGAATCGCTTATTTATATAAACGGTTGTTATTTCTTTTCAGATTAGCGCGTACTGTTGAAGATGCAACATCCTGGATGAAAGGCTCTTCATGGCAGGTAGGGTATTTTTGAAACATTTTCCCTTCGACATGGTTTCGGAATTTCGATAGATATTGTATATATTTTTATGTTTCTTTTGGAACCTAGAGCGGATGAGATGTTTATGAATGACTACTATATATATTTTACGATTCTTTTCGAAACCTGTATCGAGAATTTATAAATTACAATACTTTTCAAAACCTGTATCGAGAATTTATGATTACGAGTCCAACTTTTCTTTTCAGAACTTCGACATGATGACTATTGTGTATATTTATTATTCTTTTGGAAATATGTGATCAAGACAACCGATTTATTGTTCAATCGAATGTTTCTGTTCAAAACTTCGACATGATGACCATTGTGTATATTTATGATTCTTTTGGAAAAATGTGATCCAGATTTATTATAACCGATCGAACGTTTCTCTTCAGACATGATTTTGATATATATTTTATGATTCTTTTCGAAAATGTGGCCCGAATTTATTACAACATATCTATAGTTTCTCCCTAGACATGAATATATATATTTTATGATTCCTTTCGAAAATGTGTCCCGGATTTATGATAACAGATTCATCGTTTTGCCTCAAAACTTCGACATGATGACTAGTGTATATATTTTATGATTCTTTTCGAAAATGTGTTTCTTATAGCATATAAGATGATTGTGAAAGTTTTTCCTTCATCTACGACATGTTTCTCAAGAATGGAACTTTACGAGTGATGCCTTCAGTAAAAGAATAATTCCATTTCACTTGAAACCAATTAACTCTCCACTTTCCAAAACAAGGGAAGACACAAAACGTGTCTTCTTTCTGTAAGTTAATAAGGAGGATCATTTTTGGGGTTGGCTGAAAAATATTTTTAAAAATCTGAGAATATATATTAAAAAAACCTCATCTTAATAACTTATTACCTTTTATATTAAGACATACTGTGTGTCTTTTTGGTGTCTTCTCCATTGAACCTTCTACACTCAACATTTTGCCACGTAATGTGGAAAAATAGATGATATGGTCTTTGAAACAATTTCTAGCATTAGACCAAAAAATGAATAGTGTGAAATGAAACGGAGAATGATTACATTGTCCCTGACCAATTTCTGTTATGTTGAAGATGATCCACGAGGTCCAAAATTTGAGTACCTTAAGCGAAGAACACTTTAATTACGGAGAAGCTTTCACCCACGTTTTAGGACCGTGTTGTGTCTGCAACAGCCCGGAATGATTGAACTCGAAAGATTCATATAGGTAACTCTGATAAAATTTTCTCCCCTGGATGAATGATGATCCAAATGATGATATTCCAATCCTTTTCAGTTGAAAATATTGATTGGTAAAAGATTTCGCACTTGCTGAACATCTACTTCATCCCAAGATCAGACAGAAATGGGTCTGACAGATTCATTGGTGCACAATGGTGTTGCAGAATCTATTTCATCTTAACACGAGAGGTCATTTTTTAAAAGTTAGATATGGGTAAGACACAAGCGTGTCTTGTTTCAGAAAGGTATTAAGGAGGGTCATTTTTGGATTAGGCTGGAAAATAGTATTTTCGTAAGAATTTAAAAATTATATTGGGAAGACACAAAACGTGTCTTCTTTCTGTAAGTTAATAAGGAGGGTCATTTTTGGATTAGGGTGGAAAATATTTTCGTAAGAATTTTAAAATTATACTGGGAAGAGACAAAACGTGTCTTCTTTCTGTAAGTTAATAACGGGGGTCCTTTTTGGAGTTGGTTCGAAAATATTTTCGTAAGAATAAAAAAAACCTCATCTCAATAAATTATTACCTTTTATATTAAAACATACTGTGTGTGTTTTTGGTGTCTTCTTCATTCAACGTTCTACACTTAAAATTTCGCCGTGTTTTCTCAGAATGCTTTTTCGCTTTCAGAACGAATTGTTTATCTATAATAACCTTCCAAGTTTCACTTTAGAGATCAACTCAGTTGTTAAAGATAACATGATCTGAATTATTTTCCGACTTAAAACGGATTGGGAAGAAATATAAATTTTTAATTCTGATGTCTAAAAGGAATCACCCTGATGATGAAATTTCAGATGTCCCGTTTCTCAAATCTGAAGCAGACATGGCAAACAAATCTTTTCAATACCTTAACGGGGTTGTTGAAAGTAGAAACGGAAATCTGTAAACACTTCTGAAACTTCAACCGTATGGTTTGAAGTGGAAACGGAACATGGTCTTTGAAAACTTCTCAAGTCCTCAATGAATTGGACTACTAACGTGTTTACAAAATTTCTATTAAGTGAAACACAAAATAATGGGAGGACCCTTTCCAGGCTTCTTCAACAGTGCAGAGTGATTTGAAGCGAAGTTCGGATTGCTTAAATAGATAAGCATGTATTAAAAAATTCGGAATGTCTAGTCAATCGAGTCGACTGTAAAATTTTCCGAGAGAATATATGAAACTGTGTAGAGACATTAGGTTATTTCGGAGCAGGAGACATGAAAAATGAGCAACGCCTTCGCCGGGAATCGAACCACGGACCTCTCGGTTACGCGTCGAGCATGCAGACCACTACACCACGAAGGCATGCGAAGAAGGCGGGTGAAATACCTTATATACTCCCCCTTTTAAAGGGCGACTGGAGTTTGAGGGACCCAATCGCCAAATCGCGGTGGTGGAGAATCATCATCCACCACCTTTTTAGTTCGGGCGCCAGTGTAGGGACATTAGGTTATTTCGGAGCAGGAGACATGAAAAATGAGCAACGCCTTCGCCGGGAATCGAACCACGGACCTCTCGGTTACGCGTCGAGCATGCAGACCACTATACCACGAAGGCATGCGAAGAAGGTGGGTGAAATACCTTATAACTGATATAAAAAAAACTTTTTGTTCATTTAGTGATGTCTTCTAGACATCATTAAATTAGCTCTTCCTTTTTCGTTTGATGACTTCATAAAAAAACTCTTGTCTAAAAAATGATATCTTACTTTTCCAATGTTAACCTATGGGAAAATGAAAAAGTGAGACATCATTTTTTTAAACAAAAAAAATTTTTTTTAGTTTGTAGAGACATCAGGTATTTTGGAAGCAGAAATATGAAAATGAGCAATGCCTTCGCCGGGAATCGTACCACGGACATCTCGGCTGCACGTCGAGCATGCAGACCACTACACCACGAAGGCATGCGAAGATGGCGGGAGAAATACCTTATGTACTTCCCCTTTTAAAGGGCAACTGGGGTTTTGGGGACTCAGTCGCGAAATCGCGGTGGTTGAGAATCATCATCCGCCACCTTTTTAGTTCGAGCGCCAATTGTAGGGTTCAACTCTTTAAATCTTAAGTTCTTACTTAGAACCCCACGAACACTTTACAAGCGAATAATCGCTTAAGTGTGAACAGAACAGGTGAGACTTGAGAAGGGTTTAAAACCCTTTATTATCCAGTATATTAGGATATTATCCAGTACATCACATGTCAAAACATGTTTGTAAGCATGTTGTTTTCGAACAAAGAGAAGGAAGAGTTAATTTAATGATGTCTAAAGACATCATTAAATTAACAAAAAGCATATTATATTATGTAATAAATATTATAATTAGAACTTATATAATATACGTATATATATACCAGAGATTTTCTCTGAGAAAATTTTTCCGGCCAACTTGAAATTTTTTAGACTGTTTAAGCAATCCGACTTTTGCTTCAAATTCCTCTGTGCTGGATCTTGGATGTGCTTGGATTCTGGACGGATCTGTGTCTGGATCCCGGATGGATCTCTTAAGAACAGTTTTCCCAGCCAACTTGAAATGATTTTAGACTGAGTGAGATGAAGAAGGAAAATCTTTTGTGGGCAAAAGTATAGAAGGAAAATGGTAACAAAAAGGATAGAAGGAAAATTGTAACAAATAGATCAATGTCTGGATCCTGGATAAATCTGTGTCTGGATGCATTTTCTTTGAGAAAATTTTTCCAACCGACTTGAAATGTTTTTAGACCGAGTGAGAGGAAAATAATTTTTGGGTTTGAAAAACATTTCAAACATCTAATGATCCACCTGCAATGCTTTTTAAACTCATTTCATAGCCATTTTTATTCAAGAGACGAAATGGTGTTTGGATTTCACCAGTGGAGCCGTTGCGAAAGGTGTCTCCTGTGCCGCCCTCTGCCCCCCAAAACGTTTCTTCAGAAAATGGAATGCTTTGAGATTCCTTCTCCGACTCAAATCCATTGGGAAAAAAAATTAAAAGAACTTACCATATCTTGAATAGATTAGAAATATACGTATTAACTGTAATATTTTTATCTTAAATGGATGAATCAATCTGTAAACTTTGAAATTCTTAAATGACTCTAAAGACATGAAATTCTTATGTTATTTTATTAGCCTGTTAAATATAATTTTTTCCCTCCCTTAACATTCGAAATAGATAGTTTCCGAGCAAAGTGGTTGAAGCAGCATAAGAAGGAAACACATTTTAGCAAATATTTACGTGGCATGAGTATCTTTTAATTATTTCCACGGATCCAGCTAACTGAAACTAATTATAAACTGTTTTAGCAAATTTAGAATCAAGTTTATATTCTTTTATTACTGGCTTCAATTAAATAATTTCTAGAATGCATTAGAAATTCCTTAGAAACTTTAAAAGTTATTTCTGTAAGAGATGAGAAGAACGAAATAATAATACACTTCTTTCAATTTACTTTACATAAGATTTACGAGTTTAAAAATAATGGATAATTTAATAAATATATGGGGGTATATATAGTAAATCATATATAATCCATTAAATAGATTAGGATTAATACGTATCTTACAATGGGTTTTAAAACGTTTTTTAAAAATTTGTATTTCTTCCTGATGGGTTTCAGTCCGAAAAGGAATCTTAAAGCATTCCATTTTCTGAAGAAACGCTTTGGGGGCAGGAATGGTATCGAAGAACTCTTTCGCAACGGCTCCACTGGTGAAATTCGATAGCTATTTCGTCTCTTGAATAAAGATGGCTATGAAATGAATTTAAAAAAATACCGCAGGTGGATCACTGGATGTTTGAAAAGTTTTTCAAACCCAAAAAATATTTTCATCTCACTCGGTCTAAAAAAATTTCAGGTCAGTTGGAAAAATTTTCTCAAAGAAAATGGATCCAGACAAGATCCATCCAGGATCCAGGCATGGATCCATTTGTTACTATTTTCCTTCTATTCTTTTTGTTATAACTTTCCTTCTATTCTTTTTGTTATAACTTTCCTTCTATTCTTTTTGTTATAACTTTTCTTCTATTCTTTTGCCCAAAAAAGATTTTCCTTCTTCATCTCACACGGTCTAAAATAATTTCAAGTCGGCTGGAAAATATTTTCTCAGAGATCCATCCGATATCCAGACACAGATCCATCCAGGATCCGGGCACATCCAGGATCCAGCACACAGGGATTTGAAACAAACTCAGATTGATTAAATAGTCTAAAAAAATTTCAAGGGGGTTGGAAAACTTTTTCTTACAGAAAATGTATCCAGAAATAGATCCATCTAGGATTCAGCACAAAGTGATTTGAAGCAAAACTCGGATTGCTTAAACACTCCAAAAATTTCAAGTTGTCTGGAAAATTTTTCCCAGAGAAAATTTCTGGCATATATATAGCTTTTTGTTAATTCAATGATGTATTTAGACATAGTTAAATTAACTCTTCCTTCTTTTTGTTCGAAGACAACATACTTACAAACATGTTTTGACATGTTATCTTAGAATAAAAAGAAGGAAGAGGCTGTGAAAAAATTTTCCAACCATCCGCATTTTCAAAAAGAATCATAAAATAGATACAATCATGTTGAAATAGAAACGATGAATCGGTTATCATAAATTCATGACACATTTTCGAAAGGTATGAAAAGATATAATGGTCATGCCTGAAGAGAAATTGTGGACCACATTTTCGAAAAGAATACATATAATAGTCAAAATGCAGAAATTCTGAAGTGATCGGTTATAAAAATCTAGGTTTCGAAAAGAATCGCAAAATATATAGTAGTCATTCATAAACATCTCATCTTTTCCAAAAGAATCATAAAAATATATTCAATCAAAATTCCAGAACCATTTCCAAGGGAAAACAATAGAAATACCTTATCAGGACTACTGTTTCTTCTAGCTGACTTTGCAAACATAACTGGAGTCTTGAGTAGGAACAGGGAGCTTACTAAAAGCTATGTTCGTGCGTGTGTAGAAGATACAACAAAGATAAGAAGGGTTCAAATTACCCTTTACTTGTTTATCGATTTTACAAACTTTCCCGCACTTCGGGATACAAAGACCAACCACTTGGGGTCTGAAAGTAAAAGAATATAAGCCTAACTAAAATTTAAATAAGAGCTAACTTTTAATATCTTACACAGATGACTACCACTAAGACTGGCCATTTAAATTACTACTTTTCTAGTACGCAAACTACGGAAAACTACAATACGTCAGTAGTAACCCGGGGTACTCAGCCGGTGGAAGTGACGTCACAGAAAAGGGGGCGTGGCCTCCGCCATCTTGGATTTCTCCGGAAGTGACGATACCAGCGCCATCTTGTATCACGTGACGGAATGACGTAATCATGTTGAGTTTCGTTTTTATGGTGTGGCAACGATTTTTTCAAAGTTTTTATTTTTTGTGGCAACGCTACTATTTTTTTATGTTTCTGGCAACGATCGCTTAAACCACGTGTTTAGAATGACATCATCCGTTTCTTGTTTGGTCATGTTATCTTAAAAAAATGGCGCATGCCGTATCACACTTTTGTATGCCTCCGCTGAGGTGTA
>KK119129.1:0-51236 GCA_000611955.2 Stegodyphus mimosarum
TCGTTGGAAGGGAGCCACTTCTGCTTCTGCGAAGTTTTCGTTCTTAACAGTACATATTCTTTGGTAGTAGGCTCCCCTAACCACTATACAATCTGGGCGACAGAGAGAAGCCATCTGACTGTAAAAGTAATCCAACAAATCCTGAGCAATTGCAAAAATCAGCACATTATTAACTTGTGAATCAAAAGACACGAATGATATAAATGTAACGAATAAGGTTACATAGACGTATATATATATATATATATATATATATATACGTCTAAAGGAAACCTCAGAGGACATAGTGAAAATGTATAAAGGCATGCTATGCATAATATAATGAACAAATCATCTGTGTACATATCGCAACCAAAACCGTTAGCAACAAAGTAGCAGATTTCGATTTAGTTATTACAACAAAGCACACTAGAGATATCTGCCTAAGGGAAGGAGCGCCTTCGTGGAAGACTGTCTAACGGCAACTGGCTCCTATATAAGTTAACCAAAGCGAAACTGGAATAGAACCCACGTCGAAACTATCAGTGTTCAGCACTTTTACCGCTCGTCCGCTGTTAGCATAGTAGCAGATAAAGGATGTGAAACAAAATAAACTGACAACCTGTGAAGAAGTAACACTAATAGCTATTCCACAAATAAACTGGATTGTCCAGGCCATGGATCATTCTTTGCCCATTTATACTCCAGATTTATTTTTATCAAGAAATACCTGCATTTTCGGAGATTAAGATTGATTGTTTTGGTTTATGTGATTATGTTTATTTGATTTATTGAGATGGCGGCAAAGTCAACTAGACACATCTGCCTAAGGGAAGTGATGCCTTCATGGAGTGCCTTTTAAAGGAAATTAACTCGTATGCATGTTACACATGGGGAAAGCCACGTAAACGCCCGAGGAACTTACATTCTAGATAAGTAAAAATCAGGATCACTCCTCACATGCACTAAGTAACCAAATGTTTAAACAAATGCTGCCAAAGAACACCTGTTGACCTTGCCATAAAGCGCTACTCGTCTTCCTTCAATCATTAACTATCCTATAGACGTTACGTGTAACTTTGGTAACAATGTTTCTATATAATCCATGTTTTGTAATTAAGTATCGACATAGAGTTGTCATCAAATAATTCGATAAGAATCTATGCTTTCTGACTACTTACTTTAGAACTGGTCACGTAAATAAAATTTCAGTTATTTGTCTACGAATCTAACACTGAGTTACAGTAATAAACTGAAAGCAGTTTGAATACAGTGCAGATCGCTGATGTTCAGCTAGAATCCTAGTGGGCAGCAAGGGGCCTATAACATAATTTTCTGCGGCATACAACAAAAAACTACAATTATTAGAGTATAGACTTCTCGAAGCATGGGTACTTTCTTACACTTTTTTTTCATAAGGATTAGTGCTTAAATGCGCAATACGCTTGCAGATTTCCTCTGATAATGCACAGTTGAAAACCGTTTTAGTGAAATTTTAGCTTCCCCGAACTTCCGCGATATTCTTAATAATATGTATCACATTTAATTTTTTAATGTAAATTACACTCATGTTTTTTGTCACAGTAATTCACATCGAGTTCATATTTAAGAACGCAAACATGCTACAGAAAATTATAATGAGCCGTGGTTTTCGGCCATCATTTCCATTAAATAACCGTTTCAAAAACTCACCAGTATTTTGTACAAAATAAGCAAACATGGCTATTAAAAAGACGGTGGACTCTAAAAATAGTTTTTTAAGTTTTTGTGTGTTCAACAAGAAATGTTAGACGCATACATATTATACTATAAGCTTATAAAATATATGTTCAAAATTTCAATTTATTTTAAATTAATAATTTTTAAAACAAACAATTATTTTAATTAAAGACCTAAAGTGCTTCGTACGCTCTAATTTTCAATATTTTTTTTCTAATTTTTTTTAAGTTAGTTATGAAGACTTTACAAACAGTTTTTTGTAACCGTTATTGAATATGATGGATTAGAAATTTTTAAAAGGATTTTTATGAATTTATACCCAGTTTTAGGGAAAATGTTACCTTTTGTTAAACACTATCCCACGCTTAAACTTCTTAATAGCCTCATATCCAAAAATGTGTATGTTACGGTGAAACACCGAAATCTGGAGAATGTTGACTTTCACCGGTGAATGTCCGAAATATTTTCCAAATACTTCTTATTTCTGACTTACACCGGTAAATGTCGACATTCACCATGTACTAATGGTGAATGTTCAACATATAATAATATTATATTTTCTTCTCCGTAATTCAGTCGCGAAAAAAAGAACTTGAGATTTAAGCGAAAAAAGTTGAGATTTAAAATAAGATTTTAATAACATAAGAACTTAAAGCACACAGTACATTCAAAATGAGAAAGCAAAATAATAGAAGTTAAAAGCTTACTTAATTATACAGTACGTTCTAAATGAGAAAATAAAATAATAGCAATAAAATACTTACTAAATTATGTGATTCAAATCTTATTTATTGCAACAACTTAAACTATTAAGACACTTTGAATTGCACAAGAGAACCTTGCTTTTTTACAACTGCATTTATGGGAAACCACCAGTCGCCTCTTTGTCTACTACTCTCTTTTCGACCTGCACCAGAGCATATCTGTGATTGTCGACATATACCGGTGAGAGTCCGAATGTACAAGAATGCAATGTTATATTCGATCTTTCACCGACGTATTTGGTGAATGTTGACATTCTCCGGTGAAAGTCGACATTCTCCAATTTCGGTCTTTCACAGTAACATATATACAAATCTACTATAACACATAACAGGATAGTTTCTTCCAAATATCATTCATTTTTAACTAAAAATGTGTCGTATGGACCTTTTTCAAAACATACGAACTGCGAAAAAATTTGTTTTGAGAAAATCGGATTTAAAGTTTTTCTTCAAACTTACCTTTAATACATGGTCATGTGAAATAGAAAACTAACTATAAATATGAATTTTGTAAACACTAGATAACGTTTTCCTATCATTTAGCTATTTTTAATACCACAATATTAAATATGACAAAAATAAACGTATCGCAAATTGGTATGTGATTCGAAGTTATAGATAGAAACAATTTATACATTATAGCCAGTGAAACATTGAAATTTCACCCGCGCTGTATGTTTTACTTTCATTTGTTACATTTATATTACACTCACGTTTGTGAAAATTGCAACACCATGAAGGACTTACGCGAGTGAGCTGAAATTTTCAGGAAATGCAAAGTAGCGCATGATATGCAAATGATTAGAATTGCAAATCCGTAGCGCATGCGTATGCTGAGCAGCGCCCTCTGAACGGCTGATGGATCCGAATAAATAGACGGCTGTAGCGAAGCGTGTATGGTTATCGGTGGTTATCTGCTAGTGGTAAACGTTAACTCAATCTGTACTTATGCCTCGTCGACGAAAGAGAGCGAGATTTGAACAACTTACAGAGTTTGAACGAGGGAGAATCATCGGCCTTCGTGAAGCTGGATTGTCGTATCGTGCAGTAGCCTCTCGTGTGCAGCGTAACAGCAGCACAGTGATGCGCGTTTGGAAGCAGTGGACGGACGAGTGTCGGACAACTCGGAAATCCGGGAGTGGACCCCGAAATGTGACGTCAGCTCGCGATGATAGACACCTGGTCCGCATGGCGCGGACGGACCGTACAGCTTCCTCTAGACAATTGGCAGCACTGTGGTCAATAGCTACAGGTGTTTCATTGTGTGCTTCATCAATTCGTAGACGTCTGCTGCAGTGTGGACTGCGCGCACGGACTCCTTTATACAGGATCCCCCTAACGCACGACCATCGCCGCCTGCGGCTACAATGGGCCAATCAGCATAGAGACTGGCGTGCTGATTGGCAGCATGTCGTGTTTTCTGACGAATCCCGCTTTAATTTGTGGTACCATGATGGCCGCATTCGTGTCAGACGCTATGCCGGTGAACGCCACCTTCCGGAGTGCATTATCGAACGCCACAGTGGACGAACACCCGGAGTTATGGTCTGGGGCGCCATAGCATATCATAGACGATCTCAATTGCTACGAATTGTGGGCAATCTGAACAGCAACCGGTATATCCGTGAAGTTCTACAGCCCGAAGCTGTTCCCTTCCTTCAAAGCTTGCCAGGCGCTGTATTTCAACAGGACAATGCCCGCCCTCATACTGCTCGGATTGTTAAATCCTTCTTTGCAGCGCAGCAGGTACAGCTTCTTCCTTGGCCTGCGTGTTCCCCGGATATGTCGCCAATTGAACATGTGTGGGATGTCATTGGTCGGCGTCTTGCTCGTGATCCTCGTCCTGTTGCGTCTGCAGACGAACTTTGGGTACGCGTACAAACGATATGGAATGCTCTTCCTCAGTCAGACATTCAAACTTTGTTTGACTCCATGCCACGTCGTGTAGCAGCACTTATTGCGGCGCGTGGTGGCCACACAAAATACTGATTTTGATCTCTTGTTCTTGTTTGTTTGCTTTGAACATTTAATCATTTATTTGTACCACTACCACTCAACTGTGTATTAAATTGCATTCAATTATGACGATTCCTTCTTGGTGTTGCAATTTTCACAAACGTGAGTGTATATTTTAATGCTTTACAATGTTTTTTACTGTTTCTGTTTTTTTCCAAGTTGCTAAGCTTTTTGTTTTGGTTCAAGCGACGCTGATCACGCTTTTTTTGCAATGAGTAGGGAGAACGAGTTTGTTTCCTTCTGTTCTACGCGTGTAGCATTTACATAACCAAAGTTCAATTCATAGTTGTCAATACCATCATTTCTAGCCTTTCTTTTGGGCAAATATATAAATTATAACATCAGTAAATAACTGTTGAAATACAATTTTTTACATTTTCTCCAAAATTTAAAGGGCAAAGTCTACGTTGCTGACAGATTTTAAATGCTTGTAACTTATTTAAAAATTAGAATATTTGAACTCGGTTTTTTGCATAGCATGTAGTTAAGAGTATGGAATATTACGAGATTAAAAACAAATTCATTATTATTACTGATTTTTAGCTATTTTAAAGTCCACTGTGCCCTTAAACATCACTTGTCTCAGGTGAACATGTAGGTGCATTGGGATTTTTAAAGCAGAAGACATGAAAAATGAGCAATACCTTCTCCGGGACTCGAACCTGGATCTCTCGAATACTCTCCGTGTGTGTTAACCATTACACTACGAATGCATGCTATAAGGAGGGAGAAAATTTCCAAGGAAATCCAAAATTGTCTGTAACAATTCATGATTGCTTTAAATAAGTACGTATCACGTTTATATTCAAAATGGTATTTTGAATTTCCTCTGTAAGGAATTTAACTTTTGGCTTTGGTGTCGATGTGTTCTCAGAAACTGAGTAAAATAAATAAATAAATAAAATTACATTTTTATTATCTCCAGGTTGCTATTTCGAAGCATTAACTAACTTGTTGCTGCTGTTATGACAAATCTCACTTGTCTGACGGTAACATCAGCACAAGCCCACGAAATTCGTCGTGGCAAGACGACTTAAGCACCATAGAGGTGACAGTTCGACTTTGCTCAGTTCCGCCCCCACTTTTGACGGAGGGCACCCCGAGGGGCTCGTGTTCGAGGGTCTCCAGCCTCTCTTCCCTTAACACAACCTCTCGAGAGGACTTTCGACTCGCCGAATATTTACAGTGCCCCCATGCCGCACAAACACTATACATCTACAAATATCCATGTGTTCTCCGAAATTCGAACCCGGTCATTTTATAAGGTATTTCTCCCGCCTTCTTTGCATGCCTTCGTGGTGTAGTGGTCTGCATGCTCGACGCGTAACCGAGAGGTCCGTGGTTCGATTCCCGGCGAAGGCGTTGCTCATTTTTCATGTCTCCTGCTTTGTAATAACCTAATGTCTCTACAAATTCACCCGGGAATTCGAATCCGGGCAGTCAGCGCTGCTAACCACTATCCCGGTTCGGCGGCATTAACTATCTTAAATACCTTCAAGTATATATGCGAGCCATCTTCTGTAGATAAGAGCCCCACATTTTGTAGGCTGTTATTAATTTAGATTTTATAATTTTTTATCCTCTTACATACAGATGGGCAAAATTACACTGTTTTTCTATGCGCGTGTTACTCAACATTTCGGCTAGGTGCCAAGACAGCTTCTTCACGTCTAAAATGATGTAATCGCATAGGTAATCTCTAATGTTAATATAGCAATACGGATATCACTTTATCAGTTCTAACTTGGCCAGGTTAATATATTCCAGTCATTCTTTAATTCTGCATATTCATCTATCTTAATAATTGTTAATGTTCTGAAAACAAACTGCATTCTGTAATGATATATATCACACATTAATGTGCTAATAAAAAACACTGGTATTGTATGGCATAAAAATATTGTTCCTTTTTGGGATAATGTATTAAACAGTTTGTCATAGTTTCTGGAATCGAGAAGGCTTGCATATTTCATTAATTTAAAATTCCCTTCATTAATCTGAGACGTATTAAGCCTTCACGTCAGGAAAGAATCGATGCGGGTAAGAAAAAGGCTCAACCTCAGTTTGATTACTCAATCAATCTTCTTTTCATATGCATGCAAAGAATATTTCATTTTATGGCGTAATGGAGCTGTGACGTAATATTAGAAGAATTATCCCTCTTGAATTTCTACTGCAACTTTAAAAAGCAACAGCGTTTTGAAAATATTTGATGGGATAATGTAAGGGGAAAATGAACTGTTGATGTTTTATTGCGTCAGTGATTGAGTATAATAAAAATGCTGAGTCCTGAAAATAGAATTTTACAAATAATATTTGAAAATAATTTATTATTAAATAAGGATCAGTGTGTGGTCATCACAATTACTCTTGAGCTATATTCAAATCTGAATAGTTTCTTAGCTTCTGCAGTGACAGACTTTACCTTGAAACATATTAGTACCTTGCCACTGTTTCAAATATAAAACAACTTATTTTCTACTAACTAACTGCACAAATGTTGCCAGCACAGAAACAATGATATTTTTCAGAATTAAAAAAAAATTATATAATTTGTAGTCCTTCTTGCTTTGAACTCAGTAAAGAAAAACTAAAACGCAAAAATACCAAAATCAAACGTAAATTTTTAGGTATTGAAAAACAGTTATTGTTATTGATAGCAGATTAATCGAATTATCAAGGGGATAAACCAATCTACCATCAATTAACAGTAACTAAAATAAGAGAGAGTGTTTCATTTTACTTCCAAGTAAGCATCTAATTATTTGCTAGATTCAAATACTAATTGATACTCAATCAAAATAAAGATATTAGTCACAAAACCAAAAGAATCCTGTTAAAAAGCAAATAATCTTTAAGATTAATTTTTTTAACTAAGAACACAATTAATCTAAACGAGATGCTTACTCTAGAAGACATATCCCCTACACTCTCTTTTCATTTAAAAAACAAAAGAATATTCAAGAACAAATTTAAAAAATCATAAGAAAAATCATAAGAACTTAGAGATGTAATATGGAGAGTTTTCATTTTATAATTTATAGTGAATTATTGCTTTTTTTCTTTGCAGCTTTAGCGCAAGTCTTGGGCTTATTAATTTACTTTTAATTACTTTCATTATGAATATACATATATATTTCATATATATATATATTCCATATAAGCACTTATAAGTATTTATAAGTATATATTTCCATATTAATACGTTGCTACTTTTTCAAACATAAAACAATTATTTTCTAATAACTAACTGCAAAAAGTTGTCAGCGCAGAAACATAATAATCTAAGCACGATGTTCATTTCCATACAAGTATTTCTAAGTATACATTTCCCTATTGGTACCCTCCTACTGTTTCAAACATGAAACAGCTTATTTTCTAGTAACTAACTGCAAAAATGTACATATATCTAGATATCTGTCTATATATATACATATATATTTTATATAAGTATTTATAAGTATATATTTCCATATTAATTCTTTGCTACTGTTTCAAATATAAAACAACTTATTTTCTAGTCAGTAACTGGAAAAACGTGTATACGTATATAAACTAAAAGCACCAAATTAATTAGTAAATTGGAATAAAAGCAAGGCAATTCCTCTATAATATAATAATTGCTACCGCATATAAAAGATTTAACGCGATATTATATCAAAACTAATCCAATTAAAAAAAGAATTCATAGTAGTACGATCTCGGAAAATAAAAATGAGAAAGGGAAAATATATAAACTTATATAAATAAAAATTAGTCTCGTTTCATTGAAACTACAATTCAGAACTAACCAGGGGAAAATGATTTAAAGCTTCATAAAAGTCGATTAATAGGTTTCGAAAATATGTTTTGTTCTCCTCGTTCATTTGAGATCAAAATCGTAAAAGATTTTATCAAATTATAATTAAAGCCTTTAAATTTCATATAAAGCCGAAAACTCGAATCTCAAATGTACCGGAATTTCCCCTACACGTTTTTGAAACACTTAAAAAAAAGAGTAAAACATTACATAGTGACAAAATGACAAAAAAACCATAGAATTTTATATGCTGTACATTGAAATTAAAAAAATATGGTCCAAAACCAATCTATGCTAATTCGAAATTCAAAATTAAGTATAAACATAGAGCAAAATTAATAGTCATTTAAGCAAACATTGGGGGTTTCCCCAATTATGCTAAACTAAATTTTTAATATCAAGAAAATGAAAAACTGTACTTGGATCACATTCTATTGTCATCTACAAATTGCACTGTTTGCAGATGACAATAGAATGGGATGAAGCGATTTCGTTTCAAAATTGGATTTACAGTTTTTTTTTATTTAATTTTGAAGTGTCATTTAAAAAAACTCTTTTAAAGGAAATTTTGTATAAGGATTTTGACGCAATTTCTAAATTTCGGTGAAATTTCAAAAATTACCAGATCGTTTCGACTATTTGAAATGCAATATTTAAAATTTTAGCATTAAAAGTGCAACCGCTTGAAAGTGGATTTTTCTCATTGTTTGACAAAACAGACTTCCTAAAAATAAAATTGTGATAATCTATCTTTGGAAAACGATTTTTCAGTTGAATAATCTGACTGGCAACGTGTCACTCAGAATAAACAGATGAAAATATAAATAAATAAATAAAACACAAAAAAATTTCGTAGTCATCTTACTAAGAAAACTGAGCACTGATACGAGGAACTGATAAAACAGTGGAAAAAAATCCCAAAATTTTCAGCTTTTATATTACGCCCAAAGAGGCACGTTTCAATATAGATACAAGTATCAAGGAATTTGGGTTAATGTTCCTTTAAGATAAAAATATTTAAAAACACCATATCTTTAGAAATTTTAGTTGGTGGTAACAATTTGAAAAGCAAAATGTACATTTATAGTGAACCGAAGTAAAATGCTGTTTCGAAAGTAATAACGACACTCAGAATTTCAAGACTCGTCTAGTAAATAAAAAGGTTTTCATAAAATAAGCCTTTGATTAAAAATGATCTTTAAATAATTAACGAACTAAAAGATGAAATATAAGTTGTCACACAGTTTAATAAGGGATTAAACAAATTTCATTAACGATTTCATGTCACGAAACATAAGAGCGTGAGCGTCTAAGTGACAAATATAATAATTGACTTGCATTGTAAAAAGTATAAGCCATTCACTGTATAAAATATGTTTATAAAGTGCCTTCCACGCTTTTATTATTCGTGACATAAAATTGTAGATGAGTTTGTAAAGAGATTCTTTTAATCTCTTAAACATACTAAACTGTATATTAAATTATCTTTCTTCTTTTATATTATGAATTATTTTTTACGTGAAATAATTTTATATAATTTTTCTTATTTGAAAATAAATGCCGTTAACTCCTACTGAAAATTTAAATAAATCATTTTAGTTTAAGATATTGATTAACTAAAGCATGAAACTTAAAATTTTAGAACTTATTTCCTTTAGTGTAAATTTAAATCAGAGTGATTTTCTCTAAATGTTTAGTTTGGTTACTTCCTCTTACTTCCTTGTACGAACTAAAAGGAAAGTATTGTAATCGCGAAAAATTTCGGGTATCATATTTCAGCGGAAATATCCATTTTGACCGCTATCGAATGCAATTTAACGATCTTTTGCATGACATCTATACGTAAGGGCAATCTAAGGAATCTTTTTCCCCCAAAAAAATTATCAAACTGAATTAAAATGGATTCTGAAGAAATTTTTTCGTGGCGTCTGTGCGTACGTACGTATGTACACTGGTTATCATAAATTAAGAGAAAATCACAAAAATAGCGATAGCTCCCACAAAAATAAGCTAAACCGCGTAATATTTGAATATGTTGCCAAGTAAGAGTAGCTGAGTGAAAGAGCAATATGCAAATTAGTGGCCCTGCACTCGGAATACGTCATCTGCGAGAAGCATTAAAGTCCATGTTTGAAAGCAAGCCCACATATTTCACTGTGATAGTAACATCAGAAATCTGATATAGGCAATTCGTAACAATGACCTCCAGGCATCATTTGTCTGAAGAATTACGATGGAGAGCCATTGGGAGACTAGAGGCAGGACAAAGTCAAACAGAAGTGGCCAGATGGCTGAATGTGAGTCTGCTGTGGTTCACAGACTTTGGAGGCAATTTCAAACCACAGATTCGGCATCTAGAAGGTTCAGACAAGGACGGCCAACTGCTACGACGAGGATCGATGACCGATGTTGGACATTATGTGCCCGCAGGAATACAGCCGCTACTCCGACTCTTTTTAGATCCTCCCCTCCTGCAGCCACCGGAAGGTTCTTGTCAACGTACAATGTGCGTAGAAGGCTTCACGAAGGTGGTCTGTATGCGAGGCGACCAGCCATTTGCTTGCCGCTCACGTCACGCCATAGGAGGGACCGTTTGCAATGGGCACAACATGTCCACTGGACGCCTAATCAATTGAGGGCTGTTCTCTTTACGGATGAGTCCAGGTTTAGTCTAGAAAGCGATAGTAGGTGGTATTTGATATGGAGAGAACCTGGAACCCGTTATCATCCGTCAAACATCCGTGAAAGAGATGCATAAGGAAGAGGAAGTGTCTGTGTTTTGGGTGGCATCTCTTTGTGTGGACGCACAGACCTCCATGTCTTTGCAAGGGAAACCGTGAATGCTCAGGTTTATAGAGATGACATCCTTGATGCTTATGTGCGCCCATATGCCGGGGCAATAGGTGATGCTTTCCTGACACTTTCCTGTTACAGGACGACAACGCAAGACCACACGGGACTCCCATGGTAGATGATTATCTTCAACAGGAAACAATTATGCGAATGGAATAGCCAGCTCGATCCCCGGACTTGAATCCTATCGAGCACGTTTAGGATGCCTTAGGGAGATGCCTAGCTGTTCTCAATCCGCCCCCACAGACCCTTGCCGCGCTTGCAACTGCTTTGCAAGTGCAATGGCTCTCACTTCCTATCGAACTGTCAGGCCGCATAATTGTAAGCATCACGCATCGCTGTATGTGCTGTATTGCTTCTAGATTCGATCATATTCCATATTGAAGGTACTTTTCCTGTAGCAAACTGACACCTTCGATTCGTTCATATTATACATGGGCTAATTTCTAGACTACCATAATTGTCTGGTAATTTCTTCTTATGTTATTTGATACCTTAATATGTGTTGTATATTGTGGTTAAGTTTCATAAAATTCTACATGTAACTTTTTCAGTAATCGTGATTTTTATGATTTTTCCTTAATTTATAACCAGTATATATACGTATCTCGCATTAACGGAAAAATTATTAGCTTCAGAACGTTTAAATTTTGCATATAGGACTGCTCTAATATTTAGACGTGCACCTCCTATTTTGGTTGCAATCGGCTGCACCAAAAATATATAAATATATTTAAAATTATATCCGCTCTGTTACTCGGCTCATTGAGCTCAGTTTCTTTATTCTTATATATTGGTACATTGTGCATTGTTTGCTTTAAAAAGGATGCAGTTATGTTGTTGTTATCTCCATGTTAAGGTTTGTATGCCTTTAGTTAACCTGCATGTTATAATTGCAGAATTATCAACAATTTAAAAGTTGTTTAAGTACGGCTAAGCCTAATTATTGCGGCCATATTGAAACTCAGCAGAATAGTGGATTTGTTGCCAATCTAGAGAAACTAAGGTTCGCAACAGCAAAGATAACGCCTTCTTTAATTATTGCGAATTAAATCATGCTTAATCTATTCTGGAATTTATTCGAGGAAATAAGTGTTTAACATTTACTTCGTAATTTTGAATATAGATATTTTGAGTTTTTACGTATTTTTGCCGGTCGCGAAGTGAGAACTGAATTAATTGAATGAGGAATACTGAATTGTCTGGGAAAAACTTTGTTTTTTATTTATTTAATTTTTAATTCATCCTTTTAGATTTATGATAGTATTTTAATAAAATATGTGGCAACGATTAGATAATTCTGTAGATGATATAATGTTTTTGCATTTTGAGTTATAAAATGAATGAGATGTAACGCTGTTAAGTGAACCTAGCGCTAGTGTGTCGCTATATTAAGCAAATATAGTGAGTTTTAAAACGTGCATTTATTCTCTTTTGGTTTATGCGCTATCGACGAAGTAGATTTAATGAAGTTTAACAGAATTTAAATGAAATGTAAAATGCGTATAATTTAATATTCCGCAGAAGGAAGTCATGTGGTGTACACATCAGATTTGTTTTAGAGTTTTATAGCATTTTCAGAGGCTTTTAGATATAACGCTATTTTTTTTAAGCTCAAATTCACATCAGATGCGCTAAGATATAATTTCGCGTTTTTTTAGGTTGTAATATTAAATAAACATTTCAAATAGTAAAAAAATATTTAGAATGTCACATTACAAGGTTCTTTACATCTCGCTGTATGAAAAAATAGCAAACATTCGGGAATCAAGTTCTTGCATTTATTTAGTCATAAATTTACTCTTGCGCGAAATACTTTACGTTTAGAAAACAATTTTTATACATTTTAAACGCTGTTTAAATGCCTGAACCGCAATTTGTAAAAAAAATTCAAAAACAGAAAAAGGTTTCCTGTAGTAATAATACAAAAATTTTCAGAATAAAGTAAAAATTATGTAGAAAAATAATGTCTCGAAAGATAATGGTAAAGGTAAATAAATATAATGTGTAAAATTTATAATTAATTATAGATAATTGTAAAGTGTAAAATTGTAGATAAATAATACGGAGGTTTAAGTATGCACATTATTTGATTGCTAATTATTGTAAGTAACAATTATTTTTAAGTAACTGGTCTTCATCTTTAACTGGAATCTGTGAATAGTGGATGCTAGAGTCCTACTGCTGAGGCCCCATTGGCATCCGACGAGTAAAACCACTGAAAAAATCGTAGCTAAACCTAGGTTAAAATCCTGTCCAGCTTGATAGCTGCATGAGAAATTTGTGGGTTTTCTGATGTGTAATGTGATTACGATCTAGACTCCCTTAAAAGTTTCTCCACGAACATTTCTCTTCCCTACGGCAGATCACACATGAGTTTTATGTCATAATGCAAATAATCCAGACCTGTTCCCATGCTAAGAAAATTAATTTCAGTCTCTGTTCATATTTATCTGTTTAAATGTTCGTAAACCACTGGGAATTTATATTTATTAGTCCAAAAGGGCGTTAGCCCGAATTGTTAGTCTCGAAAGGGCATTTTGCCTCGTCCACTGTAAACGGTAAATCACTTTTCAAATTGTTGCCACCAAATATTACCGCTCTGTATTATATTTAAAGAAATTAAATAATGAATCTGCATTAATTTATGTATGTTTCTCGCATTGTGAAGAAAACAACTATATCTAGAGCCATCACATTTTGTATAATGTAGCCCTGAACCTAAGCATGGGCACCTGGAAAATCGAATTTTGAATTTTGAGTTTTATATTTCACATTTTATAAAACTTTAATGAATTTTGATTAACAGATTCAATAATTCGAAAACGAATAGTGGCAATAATGTACGGACTAAAACATTTTTAACTCCGAGTCTGTGTCGCGAGACTGTCTCTCGGTAATTCTAAAGACATAATGTTTTTAAGTATTGCGTGATTTTGTTGTTGAACTGAATTTTATGTCACGTAAGTGCGAATAATAGTATCGTAATATCTGATAAATAAAATTTACATACAAGACATTACTAATAAAAAAAAAACGTTTCATGAAGCCATCTTAGGAAGGAAAATGAACATTGATAATGATGAACTGAGAAGACTGGAAAAAAAATAAATAAAAGCATGCGAACACTTAACACTGCATCGGGAAATCTAAACATATGCAGCTATCCTGGTTTAAAATTTTTTTGTTATTTTGCTTTTGAACATAATATGGCGTAAGTGTGAAAGGTTAGGTTATTCAATTATGGCAAAGCACACGAGGGCTATCTGCCTAAAGGGAGGGATGCCTTCGTGGAGGACTTTCTACGGGAAACTGGCTCGTATACACGTTACACATGAGGAAAACCACGAAAACGCCCATGCAGCCAGCCCGTTCGCGGGATTCGAACCTCGGACCGAACTACCAGTGTTCAGCGTCTTTACCGCTCGGCCGCTGGTGGGCGTAAGTGTGAAAGAAATGGTGCTTAATAATAAAGCTAGCAACAGCGAGTGCAACAACAGAGTGATAGACTGTGACCTCACCAAAAGCGTAAAATACTCTGACAAATCATTTTGGCCGATAGTTGAAATCTAAACTCTTTCATGTTTTTTTTTATTATATTAGACAGGATAAAATCCAATAAACTGTAACTAATTCGAAATAATTAGCTTGATTGAATTCAGATGTTTTATATATTGAGATCTAGTATTTGGTAACACAATTTATATAAATGGGGCATAAGAAAGTACTAACTCGCTGTTGCTGAGTACTGTTTCATAGTGAATTTTCTTTCTAAAAATACTGCACTTCAAAGACAGTACCTTAATTTTCCTTAAAATAATTTTGTACCTGAAAATGGTGAAATGCATTTTGCCTTCGAAGAGATTTCTGCTATGGAAATTAACGCGAAATTATGCTTGAGCCTATTATTATGCTTGAGAAATTATGCTTGAGCCTATTACACAGAGCCTATTATTAGTTGTAGATTGAAAAAAAAGTGCTTCAGAAATCTTTTGATCTTGGAATTTTGTGACTTACTTTGAGATTATAGAAGAATGAATTAAGTGTTGGTTTCTGAAGATCATTAAAGACAGTAATTGAGTTATTTGTTAATTGTTGTTTCCTGAGAATCTTATTTAGGTTGTACGGGGGCTTGTCAAAACAAATTTTCTTCCGTCGCTGTGCAGATACTCTGGAAAAAATAATTACTATGCATTCATATTGCTAAAGTAGCAAATAGGATTTTATTTAATTATGTTTTGATTGCACTCAAATTGAAACATTTTTTCATTAATTAACAAAGCCTCTTTATTATTTTTTAGATTATAAAGAGAATGTATGGACTGCGTTTCGAAACAATTTCTACTGATAGATATTTGATTCTTTTAATGCTGCATAAAATAAAACTTTCGTTGTTAATGAACTGCTTTAAGTAATTTTCATCAAATTTATGTCTCATTTTGCTGCATGTTCAGATTCCACTAATATGTATCGCGTAATTAAATTAGGCAGGAAAAGTGTTTCTAGATCAAAATTAAAGCTCAAAATTAAAATTTAAAATTGTATGACTAATTCTTATATTGCAAATATTTTACCAAATCGGTAAATTTGAAAACCTCCCTATTTATTAATTTATTTACACTTATGATAAATAAAATTCTACAGAAAGTTATTATAAATGACATTTACATACTTATTTTTGTTTAACTTTAATAAGATATTAAAACAGTAAAACTTAATCAAATATTCACTGCGGCAGACAACATTTATTATTTAGTTCGAATTCTAGAGGATTAAATAAAATATTCCTGAGCCTTTATAAGTCTTGATAAATAATGAATGAAAGCCATCTTTCAAAATGTACAAGAAAATCACTGATATTTTAATTTCAACGATCAGAAATTATAATTTAAAATCGATCTAAATAAATGTTTATAAATACTAGCACTCTATGATTTAAGGCAGTTACAAGCCAACAGAACCAACAATAAGTATTTAGTTTACTTGCCAAATAGAGATGCTTAGGAATAATGATATAAATCTGATTTACAAGATACTACCTTGTACAACTAAATCTAATTACATATGATTAACAAGCGTGTTATAACAGAATTTATGTTCCTAGATACCTCTCGGGAATATCAATTCTATAGTCATCTGCAAGGTCATTAATCAGATACTGTCCCACGAGCATGTGTCTAAGGTTAATGCAATAGATTTCGGTGATGCATCTATTTAACAAAAAAAACTCAAATCCCTAGGGTAGTTCCTGCGATTACTAATTGTGTAGTGTTTGAGGCCAAACCTCTAGCTACATCAGCCAATAAATCTTTAAGATGGTGAAGATAAATTGTGCAACAGGAATTTAGATATTTCTAATTACTTAAAAAGGATAGAAACAAAAATTCTCTGCTGGTAACTGTGACCAATTTACTAATATTGATGCGAATTTTTCTTACTAATGCATACTTTGTATTATCTATACTATTAAAATCTGTCTGTCTGTTTGTTTGTTTGTTTGTGGCATTTTCTCCTCCGGAACGGCCTGGAGTTGAGGATTCCAAAATTTCGTGTGAAGTTATTTTGACCATTCTCGTCTTCGTACGACTTTAATTGGCCGAGATATTAATTAAAAACTCTAAAAACTCTAATTTGACCCTCATCTTTTTGAGTGGCAACAGTGTCGCACGCTGGTGATAAAAGTATGTTTCGAGAAGTGTTGCCACTGCTCCCTCTCAAATCATAGAGTTTGTTATTAAAAAAAATTGTAAGTCTACAAAATATGAAATAAACATAGCATTGCCAAAGATTAAATATATTATTCCCGATACCAAAAATTCCTAGGAAGCCATTTCGACCATTCTCATCTTCATACAGATTTAGTCAACCGAGATATTAATTAAAAATTCTGAAAATACAAATTTTCGGAATCATTTTCCGAGTGGCAGCAGTCTCGCGCCTTCCGGATAAAAATCTGCTTTACTTAGAAAAGTGTTGCCACTACTCACTCTCAAATCGTAGAGTTTGTTAATAAAAAATTTATAAGTTTTGCAAAATCTGAAATAAATATAGCAATGCCTAATCTTAAGTACATCATTATTATATAAGGTCATATTCCGATGTGGAAGAAAGCACGCGACTGAATGTGACGTCATTGTTAAGTCGGAAATATTTCATTAATGTCAGCATTTTAAATAAATAGCTGTTGTTGGCAACATCTTTATTTCAGGTTAGGATAATTAACATAAGATGTTATTACCACGTTAATTCTTGTACTGATATTTAGAAAAAGCTGTAATATTACATTAAATTTCAATCATGACGTCATATGTATACGTATTAACACGATGTGTCGAAAGATTTTGTTTCCTGGTTTGGCAGCAAAAAATTATTTATGAATTGGATATTGCTTGGAAAGAATGAACTATTTCATTCATACTGAATTCTTTTTGTATATTTTCTTTTCATGGGTACATAGAATTTGTAAATTTTGATTTGCTCATCTGGCGGGCTTGCGTTCTAGTGATATAATAATAGCATGCATTCTCATAATGCAGTAACATTTTAAAAGTCTGATTATATTCATTTTACACATTTCTTAGGGTTAAAAAATAACGTATTGCGAATTAAATACAAGAATAGTTTTCAACTCATACAATCCTTACATCTTAAAATTTAGCTAATTTAAAATTTGCTTCTCTGTAAACACTTCAACTAATTTTCCTTTTGTTTCGAGTTTATATTTAAGCATTATAAGATTAGAATTTTAAATCTTAAACAATCCCAACTTTATTAATTTTCTTTTTACAAGCGTAAATTGCAATGTACGATAACTTGTAATTACAAATTAAGGAAAGCATTTAATTTACAGAAAGAATACTTAATGAAAAGGATGTCTTCAATTAGGATTAGGCAATCTTGCGCTTAGACTACAGTTTCAAATAATAATGAAACATTTTCCAGTTTTTAAAAGTAGATATTTATTTCCCTTTCGCCAATCGCTAAATTACCTGCTCACTTTAACAAAAGAGGTAAAAATCTCAACTTCCTCATTAATATACATCTTACATCTTCAAGAGAACCATAGTGATTTCTAAATATGATCCTCTATTTTAGAAATTTGTAAACACAAGTGTTTAATTTAATCCATATTCTACATAATTCATTCATGTAACCTTATAAGAAGATTGCCTAGGTTTAAATCTAAATTAGATTCTACGACTTTTAGGTAAAAACATTTTTGCAAAAATGCTACTTTGCGAACATTACTAAACAATGTTACATTTTCAGTACCTATACTTTTTTAATTCTGAAGTGTTGTGTAATAAAGATTTACTTATTTGAAAATAATTCGGCCAGTATTCTAGGAAGCATTGTAATGTATGCGAGCATTAATGATACATTATTTTTAATAAATAAGAAAGAATTTCACAAATGAGAACTTAGCTATCGAACTTTCTCAGTAAGCCTTTTCAGTGCATTAATAAGGTTTCATTTATTTTATTAGGGTAAAGAACTCGCGACTATCTGCCCAAGGGAAGGATACGTTTGTGGTGGCTTTTATAAGGGAAACTGGCTCATATAGATATAACACATGGGGAAAACAATTAAAGAGCCCATGCAGCCAGTCCCATTCGCCAAGATTCGAACCCGGACCAAACTACCACAGTGTTCAGAGATTTTATTGCACAGCCGACGATGGGCCAATACATTTCTCGAATCAGTTCCTAACGCCTCTGTGCTATTGAGTCTTCTTCAGTCTGAGCAGTGCACCCACTTCGGTTTTCTCCACAAACTTTGAAGGGGCCTTGAAAATATTTCTCGACCCACTTATGCATGTCTTTACGCAGCAAACCCTTCCTTCCATTAAGAAGAAACATTCCTTTACGAATGTCTCTTGCATAAATTCCTTTCCCCCCCCCTCCTTCCCAAAATAATAACAACATGTTTCTCTCAGGCTGTTGTATTGATATTGAGATCCATCGAAATTTTCAAATTGAATTACTCATGGGCATATGGTATAGTAAATAACGAAATTAATAGCATGAACCAATATGGTTCTGTTACTTATTAATACACCTGGAAAATACTTATTGTCATTTGCAATAATATTGTTACGTTTTTCTCTTCTCTTCTTCTTCGTACATTAAGGGTTCGTGGATTTGGAGTGAATAACGACGACACTACTTGATGAAGTATCGAAACAAACTTTATTGGCCAGTATTTTTCAAGACAGCTCCAAAATCATGCTTACAACTGTCGAAGAACTACTATAAACACGCTGAGACAATCAGCGACACAACCTTCAGGCTATCAGGTTATAACTGTGAAGACGAGTAGAGTTCCCGACTCTGCTCGGTCGTTCTCGGAACTCCACGTACTCTCGAAACTCTCCACGCTAGAGCTCGTGATGCACTCGACGATACGCTAGAGTACAGCTCCCGACTCGGTTCAGTCGTTCTCGAAGCTCAGCACACTCTAAGATAAAACTCGAAGATGCGCTGCCAGGCGATACACTAAGAGACTCGGCTCGATGTACTCGACGGCCAACTCGGCACTAGACTATGCACTGATTCCGCAATGACTCTTAACTGACTCACACTGATTCAATTGACTCCCTCTCCGCGTACCAGCAAGGTTTGTATAGCTTTTGGCTTGTGTTCGAGAATGTTCTGGGCTAAACTAGTAAGAATTCGTTCCAGAAGTTTCTCCATACGTCTATGGCATATTGCCAATTTTATCGCCAAATGAGCGATTTCTCGCCAAATGCGGCAACCCTGCCTTCCTTTGCCATTTTCTGGCAACCCTAAACCTGCTTTGCGGGAAAGCCATCTTACCGCACCTGGACATTCCGTAACAATATTACGCCAGTTTGTGTGTTACTGAATGACTTACCCTCCTACTTCTTCACATTTGCACAGTTTTTCAACAAAATTTTTAGATTTATTTTTTGTAACCCTTTTTCGCAATATAACATATGTACAAAACGTTTGAATGGTAGTATAGTTAACCAAGACATACCAAAACTGAATTGAAAGGCATATTTTATTTGAAAAGAAAATTCTTTAAATACGTTTTGTTAAACGGCTAGTATATAACGTAAAGATGCAGTATTTTTCTTTTTCTTCTGCAAGAACTTGCTTTGTTAAACTGTAAAAGCTTGGATTCAAACTGCATTTCTTAACAGGATTTCAGAAAATAATCTCAATATACTGAATGCAAAAACGGTAAATAGTGTAAGAAATTATGTCTTTAAATTTTCGAGGGGCAGAAAAAGGCAATTAACTTTTTCAGCAAAACTCTTGTTTTATTTACTATATCAGGTAATACAATGAAATTATGTGCGACAATATTTCTTCCAAGACGCGTGAAAAAAATGACCACTTCTGGTGGTTAGTGCCAGTGACCACTGCCCACACAACATATCTCCACAAGTCAGTCTCTATGGTACTCATGGAAACAGTTCTTCGTTTTCAAGCAGAGTGCAACATTGTATATGCTGCTTCCCACACTGTTCTTAAAGGCTTTTTCTTGGTGCTGCAGAGTGCGCATCGTCGTGATGTTGTCTTCGATGGCTGATGCTTATTTTCTTGAAGACTACATCAACTACTGTCTTACGTTTCTTGATTGCAATCTAGTGAGCTTGAAAACCACTCACACGAGTGAGTAAGACGTTCAATAGAAAAGGTGGTTACTGTAGGTAACCATCGTCCTTCAAAGAGTTAAGACATGACTTCAAGCAGCGGCCACTATATTTTATACATGGGTGTTGGATTGGTTTGCATTATTTACTTTACAGCAACATACAAGAGGACAATATGCTCAAGAGGAGGGATGCCTTCAAGAAGTACTTTCTAAGGGTAAGCTGACTCGCATTTAAGTAACACATGGAAAAATATATAAAATCACCATTAAGTCAACCTGTTCGCTAAGATTTGAAGAAAGGTGTCCACAGATGTGCTCTGTACACAAGGAAGCTAATTTATATTGATGTCGGCGTCACAGACCATATAATATAAGTATTTTGTTCAACCGATATTTAAAGAACGCATCCTAAAATAATAAACATGAGATATTTAAAACACTAGCTGTTATGTTTACTCCAAAAAAGTTTCATAAATAGTTTTAAAGGTAGAAAAATACTGTCAATAATTAAAATATTTCGATTTTTAGTATTTTGATTGTGCTTGGTTTCAAACACTGGCAAACAAGCTGATTGCATGGCAATTTTCTTAGGTTTCTTCATGTGTAACGTGAATATGAGCCAGTTTCCTTTAAAAATGTGTTCCTAAACTCATCTATCCTCACAGGCAAATTACCATCACGTATTTTACAATAACTCAACTCACTGTCGAGGCTACAGGCATAAAAAGCATTTTGACTCGCTTGTTTCAAGGTTTAAAATTTTGTAAGTTAACGAGAATATTGAATTCGGTCTTTAAACATCAGTCCAAGAACATTCTATTTTTTATGCTACCTTAGATACTTGGAGAATGGTGGTTCCAAAAAAAGACTGAAATTTAGAATCTGTAAGAACCGAGCGTTGAAACTTAGGGAAAGCCTCTGCTACAGGGCATTGCATAAAAAGTAATAAATAAAGATAAGAAAGTTTCTTATTGGAATATATAAAAAAGGAATACAAAATTAATATCACTCATTGGCTTAGGAATGCATTTGAGCAAATAAAAGAAATAAACAACTTAAGCTGTAATAGGTCTAGCAATTAATTATTTTTCTTTTCTTCGATTAATAACGTGAAAATTCCAAGATTTCGAATTAAAACAGTTGTGTAATTCACTGTTAAAATTTCCCTCGGCATAAATAAATTTGCAATATGTGTTTATTCGTAGAGGAAATTTGCAATGCAAATAGGGCAATTAGAAAATATCTGGCAAAAATATAGGGACCGAAATAAGCAGAATTTGTAATGGAAGAATGAGATAAGTGAAATAATTTCAAGTAGAGTAACACGTCATAAAGATAGTTCTATGTTATTAATTTAAAATTAAATTATGAAACAAGTCACGTTTGAGAATTCAAGGTCAATAAAACTTCTTTTCTCACGACCAGTCGCAGGTCGTGGAATGCACGAAGCCGGTAGCTGACTATCGCTGACTTCATGGTTTGGTTTGGTTTCTTTAAATTCTCCAGGGCTATCTAATTAACCCCTTCCGGTATTATGACGAGTCTAGCTCGTAATCGGTGTTTCATGCCATACGCACAATGACGAGCTACACTCATCATGCGACTAAAGTTACTGTTGAATGTGATAATTAATTTAGTTTAAAATTTCTAGTATACTGAATTTGGCAACACTTTTGTTACTTGTGGAAATATCACATATCACTATCACATATTGTTTACCGTTAGAATTTCTTGGTACAAGACGCGGCGAAATTGTTGTTAGTCTGTAACATTTCATTTTTGTATACAGTTGGTGTGAACATCGGTCGATATATATTTTTGCTAAAAGAAAAAAACGTGTTGTATAATAAATACCATAATGGATAAGAGTAGTACAGAGTACGAAGGTCAAGATCATTGGAGCGATTATGAAGAATCAGAAGAAATATGTGTACATTTACCTGATACTGATAATGAAAGTAATGATAGTGAAATATTACCAAGGAAGCGAAAACGTGCTAGGCGACTAATAAGTGATGATAGTGAACCTTCTGGAATCGCACAATGACAAGTGTAGCTCGTCATTGTGCGTATGGCATGAAACACCGATGACGAGCTACACTCGTCATAATACCGGAAGGGGTTAACAATGTGTAAAAATGGATATTAATTAAGAATATGTAAGAATTATAAAATGAAACAAGTTTCTTTAATAAAAATTAAATGGTTATTTCATGCACAGTTTTTCATTATTAAATCCTACCGGAAGGGGTTAAGGGAAGGAATGCGTTCGTAGAGGACTTTCTATGGAAAACTGGTCCATAATACGTTACGCGTAGGGAAAACTACGAAAACGCTGATCTAGCCAGTCCGTTCGCCGAGATTCGAACCTCGCATCGAATTACCAGTGTTCAAAGGCTTTACCGCTTGGCCACTGGTGAGCCTCTGATTTCAAGGTGTCAGGTTAACCGGTGAATGATGTCAATTAAATATGTTTCTTGGTGATAATAATTAATGAAAGTAACTATCTACAGGGGAGAAACAGAACATCGATTTGTATCAATAAAAGCTATTTTAAATTTATCTTACTAAATCTATGCTAAATTAGAAGCAAAGGGAGAATTTCTAGATTGAATAGGTGTCTGGGAAAGACGTTCATGATGAAGATAAGACACCACGTATTGTCGACAGAAAATTTACGAAGAATGCAAATTTTTTCAATCAAGTTTCATTCCCTTAAACTGAAACAGCTCCTTCCGGAATAATTCGGGTTAATATGTCTCCATTGCACATTTAATTTTTATATCAAATTCTAACCGTTAGGATTCTTAACAGTTTGTAAAAAAAATTAAAGCTGGCTGCCAGTTGTGTGCCATTGTTTTACTTATCTTCTTTGCAGTGTTTTTGTTAGTGATACGATAATATATTACTGAAATATGGAGTAGTACATTCAACATTAATTTGCAGGTAATAAATTAACTTTAGTTAGTTCCCTTAAACTAGAGCTAGACTTAGACTAGAAAAAGAATTACACAGAATTCTTTACGAAAGAAACTGTTCAGTCTATAGAAGATCTAAGCAGATGGAAAGTTCAGTGGACAATTATAGTTAATTGCCCTCCAGAGACTCGAAGCAATTTAGGGGAATAGACAGATACAAAGGCTAAGGCAATTTCCTGCGGTTGGCCGTCTTTTGGCCGTGTACATGGCAAGTTATGACAGCAGATGCTGTGTATATTACCATATAATAGCTAATACAGCGATTCATTGAGGTACGATATTTGATCTTTATTATCAGTGCTCTCTCACGTTTAATCATTTTCGTGTTATTAACTACGCATAAGAGACGCATATTAAGTGGAATTAAGTTTTTTTTATTTTTGATAAATGTGATATTTTTGTTTCTGGTTATCCATTAATTATTGTCATATTACAAGCATAACATTTTTCTTGTTTATTTTTCATTTATGGTTTTTTTTGTTAAAGGTTTTATTAACCGTAGGTTTTCCCTTTCATGCAGTTCATTTTTGTTTAATTTCTGTCTTTTTGATGTTATTTACTTTGATGTTAATATTTGATGATATTAAAGGTAATACTACGTTAAATATTTATAAGTTAAGAAAAATTAGGAGAGATGTAATTGTATACTTTTCTCGATTAAGCAAAAGGGTGCAAATCTCTACTAAAATTATCAAAACTTAACTGCCACTGGTGTTTTGGAAGAAAATTCCTTATTATTTTTTTACATAAAAGGACTTAGAACGAACCCCATATTACGAACGACTACTTAAGCTGTACTGTATCGCCTATTGTAAAACATATTGCCAATATAGTGTCTTAAAAATAATTTATTATATTCTTTGACACTTTTTCATAAAACTTTAGGATTTGTTCATTATTTTACCATCTACTAAATCATGTTGATATTTTAGAGGGTGTTCTAGACTTCTATTTGCTATCAGTAATATATTTTCAAAAGTTACAACAATAACAGCTGGAAATCTTTATTAGGTCTACAGACCCAAAGTAACTTCTGTTCTATGATGAGACTACACAGGTTGTCCCTAAATGAATATCGGGGTTTTAACACTTTGTAGTAATTACTACGTGAAACTTAACATCATAATCAAGACATGAAATGACAGAGAAACTCAAACAGCTCTGTTTACTGGGGTGCGCATGCGCCAGAAAGTGCTAATAGCAAAAATGGCGACTACTGAACAGAATGCTTTTTGCAAAGAATATGTACTGTTAAGAAGGAAAACTTCGCAGAAGCAGAAGTGGCTCCCTTCCAACGAAAAGGGAAACAACTGCGCATGCGTGAAATATCTGTGCATGCGTGAAATATCGAAGCTGAATGTCGAAGTTGGTTTGGACAGGTTCGACCGTTACGTTTAGCAAGAGTTTAAACAAAGAATAGGTTCTTTGGTTTCAAGTAGCGATATGGACAATGGAAGTTCAACAACCAGTGAAACTTCGCCTAATATTTTATCATTTCCAAGTTTAAATTATCGCGACAAGTCAAAGAACGATTCATCTTAACCCGTGTTCCTCAATTTCCTATACACGTTGCGGAGAGGGAAAATGTCGGCTAGGTACCAAAGAACCGGTATATCACAGAGGGGAAATTCTTCCCAACAGATTCCGTCGCCAAATCCCTTGGCGAATGTTCCCTTTTCTTTGTAGCGGCGTTGCAGACAAAGTGGTTTACATTACGTCTATGGAGCCTTTCCTTCTTTACATAGAGGTTCTTTGCTTTTTGTGTTCTGCAGTGTGCAAAGACGGAAAGATTGTAGTTACTGCGCAACGTGCGTTCCGAATTAGATTCAGATGTAATCCCCCCAAGTGTATTCATAGATGGTATTATCAGTTTGAAAATACCGGCTGTCTTTGCAAACGGAAGAATACGGGACGACCAAGGGTTAGTGAAGAGAGTGTTGAGCGAGTGAAAGAGTCTTTCACGCGTGGCACAAAGGAGTCAGTCCGGAAGGCTAGTCGTGACTTAGCTCTTCTGGTTACGACTGTTCGAAACGTTTTACCGAAACGCTTACAAATACATTCTTATCGTTTTCAGTTAGTACAGACTCCAGAAGACCAGTAAAGACTACAGACCACGTTTGGGAAGAACTGGGCGAACTGTATGTGTGTTGTATGACGCTCACATTGAACACTTGTAAGCCTGTAGGTACAACTGTTTGCGTTGCTCTTTCATTTCATGTATTAATAAATGCTACAAAGCGTTAAGACCCCTATTTCATTTAGAAACACCCTGTGTGATATCTGACCACAAAAATTAAATATGAAATTCACAAAATCTTTGATTAGTGGTATCTGATTGAGGCTTAGTGAGCTATGTGAAAAATGAAAAACGAAAGAAATTGCTGCGATAAAAAGGCACATTGAAACAGTTGGCTACAACTTTGTTTTTTCAAATATTGATGCAGATGAATCTATGAATTTGTAGAGGAATGTCTACCCAATTTGTAATGACGAATATAACTTATATGCATAATTTTACATTAAAAAGCAGGGTTAATATATTTAAAAAATCTGATGTACACCACATGACCTCATCGTACGGAATACTAAATTAAACGCATTTTGTCTTTCTTGCCTTTCATTTAAACTTATTGGATTGAATTAAATCTACTTCGTCGATAGCGCATAAACCACAATAGAATAAATGCACTCTTTAAAATTTAGTATATTTGTTTACCATAGTGAAACTGTGACGCTAGGTTCATTTAACAGCGTTACATCTCATTCATTTCATAACTCAGAATGCACAAAAATTATGTATATCATCTGAAGAATTATCTAATCGTTACCAAATGTTCTATTCAAATATTATGATAAATCTAAAACGATGAATGAAAGAAATTGAACAAACCCCCCCCAAAAAAAACAAAGGAAAGAGTTTTTCATAGAGATTCAGTATTTGTCATTCAATTAACTCAGTTCTTACTTCGCGACAAAGCAAAAATATATAAAATTCCAAATTATCTATCTTAAAAATTACGAACTAAATCTCAAACACTTAGTTCCTCGAATAAATTCCAGAATGGATTAAGCATGATTTAACTCACAACAATAAAAGAAGGCGTTATCTTTGTCGCTACGAAGCTTTTTTTCTTTAGGTAGGCAACAAATTCATTACTCTGCTAAGTTTTAAGTGTAAAAAAATATGTCTGCTATAGTAATCATAATTAGGCTTAGCCACACCTAAGCCAATTTTAAATTGTTCATAATTCTACAACTATAATATGCAGATTACCTAAAATCTGAAAATAATTGAAATGATTTTACAGATAAAGTAATATTTGAATTATATTGTTATATATATTTATTAAATATCTCGTTCTTCGCACCTAAACCATAACATTCAGTTCAAGAGCAACACCGCAAAATAATTTTAAATTGAGCGTATCTTTAGAATTTCCGATACACAGTCTCATGCGCTGCAGATAAAAATGTTTTTTCTGTACAACGTTGCCATTGCTCGCTTTGAAATCCTCGAGTTTGTTGATCAAAAATTCGTTAAAGTTTTACAAAATATGGAATCGATAATAAAACAAATTCCAAATTTCAAATTTGGGCTTCCAGATGCCTATATGCGCAGTAGGATTACGTCATTCAAAATTCGATGGCTTTAGGTACCGTTGTTTTATCACAATGCGAAAAAAATGCATACATTTATTCACATTTTTCAATATTTAATTTCTTTAAATATAATACAGGGCTGCAACACTTGGTGGCAACAGTTTGAAAGGTGAACCGACATTTAATGTTTCCGACGCAAAATGCCGAAACGAAAATAATAGTCCTTCAGGGACTATTATTTTCGTTTCGGTTTTCGTTCCCCTTTGGACTAATAAATAATCAATGAAAAAAGGAGCTTCAATCTTGTATATCTGGCTACTGAGACATATACAAGTGTCTAGTAAAACAACTGTCGTAGATAAAAATCTCACATCGACTACGTGGTAACTGAAAAAAAGTCAACTCTAAGCGACACTGACTCTACTTTTTATAGCTACTCGTGAAGTTCTTTTGCGATTTTTTATGCGGTCTCTATTCACTGCACAAAACCAGGATTAAGTGTAACATCTATTTAATTTTCCCAGCCGGTTGTCATAACGTTAGTTCCTCTATCTTGCGAGAGCAATATCGGTCGACCTTTGCAGTGCGTCCTAGAGAATGCGGTTGGTGATGATAAACGGAATAGCCGAAGGGCTTTGCTATTTCCAATGTACTACATTTAAGAATCTAATGTTGTGCTATTTGGGAAGAGTGAAATTTATTCTCAAGTTAATATTTTGCAATCGCCAATAAAATTTTTATTGATTTATGTTATTATATACAATAGTTCATTATTAATGCTTAAACTGCGATTTTAATTCGCATTATGATTTAAGCTATTCAAGAACCGATTTTTTCCTTATACCAGTTAAGACGGCAATTTTGAAAGTATACACAAACATATTTCATCCAAATAATTATCAAAGAACACCAAAATAACCTATATCTGTAATCTATAGTATACAGCGTCTGCGGCAATGAATCTAACATTAGGCTATTTAGAACGTTATCGGCTGGTGCAAGAAAAATAAGTTGACAGAAAAGGAACTCACGATAACAGGAACTCAGATATACGATCTAAGATCTGTCAAAAATAGAGGGCAAATACTAAAGATATACAGTTACAGAAACGCTATCCAGTGAACATATATGTTTACGGTGGATAACCTTAGAAGTATAGAAAAGATGTGCAACCCATTATGTCGAAGACACAAAGCATAAGTTCCCTAAAAGGCTGCAATATTTCTGGCAACGATTAGATATTTGCGTTTTATATATCTATTTAAAGAATTAAAGACAAAATCCGATGTATAAACCACATGACTTCCTTGTACGGAATATTAAATTATACACGTTTCTTCTTGCATTTCATTTAAACTTATTGGACTGAATTAAATTTACTTCGTTGAAAGCGCATAAACCACAATTGAATAAATGCACTCTTTAAAATTCACTATATTTGTTTACCATAGCGACACTCGGGATTTAGGTTCACTTAACAGCGTTATATCTCATTCATTTTATAACTCACAGTGCACAAAAATTACGTATATCATCTGAAGAATTACCTAATCGCTGCCACATGTTTTATTAAAATACTATAATAAATCTAAAACGATGTATAAAAGAAATTAAACAAATAAAAAAGAAATAGTTTTTCACAGACGATTCAGTATTTCTCATTCAATTAGTTCAGTTCTCATTTCGTGACAAGGCAAAAATACATAAAAAATCAGAATGGTTACATTAAAAATTACGAAGTAAATCTTACTCGCTTATTTCCTCGAATAAATTCCAGAATAGATTAAGCGTGATTTAATTCGCAGAAATAAAAGAAGGCGTTATCTTTGTCGTTGCGAAGCTTAATTTCTCTAGGCTTAACAAATTCACTATTCTGCTAAGTTTCAAATGTAAACAAATATGGCTGCTATGTCCTCAAAAAATAGGCTTAGCTGCTTAAACAACTTTTAAATTTTTAATTCTACAACTATAACATGCGAGTTAAGCATTAAAACCTTAATCGGAAGATAAGAATAACAGAATTCAATCATTTTTAAAGCAAAAAATGTACAATTTACCATGTAAGAATAAAAAACTGAGCTCACTGAGCCGAGTAACAAAGTGGATATATAGAGTATATGTATGTGTGTGTGTGTGTGTGTATAATAATAAAATTCTATAATCAAAAATACACTTAAAACCCTAACTTAAATTTCGTCTTTTCTTTTTGTTTTTTCCCCAGTCACAATTCTAAATGCATGTTCTTTCCATTTTAATGGCGACGATCTCTTATTTGAAAGTACGTGGAATTAAATACACAGCCCCGTAGTCAAGTTGATTTTCCCGCCTTTTTCTACACGTACAGTTATTGAATGTTCTGAAAATATTAAAGCGAACTGGATTGGCTGGCATCATTTCTTGGAAGCTCCGCCTTTCCAGAGGTTTATAAAAGGACTCGCAAAGGAATATTAAGGGGTCTTTTCCTTAATGTAACGATGGTATAAACTTCAATACAAAAAGTTATTAGTTGTTCTTTTTTATTTACTCCGGGGATCCGATTTTTGAAACTGCTGTTTCTCATGGAAATTAGTAAATGGATCCTGTTTTTTTTTAAACGTATCGTCTGATACTTTGAGCTACGACTGCATTTGGTACATCACATACATACATATATATATATAATTTTGGTGAGGTTGATTGCAACCAAAAAGGTAACCATCCACATGTTGTAGCAGTCCTATATGCAAAATTTCAACGTTCTGAGGCTACTTGTTTTTGAGTTATGCGAGATACAAGCATACGTACGAACAAAAGCCACGAAAAAAATCTCTTCGGAATCCAGTTTAAATCCACTTTATAATTTTTTTGGGGGAAAAAGAGTCCTTTATTCTGTCCATACGTACAGATGTCAAGCAAAAACATTGTTAAATATCATTCTATGGCTGTCAAAATGGATATTTTCTTTCAAATATGATACCCGAAATTTTTCGAGATTACAATACTAACTTTTTATTTCGTAGAAGAAATTTAAAACCCTCGGCTATCAAACTGGAATTTTAATTAAAGCTATATAATCTCAGTAGTTATTTGGCTCACCGTTTAAATTTCATTTAAAATGGATAAATACGCTTTATTTAAACACGATGTACAAGCAATAAAATACTTAATTTAATGTAATTTATCTTAACATTGATTATACTGAATAAAAGAATTAAAACATTTGACAACTTATATTTTATTTATGGACAAGATACACATACGAATACGAAATAAAAATTAAGCCCAAAATTGCGAAGATAGAGAAACTGTTTTAGTTTTTTGTTAACTAAAATATTACTAAACTGTTAAATGTATTAAGTGACTTAAATTCTTAAGAAAAAAATGCCAAATCTTTTATTTTACTGTAGATAATGCCAATATTTACTCAAACTGTATCAGAGCAGATGCTGAAGCTTTGTACCAGTGGTTCTCAAACTTTTTTTACTTCATGCACCCCTTTCACCATGATAAATGGTCACTCCACCCTCTTTTCTAAAACCTGATGAATACATGTATGTTTATTTAGATTTAGCCATTTTGTATCGGTACAGCAGGAAGCACATGAAGCCAAGATCACTCTATTTCCCTCTGAAACTATGAAATTCCTCCCCTCCCCGCCTGAGAAACTGCTCTATAGTATCTCGTTGCGTTGACATTTAAATCCGCTGAGGTATGAAGTTACGACTTAAATCCGCTGAGGTATGAAGTTACGACGGTAGCTGAAATCCTTTGCTTTAAGGCCCGATAACTGCGAAGAATTGATTCATTAGTGTCCAAATAGATAAGGTAACTAAACGCTTATAGTTCGATACAAGTTCACAGCACAATTAGAAAGCCAACTGCACGGCTGTTTTCACATTTTTTCCCTCTGTGTAAACTGAGTATGAGACATTTTTTTTTCAAAGAAGATGATAGACAAAGAGATGCCCTTATGAGGGCTGTTCCCCATCTTAGACAGGTACGATTCGTGCGATTTTATACAATGATCACACAAACAAGCAGTCTTGAATATTTACAACATCCTTACTTGTTTTGGCTTCTTACTGTAAATAAATTTTCAAATATGGTTCTGGATTTATGGACAATACTAGGGTTTTCTAACAAAGTGTAACTTCTTTCGGCTGATCTTTGAGGAACTTCTCAGTCAAATTGACCAAAATGTAGGGTACGTTTTGCTCCCTTTTAGCCACTTTCATTATTCCAGTAAGTATACTTAAAAGGTTGAAAATAATACAATTAATGAGTGCGTTTCTTGCTGGCACATATACGTGACAGTTGATGCGAAAGGGTTAGGTGACGTTAGTTTCTTTGCTCAACTGTAGATGAAATTCAGCGCTATTGGGAATAGTATCCTGGAACCTCTAAACTTGGTGGTCGCCAGTAAATGACCTGCTGCACCGCCAAATAGACTTTCAGCTTTTATACTCATTACTGAAAATCTGTTGTCTGACAGAATATTTTTTGGGGGGTTGTTGTTTATAGCTTATCAAATAGCACCACCATATACTTTCGTTTGCATGTAATTTTATTTCCTGGCTATTTCCATATTCGATTACGAGGTCATATATCTTCTTCATGGCATCTTCCTCATGCCTCAGTAAATTAAAAATTGCCAAATTTGTTTTTAAATGTTTAAACGGAAAACAGACTTACCATACTAGCATACTACGCTCTACATCAAATTTTGGAAATACAAAGTTAGTAAAAGTAAAGAAGCAAACACAATCGAAAGTGAACCTACCCTTTTCCACATAGAAAATTTAATTGTCAAGCAATTAATGTATTTATCCCCTTTTAAAAAGGACTATAATGATTTCATCTGGTTTATACAATTTGGGGTGTATTGCAGGGCCCTTGAAAACCAAGTTAGTACCTTGCACTCTATATGTTCTACTATGTGATGGCATTAGTAACTTACTGCATTTGCTGGAATATAAGACGCACACCCTTTTTTGTACACAATTTTTTAAGGATGAAAATTCATTACTGATCATTATAACGGATTTACAGTATTTTAAATACAAAGTAATACAAAGTATTACTTTCTATAGCAATACAAAGTATTTATATAGTAATACAAGTTTCTACTTATAGTAATACAAAGTGTTACTTTCTGCAAATACCCAATTAGGTACTTACGGAAAATCCGGTCGACCACAAGAGACGGCACCAATAGCGCCAAACCAAAAAAATCCGTTTACTAAATACAAGAAAAAACATTCTATTCTTATTTTTGTTTCAAATTTGTTATAATATCATTTATTTATATTTGATTTTCCATTAAAGATTTCCATTATTTTTTCCATAATATCGCCATATTGTAGCCATTAACACAATTTTTTAGGCCTGCAAGATTCCATAACTTTGAAAATATTCAACAGCATGCGGTTTTGTAGTAGGCAGGTCCCAAATTTTAATATTTTGTTTTCCGAAAATACATGATAGAGGGGGAAAAAGGAGTTACATCAAACCCAGCGTGTTTGAAAAGACGTTTCCATTTTTGGCGAAATTCGCGTAGTTTGGCGTCTTTTCTTTAATAGGCAGAAATGGTCAACGGGTTTTTAAGTAAGTACCCCCAATCTATCTGGGAAAGAACACCTTTTAAACTTCTTCATCAAAATCCAGACACTCATCTCCAGAGCTAAATGAAGAGTCACGTGAAACATCTTCTAAATCAGCATCTGTATCCTCATACGACAATGTACCTCTGTACCATCCACTGCATTACTAGTGCCACACTTCTTAAATGATTTAACCACTGTCTCTGTTTCCACAGCATCGCATAAAGCTTTGACCCATTCACAAACTTGCGAAATTCTAACTCTGAATAAATTGAGTTTCGATGTATAAGTCGCACCGTGTTTTACAGACCTATTTTCAAAGGGAAAAAAGTGCGTCTTATAAGCCGGCAAATACGGTATATCAGTAATTACAGAACTCTTTGAACTCACTCACTATCCAAATCTGGTAATATAAGATTTAATATGCTTTTACGGAACAATCCTTCGTTGGATTCATAACTCACTTCACTGTCAATTTAATCAAGGACAATCTCCAAGCTGTTCGTGATAAAGTAATTGTCGATTGCCGCTCCGGAACATAATGCTCTTTTAAGTTAATTAATGATGTTGGTAATTATAGCTAGATGCAAGACCTGATCCTGAATGACTTTTAAATGTTGGCTATCATTTGCGATTGCCCCGAAACGGGTGGCAGTTAATGTGCCGTATTAGACCTCTTAACGTTTGGATCTTCTGATCCAATCATAGATATCTGATTACGGGACCAAAGCAGACTCGATCTGCAAGCTGTGGGATTTATGCTTCGCCAAAATAACAGAACGTGAGAGCAAATATAATTAAAATCAAATAAAAAATACGCATAAAATAAAATGCACAAAATAACATATATGCAATACATAAAAGCTTGGCCTTTCTCTTAATGTTTACAGCTTTTATTTTATTTATTTGGAATTTTATTTTTTAAATACTCAGCATAAAATTAATATATGTAATATTCGAGACGCTAGAATGGAAAATGTTCTTTTGAAGAAAATGGAATAATTTTTAGGTCTTATTTGCACAAAATAATTACATACATAGACATTAAATACTGACCATTTACAAGTGGCTTAGTTAATGAAAATTACAGTAAATGTATTTCATTTAAGGTAACCAAGAAGTGAATCTATGTAGCTTTTAATAATACAAAATGCATTCTAGATTGAGAATTCACAAATATCAGTACTTAACACTGATGCATATGCAAGAAGAATAATGAAAATCGCGGAAGAGAAATTAAATTCGGCCGTGACAAAGTCAATCGAACACGGAAAGCACTTTATTGAGTTCCATAATTTTCTAAAGTTTTAAATCCAGCAAGTTTTCAAGGGAAATTTGTGAATAAAAATATTTATAAAGCTGTTAGAGATGAGTACTAACAAATCAAGTGTTTGAAGTTAATTTTCGAAGCTTATGTCAAGTAATATGAATATGCAAATTAAGTTTCACGACCATTTATTCTTTCATACATCCCCCTGAATTAAAAATATTATTAAATAGATACATGCTAAACGACACAACAGGCTCTTCAAGAAGTAAATGCACTTAACATCCTCCATTATAACCACTTAGCGATAGCGATGTTAAGTATTTATTAAGTGCTGCACAAACATACTTTTGGAACAACGCGAATGATTCGGAGCGTGCGTTTTTCTTTTAAACAGAACCAAAGATTTTGTTATGCCTTGCAATTGCAGATAAATTATGGACTGTATATGACAACACAAACTTGATGGTAAATGAAATTTTAGAAAGGTTTTTTGAAAACACCTCTCTTTAGAGAAGATGACACACACCGTGTTGAGAATGAAAAGACCATATTTAATTCGTAATAGATTGAATGCCCAAGTCTGATGAAAAGCTAATAAAATTTATTCTTGTCACTAGAAATAAAATAAAATGCTGAAATGTTTCTTCGCAGATATTCGTACAATATCGCACAGTAGTTATATTTTAAACTACTAAAACGTTAAATAGAACACAATTCAAAGCGCAGAGAAACTAATCCGATCTCAAAATTACAACGGCTAAGTAAACAAAATTTACTTAGTAAACAACGGAACTTTTTCTCCGGCTTTTATAAGCTTTTTTAATCAGTCACGAGAAGCTTTTCGCAATTTCTCGATGTTTCTGGAAAGCAAAAGCGTAGAATTACAGTTACAGCGAACACACAATTGCATTATTTCAATTTAAATATAAATTACGAGATATCAATTTATTAAATGCGCGCGCTCCTGTATTTTTAAGTTTTCGGTGTATTTCTCTCTTAAAACTCGTCACGCGTTGCATCACAGGAGGAAATAAAACAATTTTAATTATAATTCTACCAAAAATATATACTAAATGCAAAATCCGTAACAATACGCTTCCGATGCGTAAAGTACCGGGTGGCCATAATTAAAGCGACAGTGTTCACAGTGTTCTGTAGCGCGATCTATTTGCGAGAATGACGCCACATTTTGTAGGAAGATTAAACAAGAAGGGGGACGAAGGATTCCGTGAAAAAGCAAATTAGTTCTAAAAGTCACCGCTAGGGGAATATTTGGCGTTGTGTAATAGAAAATACAGTGTTAACAAATGCAAATCTATACGGAAATTACCTTTTATTTTTCATTTAAATGAGGTTCAATGTGGCTGCCGTTGTTGTGGACCACATATTGCATTCTGTGCACAGTATGCACAACAGCAGAAAGTAACATGTCTGCAGGAATCTCCCGTACAGTCCGTGATATGTTATCCTTCAACGTAGCCAGGTCCTGGACCACTCCTTGATAGACCTTGGACTTAAGGTAACCCCATAGCCAGAAGTCGCATTGGGTAAGAACAGGCGACCGAGGTGGCCATGCAGTTGGAACGTAGCGGCTAATGACTCTTTCTGTTGTGAATTTCTATCGTAGCAGCTGTTGCACCCGTACAGCAACGTGTGGAGGGGCTCCATCTTGCATGAAAATCATTTTCCCCAGGCATTGTCTTTGCTGAAGTGCCGGAATGACAAAGCTGTTCAACATGTGGCGATATTTCTCTCCGGTAACAGAACAGGTTTCCGGTCCTGTCGGGGTAATGTTTCCATAGAAGAATGGACCTACGATAAATTCCGCTGTAAACCCACACCAAAGAGTTACCTTTGGTGAATGATTGCAGATCACGAGACTTTATCGGTGTTTATGTAGATTTTACGCTTTTTTAAAAGTGTTGCCATATTGCACTTGAACTAAATCAGAAATTATGCATAATAAAAGGTAATTTTATTCCGTATTAATTTGCATTTGTTAACACTCTATTTTCTATTACACAGCGAAATATTCCCCTAGCGGTGACTTTTGGAGCTAATTTGTTTTTTCGCGGAATCCTTCGTCCCTTGTCTTGTTTAATCTTCCTACAAAATGTGGCGTCATTCTCGCAAATAGATCGCACTGCAGAACACTGTGAGCACTGTCAGTTTAATTATGGTCACCCGGTATATGAAAGTATATTGTGATGACGTAAGTTAAAATAGGATATAGGAAAACATTCAAGGAGCTAAAATCTTAATCGCTTACATCTCGTTGAAATTATTTTTGCAAAGTTTCTGTCGTATTAGATATTTTAGAAAGGGCGTATCCTCACTTTACTAGAGTTCTGAAATATACATTATATTAGCTAATGATGGCTTTATCGTAAAAGAGAAAGCTTTTAAGAGTGAATTTGTTTCTCTACCAACTTATCACGCAATGGGAATTTCGCCGAGCAGCCCAATGCTTACCTCCTTTCTAGTTTCCTGCTTTGCTCTGAAGTTATCCTGAAGGCTCATTAATTACGGTGTTGTTCAATACTTTTCACAACTGCATTTTCAGGCTTTACGAATATACCACGCCTGAATTGTGTTTCCAGACTTTCACACGTTACATTCTAGCACATACGTTATCGTATGGAATTCACAAAACTGTCTTTTAGTCGAAGATCTGAATTCGTGAGCCTAGAAAAGCTATTTAAATGCATCAAAGTGTGATTCATTATATTGCCTAAAATTTGTTTTCCAGCTCTCATTGACTTATTCCTGCTTAGATAGAGGCCTATCTTTATTTTAAGATGTTAATTTTAAACAGTTGCTTTCAAATCAAAATTAACATGAAAACTTAGCGCCGTAAGTGCAAATCTGTTTCAAAAAGGAAATTTGTAGGTTTAAAAAGGAAAGGGAGTGTTATCCTTTCCATTTCTCACTCTGTTACAGTACATTTGACTTTCAAGTAATCACGTTAACTAAAATGAAGTTAAACAAAGCTTCCCTATTCCTGATAATAAATCTGAGGGAAAACACAGAATTTAGTTGGTTTAGGTTAGGTTATTTAATTATGGCAAAGCACACGAGGGCTATCTGCCTGAAGGGAGGGATGCCTTCGTGGAGGACTTTCTAAGGGAAACTGGCTCGTATACACGTTACACATGGGGAAAACCACGAAAACGCCCATGCAGCCAGCCCGTTCGCGGAATTCGAACCTCGGACCGAACTACCAGTGTTCAGCGTCTTTACCGCTCGGCCGCTGGTGGGCCAGAATTTAATTGACGTGTTTAAGATGAAGATTATGAAAATAAAAACAGTTACCTATTATTCCATTTATTTCATAAATTTTGATTAAACTGCATACAATGACGTTTTCAAAACTGAAGAACTACAGTTTCGTTCATACATTAATAATAAGAGGCTAACCGATCTGCATTGTTTTTACAAATTCATAAAATGCACGTTTTTTTCTCAATTTCACACGTAACTGCTCAACTTAACTACTTGCATGTGGAGAGGGGAGAAACCCGTGTCATTATTCGTGAATTTGACTCATTATAAATGATTCTTAAAGTTATTAAGTAAATGACAAAAAATCAATTACTGTTAAAAGTCCGCAATTTTACTCCACAAAATTAAGTTTTTCAGCTTAACCCATATCATATCAAGCATTAAAAAAATTAATATCTTTTTATAAATTCTTAAAAACGTGTTTCTTTAAGTATATGTATACATATTAAATCAAAACATTAACCAAATTTTTATTAGTTTGGCGAATACAGCCTGTCCTAATAATAGGACAGTGGTATAATCCACTGCTAATTATTCTTACGTAGGTGGAATGAGAGAAAGCATCTTAAGCATAGTCCAACTATACAATTTTTACAGATAGTTGTTGGTTTTGCTGTGCAAGGTTTTAGCTGGCATCTTCCTCGTCTATTTTATGGGTTTTCACAATAACACGTTCATTTTGAAGCCTTAGAAAATCTTCATTAACCTGCTGAAACTCAGTTTTCTGCAAGATCGTTTTCTTGGAACAGAAAGTTCCTAATAGGCAACTGATATATGTCTCCGAAAATCAATCAGGCTCAGACCATCATCACTATTGAGCTTCCATGAAGCAACAAATGCTGTTTCCAACGCATTAACAAATAAAGGCCAGTACCCTTTCTTTCCTTGAATTGAAGAAACGTTAGTTGCTCCATGATTATCAGGTAGGTCAACTCCGTTTTTAAATTTATTGTAGGATGCAATGCACATTGGTATCTTTACCCGTTTTGTGCCAACTTTTGCTCTTCTTTTTTTTGCTGTTGATACACTTTTTTGTTTCTTCGAAATAGGACATAAATGAAACAACACAACTGTCATTCCATCGAGCTGCTGCAACTTTGGTTTTTGAATCAAAACTGCTACCGGAAGAGCCACGCTCCATTTTTGACATTGGTTTAGAGGGATAGAGATGTAAATGGTTATTTAGACATTCTCTGTCCTCGAACAGTACCTGCAGTGAAGGAGGTTTTATTTGCAAGAACGAATAACAATTCATGGGGAGTAAAGAAATTACCCATATAAATCTTATGTACCTCAGGGTTTGTAATTATTGACAGCAAATTGTGGACAATTGTATGAGATAATGGTTCATTCACGATTTTCTTAGTTGGTTTCTTCTTTTATATCTTTGGAATTTTATTCTTCTCCAAAATTCAGTCATACGAAAACGTGAGAAATTTGGTCTACTTCGATGAGTTTTAGAATACAAACTGACTTCACGAGTCAATGTTTGAAACACTCACTCAACCCCCTCCCCCACATTTCTCACACCTGTCTATTACTTAACGTGCACCTATCAACTAGATTAAAATGCCTGGGTTATATGTATAATAGCAATGCTTGAAATGGAATGTAACAGAGAAAGAAAGGATTATCTCCATTACAAACTGATGGGGATTTGGTAGTAGGGGATCTTATCGTCATCCCATTTTTAGGAGAGTTAAAAATGCAAGGAAAATTTATGTTTTAGGTAAAATTTTTTGATAATGTTTTTTACTGGCATAAAAGTATAGAATATTATCTCAGTAAATTCATACATATGTTTTTCTTGGAGCTCAAAATTTTAATAAACTTGTACGTTGAAAACATAATCCAAAAAATCTGTAAAAATCTCTCTTTTAAAAAATTAATAAAAAATATCTAAATTAATTCTAACTTGCGATAAAAGCAAAATATGTAGTTAAAAGACCCTTAACTAATAAATTATCTTTAATTTCAATTAAATTATTTCAAAGATTTTATACAAAGACCCTTTATGTGAGCTGTCCTATTTTTAGGACAATTGGAAATATGGGTTAACATCCTTTTTGACATTCGTGTAAGAAGTAAACGAAGTATTGTAATTGCGAAAATTTTCGGGTATCATATTTCAACGAAAATATCCTTTTTGACAGCGATTGAATACAATTTAAAGACGCTTTTGCGTGACTTCTGTATGTAAGAATAGAATAAAGGACATTTTTTACCAAAATGGGTTGCAAAAATTATTCAGAAGATATTTTTTCGTGAACCTGTACATATGCCTCTCGCATAACTCAAAAACGAGTTCAAATCAGAAGGTTCAAATTTTGAAAATAGTGTTGTAACATGTAGTTGTGCACCTCGATATTTACCAATAATTTAAAAGTTGTTTAAGTTCGACTAAGCCTATTTTTTTTACCATAGCTGCTATATTTGTTTGCTATTTAAACTTAGCAGAATAGTGAATAGGGTCAGCTTCTGCACCTTCAGTGTCTTTTTGCCGAGTGGGACCAAAAGTAAATATTCCCTTTTGTGTACCGAAAAATCTGCTTTCTTGCCCGCTGTCCAACTGCTTCTTTTTGCGTAGTAATTTGAATTGTAAAAATTATTTTTTAGTTATTTTAACTGTACTTGAGGTTTTATATTTTTCTATTTTGTTCCAATTTTGTATACAGGTAATTTGAGGTTTTATCTATTTTTGTCTTGCAGCGAAGTGAGAACTGAATTAATTGAATGAGAACTATATCTTTCGACTATGAAATTCGAGGAAAAAGATAAATGCAGCTAAAAATGAGAGTGATTTAATATTTCGTACAAGGATGTCATGTGGTGTACACATCAGATTTTTTATTTAAACAAGACTAAAAAAATGATCAGTCAGATAGTCAGTCAGTAAGCGAGTGGCTAGTTGGTCCTCGACTACATCAAGAGCGTTTTTTAGTGTATCGCGAGATAGTGCATCGTCGAGTTTTATCTTAGAGTGTGTTGAGCTTCGGGAACGACTGAACCGAGTCGGGAGCTGTACTCTAGCGTATCGGCGTATCGTCGAGTGTACCGCGAGTTCTAGCGTGGAGAGTCAGTCTCGAGAGTATGTGGAGTTCCGAAAACGACTGAGCAGAGTCGGGAGCTGTACTCTGTGCTTTGCCGTGAAGCTGTCTGCACCGTTACAGCCTGATAGTCTGAAGGCTGTGTCGCTGATTGTCTCAGCGACATAGTAGTTCTTCGACATAGTAGTATGATTTATAGTATGATGTCTCAGCGACATAGTAGTATGATTTATAGTAGTTCTTCGACGACTGTAAGCGTGATTTTGGAGCTGTCTTGTAAAATACTGGCCAATAAAGTGTGTTTTGATACTTGATCAAGTGTCGCCGTCGTTATTCACTCCAAATCCACGAACTTTGAAGGAAAAAACGTAACAATAGTAAGAATCATTACGTTTGTTAGTTGAAAATATAATATTTCAATAAAGGAAAAATAAACACATATTTTAATTAACAATTCTTTTATTTTCTGCTTTGCCATATATATTGGCCTTCCTGCACGTGAAATTACCATTAAATATTCCAAATGATCAAGAATTTCACTTTTTAGCAAAATTTTATACCTTATTATACTCTCGAGACTTAATGCAACAAGATCAGCATATTAGACTAATTATTTAAATGGAACTCAAAGCAAGCTAAAGTTAAAAGCCCTTCCAAGGTAATTAAAATCGGGATTAAAGAATTAAATAAAAACCTTTTCTTCCTGTTTTTAATATGATATCTAGCGGAGATTTTCTCATTATTATTCCTTATTTCAGACAGATTCTGGAAGAAATGCGTCTTCATAAGGAAATGAAAAAGAACCAGATGATCCTTCATTATAAGACTTCCAAATCTTTTTAGAAATGTAACATTTAATAAAGAATAACACATTTTTTTCTGCAGTTAATGGGCTTTTTCTTCTTCCACGTCAAAACCAAAGCACAGTAATTAATGCATTACTCATGAATTTTTATTTTATTTAAAAGCATAAATATAGCACACGAATATAATTCTCCTAATGGAAACTTTAGCGTAATTATTTCTTTTTATCCTTAAGGGATTTATTGTATGCATTTTATTGATTTAGCTTTTCTCTTAACTTTCTGTAAGGGCACTCGGATAAAAGTTTTAATTTAAAGTTTCGTTTCTATAGCATGCATGACAGAATGAAAACTGGTCTTCAAGTAGATGGTAATACAGAACATAATTTATTTAAACCTTAACTGTATTTTGTATCTGAGTGCTTCTAGAAAAGAAGTACTAATGTCATTTGCGCAAAATTTTATTTTGCACAAATTTTTCGGCATAAATGATATTCCAAATCGTTTTGCACAAATTAAAATACAGTAAAATACTTACAAGTAATAATTATTTGAGCAGAAAAATAACTGTAACGATATCCACAGATAACTTAATCATCAACTCATAATTTTTAAATATCTTTCGTCTGTCACTTCAGTGTTTTTTCTTTTTTCAAAAGCATAAATTGGAAAAATGTTTAATTTTGGGCAAACCCAATGTTTGTTAATTATCAACGAATAATACAGCACAAACAACTTACAAAATGCTTTCTCAAAAAATATAAATGATTTATGCGCAGTTAATAATAACATCATAGCTCTCCTTAACGTAGAATATTGTTACGTTCGTGCGGGCTCGTTATATATTGAACGCACAAGTCGTAAAACGTTAACAAAAATTTACTCTTTCCACAAGAAATAAATTAAAATGCTGAAATATTTCTTCATAGAAATTCGCACAATATCTCAAACGTTTAGCAAAAACTCAGTTCAAAACAGATAAAATAGTTCTATCTCACAACGAAATCGCTACAATCAATAACAGCATTAACTAAACAAACAGCAGTTAGCTTTTTACAGCTACAACTCCAACAACAACAACTGAGATGAGGTGTTTCAATTCGGCTTTTATAAGCTTTTTAATTATCAATAGAACAATCTCGATTTTTCTGGATGGCAACAGTAATTACGAGATATTTATTTATTAAGCATTAAATGCACGCGCTCTTTTATTTTTATTTATTTATTTATTTTTTTGACGTAGATTTCTCTTCAAAAATCGTTTGCGTTGGACGGGAAATAAAAAGGAATTTTAATTACGATTCTAAATAAATAGCCAAATAAATGTGAAATTCGTAACAATATTATTTCATTTTAAATGCCTTTTAACACTAAAATAGTTTATACATTTCATATTAAGTATTCAAATTTATGTGTAGCAAATTATAGGTATTGAATTAATGTTTATAAATACCGGAAGTGTCATTAATCTCGAAACTCACTTTTGTCCGTATCACTTTTGTGTCCAAACCCATTTCTGAATTACTGCCATTAAAGAAACCAAATAACGAAAATCTATAAGTCCTCGTATTGCGGTAAAACGAGAGCACCCAAAGCCATCCAGTTTTCAATACACGTAGTCCTCCATCCGTTCATGTGCAACTGAAAGCACAAATTTTGAATTTCGAATTTGAATTTTTATTTGTTAACACCAGAAGGGCTATTTATTTGGTTTCTGCATTTTGCGTCGATTCACATTTCAGACTGTTGCCACCAAATATTACAGCCCTGTATTATATTTAAAGATATTAATAATGAAAAATCTGCATAAATGTATGCATGTTTCTCGCATCGTTATAAAACAACGGTACTTAGAGCCATCAAATTTTGAATAACGTAATCTTCCACCGAATATGGATAGTTGCCTTGAACTAAAAAGAATCAACTTTGTAACAATCTTTATTCATTCTAAATATGAGATTTTTTGAAGAGAAAAAAGCCTGCAGCACAATACGGCTAACGACGCTATTCTACCAAAATTAAACATAAGCAACTGTTGCCATTCACACAAACTCAGTAGTAAAATAAAACATGTTACCAGTAAGAAGATTATTATATAAATAATAACATAAAATTAAATACTGATAAAATAAATAAGGCAAAAGAAAAAAAGAAATGCAAATACTAAATACACATCCAAACATTGGGCATCTGGATGCCCTAATTTTGAATTTTGAATTTGTTTTAATATCGATTTCATATTTTGTAACTTTAACGAATACTTGATTAACAAACTCAACAATTCCAAAACGAACAATGGCAATACTGTAAAGAAAAAAATCTCCAGCGCGAGACTGTGCATCAGAAATTCTAAAGATATGCTCATTTTAAAATTGTTTTGCTATATTGTTGTTGAATTGAATTTTAGGTTTAAGTGCGAAGAACATGATATTTAATAAATAAAGGTAACAAACAAAATGATAAAAAAAACGTTCCTTTGGGCGTAATGTAAAATCTGAAAGCTTTGAGATTTGTTTTCGTATTTATTACACTTTTATTAAATTTTTATTAATAAAGTCAGTGACCTGAAAACAAAACGTGACAAGACTGTTCGAAACGAAACATTTCTGTCTCCTTCATACGAGACTATAACTGCTCGGAAAAATGTAATCTTTCCATTTTAATAACAAACTCGGCTACTTGAAAGCAATGTTTTGCCACTGCCGGAAAAAAAATACTTTTGTTTCCCCACCCTCCAGCCTGTTAAGTAAAGCCTATCGGATTTAATCTGGAAGTTTACTGAGTAATAAAGAAAACTATTTAAAGGCAATAAACATGGTTCGTAAGAATATTTATCTACTTTTTTGATCTGATTGATTGAAATTAAAATGCATTAAAATGATAATAATCTAATGAGACATATTAAATATTTTTACGAAATTACAGGAGTTGGACTCGTTGAAACCATTATATAATTTTTCTTTTTTTATGATAACTAATTTAGGTGGCTAGCCGCAAGTGGCTAGCAAACTCAAGTACCAGTTCAGACGATTAAAAGTTCCAGTATTTAACCGTCTCACTGGCAAGCGATTTCACTTGGAAAACTAAAATTTGCAAAATCTTCCTTGGGAGACAGGTATTTCCTTCCCAAAATGTCTCTGGTATTTTACACTTGAATTGACGTACTTTTAGTATATTGTATTAATTTTCTGTATATACTTCAAGATGTGCATACGTATACATTCAAACTGATGTCCCAAAAAATTTTTCTAGGCGGCATATATACTTCCTTAAAGATGTCAAAAAGATATTTTACTTCGTATATATGCGACTTTGACGGTTAGAAGATGCAGACATAATATTGTTGCGTGCGTACAGATTCGTAATTGATTGAATACAAGTCCTGTAAAAAGTTATTAAAATTTATTCTTATCAAACGAAATATAACAAATCGCTGGATTTTTTTCTGAAAGATATTTGTACAACATCGCAGTATCCCGCATTATAATCAGTAGCTATATTTAAACTACTAAAACATTAAATAGAACGCAATCCAAAGCGCAGAAAAAGCTAATCTGATCAACAAAATTACAGCAGCTAAGTAAACAACAACAGCTCACTAAAACAACTAAGATGATATGTTTCTTTCCGTATTTTTATTACTTTTTAAATCTGCGGCACAAGACAGCTCTGGGAATTTCTAGAGAAACCAAAGAGAGTAGAATTGAGGTTACAGTTAACATAGTAGGCAATTACATTTATTCAAATAAATTATCAGTTACGGAGGTAGACTTTTATTCAATGTTAAATGCACGTGCTCTTGTATTTTTACTTTTCCGGCGTAGCTTTCTCATAAAATATGTCACGCGCTGCATTCCACTAGGAAATAAAACAATTTTAGTTGTAATTCTACTAAAAATGTCTAACTAAATACGAAATTCGTAACCATATAGTAAATATAAAAAAGGTTTGTTGACACGTAACACTGCACCGAGAATTCTGAAGATACGTCGGTTTTAAATAATATTTTGTGATTTCGCTGTTGAATTTTATGTGGAGAAAGCGCGAACAACATGGTATTTAATTAACAAAATTTTAAAAAAACCTGTAGCAATAAACAGAGAAAGAAAGTTATGTAAGTCTTCATACTAAGAAAACTGAGCATTGATTAGATAAACTTAAAAAAGACTGGGAAAAAAACCCCGAAAATGTATGCCAATACTTAACAATGTATCGGGAATTCTAAACACATGCTGCTATGTTGCTTCTGATAACTTTGTGTTGAATTTTATGCGGCATAAGTCCGAAGAAAACGATTCATTATACACTCACGTGTGTGAAAATTGCAACACCAAGAAGGAATCGTCATAATTGAATGCAATTTAATACACAGTTGAGTGGTAGTGGTACAAATAAATGATTAAATGTTCAAAGCAAACAAACAAGAACAAGAGATCAGAATCAGTATTTTGTGTGGCCACCACGCGCCGCAATAAGTGCTGCTACACGACGTGGCATGGAGTCAAACAAAGTTTGAATGTCTGACTGAGGAAGAGCATTCCATATCGTTTGTACGCGTACCCAAAGTTCGTCTGCAGACGCAACAGGACGAGGATCACGAGCAAGACGCCGACCAATGACATCCCACACATGTTCAATTGGCGACATATCCGGGGAACACGCAGGCCAAGGAAGAAGCTGTACCTGCTGCGCTGCAAAGAAGGATTTAACAATCCGAGCAGTATGAGGGCGGGCATTGTCCTGTTGAAATACAGCGCCTGGCAAGCTTTGAAGGAAGGGAACAGCTTCGGGCTGTAGAACTTCACGGATATACCGGTTGCTGTTCAGATTGCCCACAATTCGTAGCAATTGAGATCGTCTATGATATGCTATGGCGCCCCAGACCATAACTCCGGGTGTTCGTCCACTGTGGCGTTCGATAATGCACTCCGGAAGGTGGCGTTCACCGGCATAGCGTCTGACACGAATGCGGCCATCATGGTACCACAAATTAAAGCGGGATTCGTCAGAAAACACGACATGCTGCCAATCAGCACGCCAGTCTCTATGCTGATTGGCCCATTGTAGCCGCAGGCGGCGATGGTCGTGCGTTAGGGGGATCCTGTATAAAGGAGTCCGTGCGCGCAGTCCACACTGCAGCAGACGTCTACGAATTGATGAAGCACACAATGAAACACCTGTAGCTATTGACCACAGTGCTGCCAATTGTCTAGAGGAAGCTGTACGGTCCGTCCGCGCCATGCGGACCAGGTGTCTATCATCGCGAGCTGACGTCACATTTCGGGGTCCACTCCCGGATTTCCGAGTTGTCCGACACTCGTCCGTCCACTGCTTCCAAACGCGCATCACTGTGCTGCTGTTACGCTGCACACGAGAGGCTACTGCACGATACGACAATCCAGCTTCACGAAGGCCGATGATTCTCCCTCGTTCAAACTCTGTAAGTTGTTCAAATCTCGCTCTCTTTCGTCGACGAGGCATAAGTACAGATTGAGTTAACGTTTACCACTAGCAGATAACCACCGATAACCATACACGCCTCGCTACAGCCGTCTATTTATTCGGATCCATCAGCCGTTCAGAGGGCGCTGCTCAGCATACGCATGCGCTACGGATTTGCAATTCTAATCATTTGCATATCATGCGCTACTTTGCATTTCCTGAAAATTTCAGCTCACTCGCGTAAGTCCTTCATGGTGTTGCAATTTTCACAAACGTGAGTGTAATAAAGCTGAAAAGACAAAAAAAAATATATATTAGCAGGAGCGAGTCCACAAGCAGACTGTTAGACTGCGAGCTCATCAGCGGGAGAAGGAAAATATTTACATACGCTGCGGTACTAAGTTAAAGTTTTAATCATTTCAGATTTTCTTTCTGTGTTTTTAATTTATCATCTCGGTTCATACTGATGGAAATACAATCTTAGAGAAAATGCAAATAAAACTGATAAATCCACAGCATCTTATTCATCAATATCAGCAGTCATTCCTTTCTGATGATACATAAAATACACGAAATACTTACCAACACATAATCTAAGTAAAAGTATTATTTTGATTTATTTTCTTTTGCTTGATTTTACTTTTTTGTTACGTCACAAAGCGGAAACGAATAATATTTCATAATTTATTTCACCCCTCCCTCTTATAAAGAAAAGAGAAAAAAACGAAAAGAAAACTAAATATCTATCTCAGCTTCAAAATTTGTTTAGCTAAATTTCCTGAGGTCAGATGTATACAACTTTTCTTTCACTTGAGCTCTTAAAAATTCGAACTTAATTAATTAAAAAATAAACTAAAAGGAAGAACATTTTGAAGTATAGTTCTTGACAATAAAGATTAAAATTAAATTAACCCATCGATACTTTTACAATAAAAAATGGACGCAAAGTTAGAAAATTATGCTTAAACAATTTGCACTTTCAATTTCAATTAAAAGAAAAATGATAATTTATTAAGTGGAATATTTTAGGGGAAGCAAAAGTGTTTCCAGAAGGCATTTTATGAGTATATATAATTTCAAAAAACTCATGCTTCGTATTAACTGAGAATCCTTATTTTGGATAGCTGAAGTTTACAACTTCATTAAATTATCCCTCAGGTTTTTGAATCATTTTCGCATTGAGTTTTTGTCACATGACGCTTCTTACCAATGTAAATAATTATCACTGAGTTATATTGCTTTTGCAAGTATTTACAGATAATTTATGATAATTTTTTATAACAATGATACCATTTTTTAAATTCCTACTATTAGCTTACACTTTCCCTATATCTCGTTCAGATTTTTAATCGTTAATAAATTACTCTTTATTCATCCACTAAAGTTCAAATACATTTTTTAAAACTTGTAGTGGATGACACAACATACACTTCTTTCACATATTAAAGTCAATTCCTACTCATTTATTCCTGTTTATCGGAACTAAAGATAAGTTGCTTTTATTAAATATATTATAAAACTTACAAATGCTGACCGTTTATTAGGAATTCTCACGTGCTATAAGAATTAATTTTATAACAATTTATAAATAATAGAAGATGATTGGGATAAATGGGATTCTAATATTTCACAGAAATAAGTGGCAACAGTAAGACAGAGTTCTAAAGATTTTTTAAAGTTTATGGAATTAAAGAATTGTAGTTTCATGCAAAGCTGTATGTAAGTAAAGCGTCGACACTTCAATGGGAGAAATTGCGGTTCGAAGCGACTGCAGAGCTCGTAGCGGTGGCGATGTGGAAACACAATCAGTAAAACTGCGCATGCTCCTTCTCTTTTGAGTCATTGGTTGTTTTGATTTGGTTGTTTGTTTGATTCTTCCGAAATCTTGTTAGCTTCTAACTTGCTTTGGTTGTGTTATTTATAACTTATTATTTTTGTACTTTTTAATTACAAAAGGCTCTTTTCAGAACCAATTTTTTTTTAAATTTTCTCTAATGGCGTATCGATACTGCGGATTAAGGATTGCAAGAGTAAGATTTCGTCGAAATCTGATGGAATACATTTCTACACGTTTCCTTGAGACGATGCGTAAATAAGGAAGTAATAAAGAACAGATTTAGGATATGTATTGTTGAAATTAAAGGTAAAAAAAATCTGATAATTAAAAGAATTATTCCCCTATATTTTATAATAACCCAAGTACAAGTTTTAAATAATATTTTAAAAAATCTTTTTTTATTCCCTTTCAGAAATATTCAGAGAAAGTTATGTACTATTTAATGTATTTCACTATTAAAATAAAAAGAGCGCTAATATGAAAGGGACCGAATTGAGCATTAATTACAAATTGACTTAAATTTTTTTCATCTAAAAGATACCTCAGAAACTAAAAAAATCATGTCATATTTGAGAAAGTATTTTAGGTAACTCCACTGTAAAGTGGAGAAGAAATAGTGCATAATTTTAATGTTAATAACAATAAACTTTGCTTAAAAATGTATTCTTTTGGAACACTTAGGACTCTGAAATACTGTACAAATAGAAAATATATACATTTATATATATATAATTACGACGCAATTGCAAAATATTTGCATCCAATCGTGTCAAAACTCATTGCGGGCTTGCCATCTTACTTCCAACTTCCATGACGTCACTGCAGGGGAAAGGAGGAGGAGAAGAGATTTAGTTTACATCGCCACCACTGCAGTGGATTGGCGCTGCAATTTGGCGTCATGTTATAGTATGCGAGTGCCGACGCTTTACTTACACACAACTTTGGTTTTATGGAGTTGGATGAAGCGGATGTAATGTTCCATTACGTAGCGAAAATTCTCCCCATATTTCTGTGTTAACGTGATAACAATATATGATCAAAATATAACACTTTAAAATGTCCCTTGCATCACAAGCGGAGAAAGCGAAAAGAAACTACAACACAACGAAAGCGACGATTAGAGAAAGAAAAACATAAGCGCCAAGAAAAGCTTCCTACGAAAACTCTTCGCAGCAGGTCAAGCATATGTCGCGTTGAGTCGTGAAATCATCAGATGGAATATTAATTGAAGAACTAGATTGCTGAAAACTCACTGGAAAGGTTCCTTGCAATAATAAAGCATACAAGAGATGGATAGAATGCGAAATTATAGACCACCGACAGCTTCATGAATTAGAAACTAAACAATTTTAATAATGTTAATAAAAAGTACCTAAAATAAAATGTTTCTTTGTTAACCTAAGTAGGAATTGACTTATAAAATTTTTTTAATTACTTGTTATTCCTAAAATCACGGCAAATTCAAATTTGTAATTTTACTAACCCAAGAAAAATTACAGCAGCTTTTTTTTTTGCTTTTTAAAATTCATCGAATAAACATGCATACATATATATATAAATTTACAGTCCTTACTAATTTGCAACAATTTTTCACATTACAACAGTTGGCTTTTTCACAATTTTTACACATTTTTACAATACTACACAGTTAAATTAAAAAAAAAATTTAGCTACAGAACACACTTTTTACATTACATATAGTTTGCAGAATAGTTTTTATAAATAGTTTTTTTAAATGGTTCTTAAATACAGCAGGTTATCACTCAACTTTATTTTTTACTAGCGCCCTCTTTTTTAATTAGAAGAAACACACTACTTTACATCACTTAGTTTGACGTGCTGCTCCTTGTCCACACTCCAAATAGAAATAAATGGTAAATTAATTAAATTAATTTAAAACTTACTTTTTACTTGCCTTTATTATATTATTTTAATATAGTTTCTTGTTTATTTTTTTATTTATTTTTGTATGTTAATAGTATTTGGTTCTTTTTTGGTTATATGCATATTCGTGTCGGGGAAGTTTTTGTTGTGGGCAAGAGTTTCTAAATTACATAGATTTTCTAAAAAATCGGTTTTCTAAAAAATATTGTTTTATATTAATTTTAATTTGTTCTTTTCTAAAAATTCCACTCGTTTGAATTACTTTTGGTAAATCACATCATTTGGTTTTATTTTTGGTTTTGAATTTTACCCTTGTCTCCCTGAATGACGAAACGCGAATTGAATAATTGAAGAGTTAAGTTTGAGGGCAACTTCCCCTTGATAAGTCTGTCTTCTGCCAGCTCAACAATTATTCACTTATGCATTTTTATAATTTTTAGGATTTTAAAAAAATTTTTAGATTTTATATTTGTTAATAGATTTTGATACTTGCACTTTATTTGCTTTATGTTTTCAGAATTTAAATGATATTGTAGATTAGTTCGCAGCAATATAAATTATTTATAATTTCTTTTAAACCTATTTCTTTAATTAATTTTTTACTTTAATTTTCTTTTTGCGAATAGAAATTTTGTTAAATTCATATATATATATATATATATATATATATATGTAAGAAAAATTAAGAATATGTCTAAGATTAAATTAACAACGTAAATTTCCCTTCTCAATTCTAAAAATAGTAACCTCTATCTGCACT
>KK119129.1:56661-69777 GCA_000611955.2 Stegodyphus mimosarum
TAACAGCTGTCGACAAGACAATATGCTAAATATTAATTCCTTTTGTTTACGGTGTGTGCATGTGAGTTTTGTAGATGAATGAGTTTATATTTATAGAATCTTTACAGCATAGACTCAACAGTGGACAAGACTCACACTGCGTACCTTACCATGAATTAGAAATGGCACCAGATGTATATCGAAATAACAGCGACTCCAGTTACAAGCTTAAGATTGACATGACAAAAATGATCATGTTGTAATTATCAGGATCGCTGCAAGTTTGTCACCTGCACTCTATCGTAACATCCGTACGATCGACGCTACATCGTTTCCTCACAAATACTGCATAAAATCTACATTGGCACAACATCGGCACAGCATAGGATCGTCACCTACTTGGGATGGTCACAGCTCGGATTGACATAACAAAAATGATCATGTTGTAATTATCAGGAAGAGGATCGTTGCAAGTTTGTCACCTGCACTTTATCGTAACATCAGTACGATCGACGCTACATCGTTTCTTCACAAATACTGCATAAAATCTACACTGGCACAGCATCGACCCAGCATAAAATCGTCACCAACTTGGGATGGTCACAGCTAGGATCAACACCGACATGCAGACTACATTGCATGCAGGACTCTGTCGACATGCTGCCCTGTATTGCATAAAGGAGGCTTGTATTTACAAATAGCGCATAAATCGAGGGGGAAAGAATTATTAAATTTTTCTTTTAAGGACCTGACTAAGACCTTACCTTTATCTCTCATGTTGATCGTACGTTAGCAGAGAAGCTGGTTATAATATGTGGCATAGATATTGTGCCATATGTTACACGAACTCAACCACCGTGGAAAATAATGGATAATGTATAATAATTGTGTACGTGTATTTTAAAACATGTATATAATTATTTTTCTTATAGGATGAAAACGTGTCATTATTTACTGTAATAATCAATAACTAAATTTAACTTGCAGCACTTTACCATGCTAATGGCATTTGCGGCAAAAGTCAAAAAGGCTTCGACTTTCTGTAGAGAATCGTCGTCAAATATGACAAAGCTATTCAGCTATTCTGTAATTGGATTATAACAAAAGTTTTTAATCCATCGCCAGCTGAATTAACGTCTTTTTTTCCGCAAACATCGGGATGGAAGAATTTGCAGAGCAAACACCGTGCAATAATCAATTCCTCAAAAAATGTTCACCCTATTTTAATAATGGATGAATTTGCTTTCGCTATACTTTCAGATAATTAAGTTTTCTCCCACTAATTAGACTACAATTCGCTTTTGTTAACATTAAAAAGGTTTTTTTTATTATTTTAATATTTCTTTCTTTTAATAAATTTCAAGGTAGTCACTTTTAATGGATATATGAGACTAGAATTTAATATGTCTTTTAGATCTCCTAGATTTCACAAGATCAGCTGCAAATCTGATGTAACCTAATGATAATGTCTAATATTTATTACAAATTATTGTTGTAAAATCCAACGTTTTAACATAGTTAAACGAAAATAAATGTTTTATTAACAGGGCTGAGTAATATTGATGTGAGGTTAATGAGAATAAATATACATAAATTTTCCTAAATCTTCTCCTTAATTCATTTTTATCACAATGCATCACCGGAAATGTTTCTGCCATTGTTTTACTGATGGACATATTTTTTTTTAATTTGTGAGGTTTCTTTGTTTATTTTTAACCAATAGTAGATCTATTACTCTCTTTTCACCCACGCTTTTCATGCTAGAATGTAAATGAGATAGCGAGATTTATTTAGATTAAGCTAGAATGAAGCACTATAACTTTTCTACTGTTCGTCTGCAATAAAAAAAATCTGATGCGTACACCACGTGACTTCCTTGTACGGAATATTAAATTATACGTACTTAGCATTTTATTTAAACTTTTTGGATTTAATTAAATTTACTTCGTTGGTAGCGCATAAATCACAGTAGAAAAAATGCACTCTTTAAAATTCACTCTATTGTTTACCACAGCGACAATCTGGCGCTAGTTTCACTTAGCAGCGTTGCATCTGGTTCATTTTATAACTCACCAGAATGCACAAAAATTATGTATATCATCTGGAAAACTACCTAATCGTTGCCACATGTTCTATTCACACTTATTTCCTCGAATTAATTCTAGAATGGATTAAGCATGATTTAATTCGCTGTAATAAAAGAAGGCGTTATGTTTGTTGTTGCGAAGCTTAGGTTCTCTAGATTGGCAACAAATCCCATGTTCTCCTAAGTTTCAACTGGAAACAAGTATGTCCGCCATGAGAAAAATGGTTAAGTTTAGCCGCCCTTAACTTTTAAATTGTTGGTTATTCTACAAATCTTGCATTCAGATTTACTAAAGGCATAAAAACCTTAACCGAAAGATAAGAAAAACATAATTCAATCATTTTTAAAACAAAAAATGCACAATTTACCAACATATAAGATTAAAAAGACTAAGCTCACTGAGCCGAGTAACAGAGTGGATTTATATATATATATACACATAAATCTATATGCTTTTCGTGAGGCTATTTGCAACCAAAATAGCAGGTGCACATCTACATGTTATAGCAGTCCTATATACAAAATTTCAACTCTGTCAGGCAAATCGTTTTTGAGTTATACGAGATACATACACTAGGTACGCACATACGTATGCACAGACGCCAAGAAAAAATCTCTTCGGAATCTATTTTAAATCGGTTTTGTAATTTGTTGGGGGAAAAAAGAGTGTTTTACTCTGTTCTTACGTAAGAATGTCACTCAAAAACGTCGTTAAATTGCATTCGATAGCTGTCAAAATAGATATTTTCACTGAAATAGGATACCCGAAATTTTTCTCCATTACAGTACTGCCTGCTTACTTCGTACAAGGACGTAAAAAGAAAAGGAAAATAGGTTGCTATAAATTAAGAAGTTCGCCAAGTAAATTATTCTTTTAACATCGTATATTGCTATCTCTGATATGCTCATCATACTAATTGCAGATTTTCAAAATCTTCAAATGCTCTTTCCCGACAACTTCGCTGCTGTATTCACGTCCACGGACGATAGGTGTAAATCAGTTACACCTTAATCATCATTCAAGCAATTGGCCCAAGGGCGAAAATTAGATGAAGAGTGAAGACCGTAATGGTCATGCTTTGTCTTAAACGAAACGATCTACGTAAATTATTCTTGGTGAAACGGGTTTACGCCAAGATAAACTTTTGAAAAAATTACGCCAAGATAAATTTTTGAATTTGTCCATAAATTTTGCACTAAATTTTACAAAATTTAATATTTAGGCATAGTTTGAGTCGTAGAATCGAAGTATGAAGAACATTTGACATGTTACTTCAGAAAAAGACCCGTTTTATATCAAAATGACGCTATATATAAATCTAATATATATATACTAAGTCACGCTTTCGAGACATGAAAAACGCAATTTGAAATTCGTCCTCAGAACGAGAGATTATAGAACTGTTTTTTTTTTTTTTTGCTATATGTACGTTACATGCAGGAAGGCCACGAAACCTTCCATGCAACCAGCCCATTCGCTGGGATTTGAGTCTGGATTAAACTACCAGCCTAAGTGAATTTAAGCTCGGTCACTGGTGAGTTCTTTCGTAATACACTTACTGAATTTATTTAAAAGAATACAAATGTCTACAGTAGGCTCAGATTTTAGGTAAACATTAGTTTTACATAAGCTTCTTAAAAATGCATTTTGGTATACTCTGAGATACGTTCCTTTTAAGTATTCCAAAAGTAATGTGGCATCATCATCTTTCAATTAAAGAAATGCAAATAACTTAACTGAAATACCAATGATTTAAAAAATGGTCTTTGAAGGAAGATCGTTAGGCGTTCATACTTACATACAAGTCAAAATAAGAGGGTCGCGATTTAAGAGTTTCATATTATTAGAATCAACACTTTCTAAGAAAACATAGTATTAAAAATGTTTATATGTTCTTTTTAAGAGAAGAATTATTCAGGTGTGAGGAGGAAATCATGATATCTCTCACTTGCATCTGATTTTCGAAGCAGAAATAACTATACCATTTGAAAGTTTCGCTTTCGAGTATGAAATATTATCAGTGTCTGCCTAAATGTATAGGATCTCTCTCTCTCTTTGCCCACATAAACTAATTTAGATCCTACTAATGAACCTGGCGACTTCCTGAAAAGACGTGAAATAATACCAGCACAGAAGAAGGATGAAAATAACCCTTTATTATTTTCAACTCTGAACAGAAAGGCACGTACTTTGTGCTTTACAATAACACTGACAACTTGCGATGGAAACCAAGCATTTGTAACACAATAAATCCAAGTCTAAAAAAAGTGCTGGACAAGCACTTTAAGTTACTGCTAAACCAGGTTGACTCGACAACCTAATTGGCATGATAATTATTCAAACGGCCAAAAGGCGTATCAGCGTAACAGCAAGGTCAAAAACAAAACGTGCTATCATTAGCGAAAACACGCTCTGAATAAACTCCAAGATTCACCTTTTTAAATCCTGGTTTCACTTAACTTTAAATTTATATCCTGGCGAGGAAATGCGAGGGGAAGTTGAGGAGTTCAGGAAAGATAACAAACATTGGAATATTACGTTAGTTGAACTAAAGCAAACCCTACAACTGAAGATGAATATTCTTGCCAGTGTCTGTTTCCTAGGTTTAACGATGATACATAATCACAGAATAAGTGTTTATTCTATCACAACTGAGTTTTGACTTAATTCCATTGCATGTCTCACTAATTAAGACTAATATGACTCTAATATGACATGTCTCACTAATTAAGAAGCAAAATAATTTCTGTTTTTATCGATGAGTAGGTATGATGACAGCAGCAGCAATAATAAAAAAAAATTCACCTGTACAGGGTGTTTATAAAATACCGGACCCATTTTGATGGTTAATAACTCATAAAATAATAAAGATCGATTAAAATTAATAACATAAATGGTTAGATAGACTCAAAAGGTTTCATGACCCTTGTCAATGAACTTCAACGTGTGCCCTCTTCGTCGCACGAAGAATATCAAGTCGATATTCAATTTCCCGCCAGGTACCGGCAAGCCTGTCGGCATCCACAGAGGCTATTGCGGTTGTTATTCTGGCTTTTAGGTCATCCATGTTCGACACTCTCCTCCTGTAACCGGTGTCCTTTATAAATCCCCAAATGAATAAATATATAAATCCCTTTATAAATCCCGGCGTTATATCAGGTGATCTGGGTTGCCAAGGTATTGGACCTCCTCGCCCAATCGATCTTCCTGTAATGGTCATTCAAAGAACTATGAACGATGGTACCCCAATGAGGTGGTGCACTATCTTGTTGCAAAACGACATGTGGCTGAAGCTCTTCTAGTTGTGGAATACGAAGTTTTCCAACATGTCTAAGGATACGACTGATGAGAACATCTTTTCTGTAAAAAAGAAGGGCCCAGTGACTCGGTCGTGCATTAGTCCACACCACACATTAACCTTTGGGGAATCCCTTTGTGCCTTACGGTATTCATGGGGATTTTCAGATCCCCATATGCGCACATTATGGCGATTAAGAATACCAGAAAGAGGAAAGGATGCTTCGTCGGAGGGCATTACAGAAAAGTACAGATATTTAGACTGGAAAATGAAATTATCTGAAATTAACCATACGCGCAGACCATATTTACAAAAGTAAAGATATTCAAACCTGAAAAGGAAAACATATAAATTATTCCATCAATAAATGCCATAAATTTGTTTAGATCTTCATTATTTTATGAGTTATTAAATATCAAAATGGATCCGGGATTTTTATAAACACCCTGTATTTAAGTAAAGACAAAATATCCTTATCCTAATGTAATTCTCATCTTTACCTTACTTTTATGACTTGCCCTCTCCAAAAATTTTCTCTTGATCAATTAGACAGGATATTTCTCTTATGAGTTTGAAACAAGGAAAATGGAATAGTTCACGATTGATATTCAACAAATCAGCTCAGAAGTTAAACGTATGCTTTTCTAGAAGATATTTTATTACGCTTTTTTCCTTATTTTACACTGTTAAAGTAAGCATGGCTATATTTTTAAGAACTTGTTTTATCCATTTTCTTCTCAACTAACTCGGAAAATTTCTTTTCTGTCTTTTAGAATAGGACAAGACGGTGAGATTTGATAGTAAAAGGCGGTCTAATCCTTTTTTTTCCCACTGTTTCTATCTTTGCTTTGAAAGAATGCTCTAAAGCCAGCTAAAGGTGACTTTAAAGACATTTGCGAAGAAAGATTACTGAACCTAAAATCTTTGTTTTCTCGTCTACTTTTAAAGTCTTAGAAAAAAAAATTTAAGCTCAAAATTTTGTCATTTTTATGGCTGGCAGATAATGCTAATGAAATGAAACTTCTCATAAACGACAAAAAATTATTACAAATTTTATTACATTATCCAAAATATTGCCATCCCCTTTTTGCATATGGCTAAATTTAGATCTGTCGTTTCCTAAACAGAACTGTGGTTTGGTTTGTGTGATTATGGCAGAGACTCGAGGGGCAGCTGCCTTAAGGCGTTGAATGACTTTCTAAGAAAAACTGCCTCATATACACGTTACTCATGAGGAAAACCACGAAGACGTTCATGCAGCCAGGATTCGCGTGATTCGAACCTCGGACGAACTACCAGTGTTCAGCGACGTTACCGCTCCGCCGCTGGTGGGCGTCAAAACCGAACTATGAAAACAAATTCCATTGGTATTTCATAATGGCACTAATTAAATAACAAATGCTAAAACGTAAAAATTTGCTTCATTATAAAACATTTTTATATTAGGAAATATATATCTAACACAACAACTGCGAAAGGAAAGGCCGCGTAAGGTGTTTCATTTAACTTTATAATTTAATTTAGTAATAGCCTTTTAATTCCTTAGTTCTAATTTGGATATTCCTTTTCTGCATTCTAAAAATAATAACTTTTCTGAACTGCAACAATGTCACACCATCAATGTCAGATAGCTTGTGTAATGATGATGATATTAGCTAATTCGGAGCCTGAGCTCAAAATTTCGGAAACTGAAACCTTCCGAATCGAAACCAAAGCATTCTCTGCGCATTCTCGCTTCAGTTCTCTTACACAGCACACGCTACTTCGCTCCCTTTGCTTTGTCGTGCTGCTAATTACGCCGTTGTCTAAATACCGTTAAATGTGATAATCTGCATAAAAATCGGGGGGTGCATATTGCGTTCGTGATCATGTGTGATGAAAAGCATATTTTCGATAACTAGTTCGTGTCCAGCAATAAAAATTATGTTCAATTCGGCCGCATCTGCCTGTCTCCCTCCTTCGAGTGCCATCTTTCTAAATACGCAGCAAAGTCTCTCCAACTTACAACGCAGAGAACCATCGTATCAGTCCTTTGCAGCTTATTACAAGTCGTCGTATTATATATACATAATTATGTACATATATGTAAGATAAAATATATTTAAATCAAATTTATAATTTAAACTAACGGTAACCCTATTATTCCCCCTCTGTTCAAAAATCGTAATAAGTACTCTGGATTGTGTCATTTCTAGATCATTCTATCTTGCATGGGCTGAACAACGCACATGACATAACTCTTGGGAACTGAAACTTTTCTAACTTAAACCAAAACCTTTTTCTTAACACACTGCCATATTGGATAAATGCACAGTTAGCTCTCAGCTCTGTTGCCGCTTGGAATCTGTTTCATTTAACTGTGCTTTGTCGTGCTCCTGTCTACGCTATTGTTTAAAATGTTATACTCTATGTAAAATTGTGGTCATGATCAGGAATAAAGATTATATTCAGTCAGACTAGAAGTCTCTCCTTCGAGTGTATAGATATACATATATAGATATACATATACAAACGATGGAATATTTATATATTTCATCAATTGCAATAACGTTGAAAACCTTACTTAAGATTATTCCTGCAAAGTGCAAAGAAATAGCGAAATGGAGATATGTAATTTAAATCGGCTTGACTGCAGATTACGGGTCAGTCGCCAAATGAAGTGAAATGGCGCCAAATCTGGTAAGCTCGTGGCTTCATGAAAATCGTTAGGATTTAAGGTTACAGCTTATAGCATTTAAACGGGCTTTTTGAATTTTCGTCATTTCACTGTGCTTCTAGTAAATCGTATGAGCAAAATGGCTGACGTCGAAAGAGTTGAAAGTGTGGATTTTACGTATTTGATTTGGTTGCAAGATAAGGGCGAAAGATGTGTGATAGAATGGTGCATGAATTATGGTTTGATTGCGAATATGTACGAATGTCCTAAGTGTAAAAATAGTATGAAATTACTTGAAATGAAAGATGCGACATATTTCTGTGAATGGAGGTGTGTGTCCATTACATGTGGTTAAGCACATGGTTGAAATGAGCCGTAGAGTCGGTGTTGAATGAGCGTGCCATTTTGAATTTCATCTCCATTGTGTTGCTACATTTGCGTATTGTATTGTTACAAATGCGAGTTCCTACTATTTTTTATAAATAAAAATTTATTGTAAAAATATAAATTACGTAGTTAAAATTGTTTAACCACTTTTTTTTACTATACTATTGCTCATGTTTCAGTAGATCGAAATTTTGAATTTTATCGTTTTTTTCTTCTGCACTTTTTTTAAAGTTTTAGATTAAATATGAATCAATGCTTTCTAATCATTTATTGCTAATTTACTGCTTATTACAATTTCTTAAATTTCGTGCTAAAATATTTTACTCCATTTTGCTACTGTCTTAAAAATGGTATATATTATGAAAAGTTTTAACATTGTTGATGCCATAAAATTCATAAGTTATTAACTTTCAAATACTTTATCGTTGTTTTTCTTGAACTTCTGTTTTAGATATTTTTGCATGTTTACATGATCAATTTTTTGCATGCTTCCAAGATTCATTCAAATTCGCAACCATCTAATATGGCGATATGATGAGTTATTGATTTTCTAAAACGCGCAAAAATAACCGATTTGGCGACTTTTCGAAAATGCGCCAAACTGACCTGTAATATGCAGTTTTACTTTTAAATCATCTAACTGTGTTTAGTTCGACCGTCTGAAACGCAACCCTGGCTGGCATTCTGCCAAAACACATAGAGTCATCCTAAAGGGGCGTTATTACGTGCTGTGACGTGAGATCTTCTCTTCTCCGGAAAGAGAGAATTTATATGGTGGAGGGAAAGAAAGTCCCTCGTCCTTCCATCCTATTTTGGGAATAATTCGGTATGAATGGCGCATGCGTGCTTGCGCTTATGGTCGCGGAGGAAGCGTCGAACTATACTAAATCTTTGAAATGTTATCCGGACTCACTCAGATTTAAACAGAAGTTCATGAATAATAATGGAACATATTTCAGTAAAAATATTTTGTACAGTTACTTAAAAATAAAATTTGAAATTTTAACGCAACTTGAATGAACTACCTCAATCTCGCCTTCGTTTATAACATAATAAGTAAAATAACATTTTTTATGACAAAGACTGTAACGTTGTGAGGAATTAAAAAACTGAAATTTGCATATTATCTGTTTGTGCAAAACTGCACAGTACCACTAAAAGAAGTCATTACGTGCAAAACAGGAAACAGAGGATTTTAACATCTCATCAAATGCAACTAAAACATATCCCGATATGATGAATGGAAACCGACGAGCTGCAACTCTAGATTTCTAAATAATCGTACAAACTATTTTCTAGCCAACGTTATTAAATAGCAAGCTGCGGGGTGGTTGGAAGCGAGCCAAACACTGCATGAAAGAACAGATTGTCGAATGTAAAGGTCGGATTATCTTCTACTCTTGGAAAAGGTCCCAAATAACAGATATCGCTTCCTTGTGTTTTCTGTAATAAAAATACCATCTATTCAACAAGTTCTTTGCATTACTTAATCTTGTTGCACTCTGAGTTTAAAATGATATAATTCGTAGAAAATGTCTATTAGCTCAATTATTGCATGAATTCTCCGATTGTTTCTGACAATTAGATTCATACCTGAACATTAGCTATTCAAATTCAGTATGAGGGCTAAATAAGTCAATTTAAGCCTATGTGCTCCTTACTGATTAATGAACTTTTGTTAAATATAAGCAACGCTGCGAATTTGCATCTGTGTAAAATTATACAAATTAATTGTACTTGATAAAATTATGGAAATTAATTGTAATTGTCGTATGTATTACTATGCCTACTAGATATCATATGAAAGACTGATTACAGTAGACTAAGCTAAATATGATCAAATTTTCCCCAACTATTTTGGTAACTATTAACCGAATGATATTAAAAAATGAGATAAAATGTCAATCAGAATAGCAATGAAATTTAACTATTAATGTGCATATATATATGTAACGGAGAAAGTTTGTGTATTTGCACTCTAATAACCCAGTCACTACTATAGCTATCGTCACCAAACTTTCTACAATTCCTTTCTGGTTCCTGAAAAAGGTTGACGTCCACTTTTTCCTCCCAAAAAATGTAACTAAAATGAGAGATATTAATTAAAAACTCGGAAAAACAATAATTTTCGCCCTTTTTTTTCCGAGTGGCTATAGTCTCGCAAGCTGGAAATGCAAATCTGCTTTATTTCGAGAAGCGTTGCCACTGCTCGCTTTCAATTCGCAGAATTTGTTAATAAAAAATTTCCAAGTTTTACGAATAATATGAAAATAGCATTTTAAATAAATGAAATAAAAATAGCATTGCCAAACATTAAATACATTATTCCCGATTCCAAAAATTCTTTGGTAAGCCATTTCGACTATTTCCATATTCGTACGACTTTAATCATCCGAAATATTAATTAAAAACTCTGACAGAGCTAATTTTCGCGCTAATTTTTCCGAGTGACAACAGTCTCGGGAATTGGAGATAGAAATGCCTTATTTCGAAAAGTGTTGCTACGGCTCACTTTCAAATCGTAGAGTTTGTTAATGAAAAATTTGTAAGTTTTATAAAATCTGTACCTATAAAGAAGAATGCTGTTTGTCCGTTTGTTTATTTACTCGCGTTATTGATCCTGATCAATAATGATAAATTTTTTGCAACCATTTAATCGACTAAAATTGAATATAGGCGAAATATTGGATGAAACGTGAACTTTTTCGACCAGTTGATTAGAAAGATGAAAATCGTTAAAAACTGCGTGCCATTGTTGCTGATATAATAAGTTTATTTTCTATCGAAATTTTTTATGTGGGTACCACATCGCACCAGTCTGAACAATGTATGTGTGTGAATCGTAATTTTTGCTTTGTTATTAGAAAAAGGTTTCAGCGGTATCGTTCTCTGTGTTGTTAGATACATTACTTTCAAGCTAACTTAATTGGCATCTGGTACTTCCACTAGTTTAATTTAAATATAACGTGAAACTTATAAATAGATACTTTCGCAACGTTTTAATTAAAAATATTTTTAAGAACTGTTTCGATGTCTTTAAGGCAAAAGTTCATTTATAAAGTGTTCGTAACATTTCCCGAAATCATTTGACAAATAATTATACCTCTTATCTTAATACTAAGATAGTATCCCTCATGAGAAGATGACTCAAAGTAAAATTTTAAATTAGACTAAAAAACACTTAGTTTCATGCAGATGTTTAAAGGAATTTTGCTTTTCTGAGAAAAGTTAAAAAAAGTCTGCAGAAAATTCTTTGCGTCCTAAACAAAACGGCGTGGGTCTGATTGCTCTCAAAATCAACGGAGTTATTCAAGATCTGTGCGAAATTAAAGACTGCATGTTTAAACTAATTTCAAAATCCTAACTAAGCGGTTTGGCGACTTAATCCCTCGCTTCGCGATATTTCTTTATTACTTGGCAGTCTATTGTTTGACCTTACTTGGCGACTTTATTTCACTTCAAACCAAATTTATCCTGTCATAGTTTGATAATATTCACTGAATTGTTGAACACTATAAGGAATGCATTTTTCATGTTTTCGTATGCAAATGGGCGGGACATCGGCAGTTCCATAACACGCGAAAGATAATATTAAATGTTGTCTGTTGTATATGAAATATTTTGTATTTAAAATGAAGTTGCTATACAGTATTAAGTAGGTGCAATTAAAAGCATACAAGCATAAGAAAATTCGATATATTAATTTTGAAGCATCATTTATAAAAATAATATTTATTTGCATTTTATTTTTACAATTAAATGAGATTATTTTGAAAACTATTAACCTATTTAATGGTCTATGCTTATTAACAGATTTTTTTGCTTTATAAAATCAAAAATGCTAAGATGTTTGCCATTCGTCTTATAAGAAAAATTTGGCAGAAGTTTTAAAACGTATTCAAATTCGGAAACTCCTCATATATACTTCTATGATTATTCATCTATTATCATCTAAGATGATTGGCAATTTATTCATCTAAGATGATTGGTTTGGTTTTGTGTGACAGCGGCAAAGCCTCGAGGGATATCTGCCTACTTGGAGGGGTGCCTTTGTAGAGGGCTTTTTAAGGGAAACTGGCTTGTATACGCGTTACATATGGTGAAAATCACAAAAACGCTCATGCAGCCAGCCCTTTCGAGGGATTCTAACCTCAGACCAAACTACCAATATTCCACGACTTTACCGCTCCGCCGCTTGTGGGTCCATCTAAGATGAATATGATCCCTTTGACTGACTAATGAGTTATGAGATTATGTTACATTAGAAACGATTATATATATATATATATTTCTTAGAGTCAAACACTATTGAATGCAACTTAATTAAAAAAAACGCTTTTCCTGAAGCATTCCGATAAGTTAATGAGCAAGTTGTTTTACAATTTATTTTTTTCAGGTGATTTATATCATAACATTTCCTACCTGCCTAAAACTAACGGAATTACACAAAATAAACAACAAGTTAGGTTAAACATTAATTAAAAGTTTGGACCCGCTGCAAAATTGCTCTATTTTTATGAGTTATTTTAAAAGCGACTTGCTCAGTTGTTGGCTGTCTACTTCTCGCGTTGTTTTTTCTGGTGATAATAATGAACATGACAAAACATGCATAGATTTCAGCTACTGCATGTACATTGCTGCTTAAGTTGATAGCATTGATTTGGTTTAGTTTTGTTTGATAAATTATAGCGAATCATACTAGGACTATT
>KK119129.1:69871-80000 GCA_000611955.2 Stegodyphus mimosarum
TTTGCATGGGAGAATTTCTAAAGGAAACTGGCTCATATACATGATACACATGGAAAAAACCAGGAAAATGCCCATGGAGCCAGTCCGCTCACATGGAATCAGACCCAGGTCGGAGGTTCCAGGGCTCAGCGATTTTATCACTCAGCTTTAGGTGGGCCATTCAAATACGGAAGTCTTTGGTACTGAAGAAATATCAGAGAATTTTGAATTTGTACATTTCCTTAAACTAAAAAACAAATGAATAACTAAATAAATGAGTAAAAGAACTGCATATGTATGAACGTTATATACGTACAGTTTGAATCAAGACGTGTAAGAAAGTTGATTAAGCTGAACTCGTATGATTCTGCAAAGACGCTAGAAGTTATGTGGGTAAAAGTTTACAACTGGGTGCCTCTTGTTTTTTGGGAATTCTTTTTTGACGCCAAGATCGGCGCCAGGAAGGCACAATTTCAAGATGGCCGCTACACAAAACCAAAGGTTAGGTTAGGTTATTGAATTATGGCAAAGCACACGAGGGCTATCTGCCTAAAGGGAGGGATGCCTTCGTGGAGGACTTTCTAAGGGAAACTGGCTCGTATACACGTTACACATGGGGAAAACCACGAAAACGCCCATGCAGCCAGCCCGTTCGCGGGATTCGAACCTCGGACCGAACTACCAGTGTTCAGCGTTTTTACCGCTCGGCCGCTGGTGGACCACAAAACCAAAAGAAGAAGTCAAAGAATTTCACAAACTCCGTGTCCATGTACACATCGATTTATTTTCACTTTAAAAAAATCAAGAAGCTAATACTAAGTTAAAACTCTCATGGTAACCAGAAATGGAGTTTCATCGCCAAAACTGAACAAAATTTTTCGCCAATCGAAAGGGCACGCAATTCTACACTAGAGCTTATATGTGTACAATTATATACATTAACAAATTTTCACATAACGTCCTTGTTACCTTGTACATTCATTACATATACTGGAGCAGAAGCTATAAAAAATCAACTATTCCTTCTCCGAAATTCCAGTTATGGATTTTCTAATTTTTATATGAACACCACATTACGTACGCTACTAAACCACGCACAGAGAACACGATAACTCCTTATTATCAAACATTTCTTGCACACTCTTATCATACACATAATAACCATTACACTTTACCACACATTCTGAGACCAGCAACCTCTTTTCCTGCGGTTTCCTCACTGCGAAACGATTAGCAATGCAGCCTATATTAGAAAATAGTCGAATGTTTTACGGAACTGTGATGAATAGACTGCGTTCTACTTGAGTTGACCGGCTAGACTGCAGATTACGGGCCAGTTGCCAAATGAAGCGAAATCGCGCCAAATCTGGTAACCTCTTGGCGTCATGAAAATCGTTAGGATTTAAGGTTACACTTTATAGCATTTAAGTGGTCTTTTTGAATTTTCGTCATTTCACTGTGCTTCTGGTAAATTGTGTGAGCAAAATGGCTGACGTCGAAAGAGTGACCAATGAGTTTTACCTATTTGATTCGGTTGCAAGATAAGGGCGAAAGATGTGTGATAGAATGGTGCATGAATTACGGTTTGGTTGCGAATATGCACGAATGTCCTAAGTGTAAAAATAGTATGAAATTACTTGAAATGAAAGATGCGACATATTTGTGTCAATGGAGGTGTGTGTCCATTATATGTGGTTAAGTAGATGGTTGAAATGAGCCGTAGAGTCGGTGTTGAATGAGCGTATTGAATTTCATCTCCATTGTATTGTTACATTTTAGTGTGGATATAAACAAATGCGAGTTTCTACTGTTTATTATAAATAAAAATTTATTATATGTTTCAGTAGATCGAAATTTTGAATTTTATCTTTTTTTTTTCTTCTGCATTTTTTAAGGTTAAAATTAAATATCAATTAATGCTTTCCAATCATTTATTGCTCATTTACTGCTTATTACAATTTCTCAAATTTCGTGCTAAAACGTTTTACTCCATTTTGCTACTGTCTTAAAAATGGTATATATTATAAAAAGATTTAATATTGTTGATGCCATAAAGTGCATAGTTATTAACTTTCAAATACTTTATCGTTGTTTTTCTTGAACTTCTGTTTTAGATATTTTTGCATGTTTACATGATCAATTTTTTGCATGTTTACAGGATTCATTGAAATTCGCAACCATCTAATATGGCGATATGATGAGTCAGTGATTTTCTAAAACGCGCGAAAATAACCGATTTGGCGACTTTTCGAAAATGCGCCAAAGTGGCCCGTAGTATGCAGTTTTACCGAGTTGACCTTCGTATGCGTAGCTAACAGAATCAGAAAATCACCATTTGATTTTCAATATCTTGAACATAATTCTTAAGAAATTTTATTTTTAGCGTGTTCTTCAATTTCGAAACTACATTTTAACGTAGGTATTTATCTAGCGGTTCGCTTTTTTATAATTGGAATACTTGAGGTGTTAACCAGCTCAACATTAGAACTCTGGCTATAATCATGATGAATACGCTAGTCTACGTAGAATTTTATAAGTAATGAGAATACTTGCGCACTGAACTACAATTGTACGAAAGATGACACTTTTTGTTCTTATCCAAATGACACGACGAAATTTTGTTTCCTTGTAAAGCAATGAAACTGAGCTTGTGAATGATGAAAAAGAAAGGGTGGGGAATGTCTAAAACTAAATGCCTTAATGGGGTTTGTAATGAACTATAAACGATGACAGCTTCTTTAATATTTCACAATAAAGAGTAACTTTGCGTGTTGGATTTTAGGTTATGAATTTCCACAACAAAATATCTTTTGTATGTCAGATTAACACTGTTCTTCTAATACTACTAAAATATTTTCTTTTTCGATAAATTCCACTTGCTTGCCATTGGCCAATATCATATATCCACAGTGCTTACAGATGATACTTGCGTATGCTTTCGCTACATATTAACGCAACTCCTTAAGCACAATTTTACGACTTTATACAGGGTATAGCAAGTTGGTAGTTTTGGCTTTTTTTATTAGACGAATTCCTAAATTATCGATATTTATCGTAAATGAGTAAACATTTTCAACATATGAAAAGTATACATATTTTAGCAGTTTAAAATACAAATTTGAGCTATTAAATAAGGATTACGTTATACATTAAAAAAATAAAGCACTTACATTCCTCTTAAATCTTTCTGTAATTGTTTTTTCACTCTTCTCCTTCGGAAGTATCTACTTAAATAAATATTAGAGAGTTGCAGAAACTCGGCTTCGTGCAGTCATCCGCAACAGCGGCTATCGAGGGATTTTACTAAAACTTTCAGCGATGTGTGTATTCTGACAGAAATTTTACCGCAGTCTCTTCTACTGGGAAATTCCACAACCTCATATTTTAAAACTAAGTTTAAAGCAAAAAAACATCACGAACTGCTTATAAATAGCTTGGACCTCGAAATGCAACAAAAAAGAACGTACACGTAAATGGCGGCCTTGTTTGACTGAAGAATTGTTATGAGCATGGTTGCCAGAATTTGGCACATTCTGAAAATTTGGCGACTTCTACTAAGGGGACTGCGTTAACGTAAGTACTTAACGTTCTTCTCAAAACACAACAAACGCGTAAAATACTTGACTCAAATAACTTTTTTTCAAAATTCAAATGAATTATGTAATCATATTTACTCGTCAAACTCTATTAAAAACGCATTGCCCAATTAATATGTTGGTCGAAGACCAATTAATCTCTTCTAGGTAATGCTGCCAATGTCAGCGCTATAATTAAGATGAATATTTATATGTTCTCAAATAAAAATGCATTTTTAGGGTCAGAATCATAACAAAAGTTGTTATTAGTTAGTATTTATATTAGGTAGTTCTTTATAACTTTATAATGCTCATCTGCTTATGTATCATCACATCATACTTTGAAACTGTTCTTACGTTACCTTTATATGTAGTTCTCGATATAAATGCTAAGTAGCACTGGATACAACCAGACGTTAATTAAATTTCAGAATTAAAGTGCGATTATCTCATTTCAGAATTGAAGTGCGAAAGTGCATATTTTGTAAGATTATTTCCTGTAAATACTTGATTAAAAGAATGTGTGTTTTTTACCCAGATGCTACGCTTTTCTCAAACTGATCTCAGTATTTTATCTCGTATTTAAACGCTAAAATTGAAAGTTTAGTTAAATGTGCGTACATCATAATTAAGAATGCAAAGAGTAAAATCCGTTATTTTCTTAATCAAGATTTGATTCGTACTTCTTACCATAGTGTTTTGAATTGATTTATGCAATGTAATGATTTCAAAGCGAATGCCCACGTGTTTTCAAATAGGTATGTTGAAATTTCCTGCTCCGTGCAATCTAATTAAAACGAATTAGAGTTGATGTAATATCTAATGCTTTAATGTTATAGATTTCAGAACTTTTTTAACGCGAGGAATGGATTTCCAACTTTAAGTTTGTATAGGATCTTTGTGAATTCTTCGACTACCTTTACAAAAGGTTACTAAATTTGTTTACCGATTTTCGTTTGTGCTTGAGCTGTTTATTTGTTTGTGCTTGAGTTGTTTATTTGTTGAATGGATTTCCAACTTTAAGTTTGTATGGAATCTTTGTGAATTCTCCAACTATCCTTATAAAAGAGTACTAAATTTTTTTTTACCGAATTTCGTTTGTGCTTGAGTTGTTTATGAGGATGACAGTTGATTGTTTCCGCCAGCGTAAAGCAATTGATTTTGAAATTCGCACGATTGTATAAATTGATCAGATTTATATTACTGCATTATTATTATGAAAGAACATGAGCTTAGTATTCTGATGAGTGGACAACCAAAATTAATGAATTATTTCGTGTTTAATATACTTTATATTTTTTTATAAAGATGAAATATAATTTTCCATATTAGCCTTTGCCTCTACAGGGTGACTCTAACAAGAGTGACTAAAAAGAGAGCAAAACTTTAGGTGCTGATAGAAGGTAGCTATACAAGCAATATTCGTCACAGAATGTATGGTCGGAAAGCAAAAGATGAGCCGCTAGGTAATGTTTTAAGTAAATATTGTAAAAATGATCTGTCCTTGTTCTTAACGGCGATTTCTGCCGTTGTTGTCGAGAGAATTGCTGGTTTTACTAACCACGAAATTTCCAGGGCAATGGATTGATCGAAGTGGTCCCATAGCTTGGCCACCATGATCACCGGATATCTCATGTTTGGACTTTTTCCTCTGGGGCCACATGCATATTCACAAAGCCTACAGACCTTTTTCCTACGGTCTGCTCTCATTGGACGAAACATTTGCTTGGCGGTCATATTTGGAATAGTGAGTTATCGCCTTGCAGTCTTCGTAATTAACGCCAAACATACCTTGTGGGCTTTCCAGTAAAGGGAGAAGAAACAGCGTTTATTTCATTCGATAATTCATTTCATTTTATGAATGAAAGCTAAGGGGAATTGTATGGAATATATTTTAAATAACCTACTGATCGTATTAATAGTTTATTTGTATTTGGTTAAAGAATGAATTTAAACTGTTAAAAGTACGATAATTGTTTTGCAAGAAAAAGCATTTACATGGAAATGGGATATGTGCTTTTTTCGTCATTTCTGTTAGAGAGAGTCTGTTATGTAAATTTACATAGCGCATTTATTATACAAATAAAAGAATATAAAAAAAATCAACCAAACGAAAACATTCTATAAACATTTAAGGGCGTCGGATACCTATTCTTTTTACTTAAATTATGAGTAAGTATAACTAAAATTATATTTTATTCCATTATGCGCTATTTCTATTGTAACACTTTTCGGGATCTTGGATCGTAATCTTGCAACTAGTATCTACTACAAAGAGTACAAACCAGTAAATAAAAATAAAAAAAAATTACCCTTAACAAAAATAGAGAAAATAAAAGTGTTAAATTTTTAACTCTGTACCCGAAAGCGAAAAAACCGATAATAACAAAGCCATAAGGTGAGGATAAAAACAAAAATAAGTCCGTGCAGTGAGAGTTTGTAAAAGATACAAACGGGATTAGAAACCCCGATCGAGAAGACCAAGAATTTTTTTCGTGCTCTGTACCGTTGAGCTGAAGTTCTTTCTCCGACTTTAACACGCTTTTCGGTACACCACGCTGATATACAAATAGCAAAGGCGATGAAACAAAAGTCGCCAAGCACAAGATTCTGTAACCCTACTTTTCCTGTTTCAACCAATCTGAGCAAACAACAGCAGAAACGGTCTGTAGGCTTTGTACATATGCGGGCCACATGAAAAGCTTAGTCTACGAGTGCCTCATTGAAACCAATATGGTTCTAGTTGCCGGTGATATTCAAGAAATGTCTGGTGTCTTCGCGAATGTGCGTCATCCCCTGTTCCACAGATGTGAAGCCTGCAATACAGCTGGCGGAATGTCTTTTGAGCAATTTCTATGCGCATATTCTGTTAATAAAATGTTTTCTGAAGTATTTCCTCTCATTCTTGTGTTAATTCTTTAAACGCGACAGTGGAAAACTACTCTAACTTCTCACCGCTTACCTTCCGACTATACATACTATGACGAATATTGCTCGTATAGCTGCCTTCTATCAACACCTAAAGTTTTCGCCCTCTTGTTCAGATTCACTCTGTATATGTGTATACTACGTCTTTTAAGACACATAAAGAGTTTGTTTTCATTGAAACACCTGTATTTACATTCAAATCAGATATTTAAAAGAATAAGCTAAAATAAAGTTATTTTAGATAGTATTAATAACGAAAGAGAGAAATACACACAATTTTTTGAATTCATGAAGTGGTTTGTACAACTATTTCATGTGAAATGACAAATGCGATTTTCTTCTGGCACATTTATAATCCTTTATTTATTTATTTATTTTATTTTTTTTTATTCTTTTTTGTAGGCCATTCTGGACTTGGAAATAGAGAGTTTCTTTTCTTCTTCTCGAATATTAGCATAATAGGTTTAGTTCTGAGAGTTGGTTCAAGTTTATTATTCAGCAAGATAACACTGTGAACGAATTTTCCCTTTACCAGTTCTTTGTGAAATGATTTGTGCTAGGCCGTTGTACCTGTTTGAAGCTTAAATGCATCGTTAAAGAATGTATCTTGGATAATGAAAAATATTCATCAGCAGACAGTATTTCGTTATGAAATTACAGGAATAAATAAAAAATGGTATATGCCATAGCGGTATATGCCTAGAATACCCGATACAACGTTAAGTGTTGCCATACAATTTTATGTATTTTTTTCCTCAGTCTTTTCTCAGTTTTATCATATCAATTTTCAGTTTTTGTACCAAGATGCCTTTACCAAAACTTTTTTTAGCCTTTTATTATTAACGTTTTGTATGTTTACTTTATTAGTTAAATTTCACTTTCTTGAAGCCACATCAAATTCGATTTAACAGCAAAATCAGAAAATACTTCAAAATAGCATATCTTTAGAATTTTCGATACAGAATTTGGCACGCCGGTGATAAAAATGTTTTATTTCGTACAATGTTGCCACTTCTCGCTTTTAAATCGTCGGGTTTATTAACAAAAAATTCGCTAATGCTTTACAAAATATCAAATCGATAATAAAGCAAATTCGAAATTCAAAATTCGGCCTTCTATTTGCGCATGTTCGAGTGCAGGACTACGTTATTAGCAATTTGATGGCTCTAGGTACGGCTGTCATTTCGCAATGCGAGAAGCACGCATACATTCATGCACATTTTCCATTATTTAATTTCTTTAAATATAATACAGGACGAAAACATTTGGTGGCAACAATTTGAAAAGTAATAGGTCGTTTATAGTGATTTAACGCAAAATACCATTTCGAGACTAATATCCCATTCGGAACTATCGTCTCTTTGGAGAGAGGGGGGAGGAAATCAGAAAGCTTTCAGGTTTTATATTACGACCAAAGAGACTTTTTTTTTAAATTTTTTGTGTGTTACCTTTGTTTATTAAATATCATGTTCTTCGCATTTAAACCACATAAATGTCATTTCACAGCAAATATCCCATAATATTTAAAAACTGCATATCTTTGGAGTTTCCCATAGACAGTCTCGCCCTCTAGAGATAAAAATGTTTGTTATTTGTGCGCACAGTTTTGCCATGGTTCGCTTTGAAATCGTTGCGTTTGTTAATCAGAAATTCGTTAAAGTTTACAGATTATGATATAGATAATAAAACAAATTCGAAATTCAAAATCGGGCTTCCATATGACCATGCTCGAGTGGAGGATTACGTTATTCAAAATTTTATGGTTCTAGATACCGTAGTTTTTCACACTAAGAGAAACATGCATACTTTCATGCAGATATTTCAGTTTTTAAATTCTTTAAATATAATACAAGGCAAGAGTATTTGGTGGCAACAATTCATTGCCAATGATTCGCCGTTTATAGCGAAACGCAATGAAATGTCGTTTTGAGACTAACCGCCCTTTTGGGCTACTGTCCCTTTGGGCTAATAAAAGCATTTTAAGTGGGTTATTTGTTGTGAGGCTACAGTAACATTTATGAAACGGTCAGACCAGCTAACAGGGCTAGAAATGGCTAGAACTTAAGTTTAGTGAATAATGTTAGCTTACTGGATTGAGTAATTAAATATTTGGTACTTAGAGTGTAATATTTGAGTTATTATGCGTTTTCTCTCATGCACGAATACAGCAATTACGAAGTCCAATCCGGGATATCACTAGTCATCCACTAATCTTCACATTAACCCTTTGACTGCTAACTGCTGTAAGTTGAAGCATTCCTCGTGAGGGGGTTCGGCTGTAGAATGGCTGACTAAATAAAGGAGATTAAATTTTTCCTCGTTGTTAAGCAACGGAAGAGCTATTAGGATTCTACGAGTGTTGGATATATACGATAGAAATAATTTCCGAACATACATACTGAACTTTTTAAACGTGAATTTATTGTTACTTTCACTTACATCGCCAAAAATGGCTGGCTGATTTGTAAGCACGAGTCGTACATTTATGTTCCATTTCTGATTTAATAAAAAGGCTTGTTTTAAACCTTCCCAAGACTTTGAGGCTAACTTCAGACCAAGCAATAATTCTCTGGACTTAGTTTATAATGCCAAAAAACACTCAATAACATTTTAGTAAAAACAAGTATTTGTTTGTACAAATTAAGTAATGCAAATGAATAGTAAGCATAAAAATTAATGCATGTAAATGATAAAACTAAAATACCTTTCAAGAATACAGCATATTGTTGCGAAATACCCAGCTGCGCTGAGGTAGCTTCCTCGCAAAACCGGGTTGGGGTTGTCAGAAAGTGAAAGGGAAATGCAGGGTTGACATATTTGGCGCTAAATCCCCCATTTGGCGATATGCGGCGACAAAATTGGTGATATGCCATATCGGCACAGCGAAAACATTCTTAGAGATTTTCTCAGGAATATTCTCGAATGTATGTTAAAGTTATATATACCCTGCCTGTACGCGGAGAAATTTTCTAGAAGTGCTGTAGTGTTTTGAGTTCAGAGATTAGCTTGAGAGCGATAGACCGAGTCGGGAGCTGTACTTTAGTGCTCTGCCGTGAAACTGTCTTCACAGGTATAACTTGAAGGCTGAATTCCTGATTGATTCAGTGTGTTTATCGTACTTTTTCGACGACTGTAAACGTGTTTTTGAAGTTGTCATATGTTATAGTGGCGAATAAATTGTGTTTTGATTCTTCATCAAGTGTTATCATCATTTATTATAAATCCCTGAAACTGTAGAACGCAACAACATGAATAAATTATGTTCCGGTTTGAAATGACACTTTTCTTTGCCTCCGAATGGCAACCCCAAAATCAGTAAAAGCGCACCGATTTAGAGAATGTTAAGAAAAGTGGCACCATTCTAAACTTTGGAACTTCCTTTCGAATTGTTTGATGCAGCTCGAATGCTGCTGCTGAGATGTTAGATGCCAGATTAGACTAATTTGTTTGGAATAAATGGCCTTTTAAACCATATTGAATGTTTACTTAGATAAAAGTACCGCTGAACAACACATGTAAAAATTAGATTTATTTTAAAACTTTGTTAAATACGCCACGCCGTTATTGTCTATTGAACAAATGACATTGTACTATAATTATTATAGTACAATAAAATAAATTTAATTTTTTAAAAAGATATATGTATA
>KK119129.1:80050-93164 GCA_000611955.2 Stegodyphus mimosarum
TTACATATATATAGATATGTCTTTTTTAAAAAAATAACATATATATATTATCGCTATCGATATATATAGAGAGAGATAAAATATGTAAATCAAAATTAGCTCCGTTATTCTCCCTCTCTTGTCTAAAAATCGTAACTTTTCTGGACTGCGTCATTTGTACATCCATCCATTTGCATGAGTTGCGTAACGCTAATGACGTAGCTAACACGGAACCTGAACTCAGAATTTTGAGAATTGAAACAACCTTTCTAATCGAAACCCAAACCTTCTCTTGATGAGCCTCCCTTTTGGATAATTGCACAGTCTTAGCTTCAGCTTTCCTGCAGTCGAAGTGGTACTTCCTTTCGTTTGCTTTGTCGTGGTGCTATTAACTATGCCATTATCTAAAATATGATAATCTATATAAAACTGGGAGGTGCATACTGCTCCCATGACCGTGCGGGAAAAAATATGCTTTTGATAATAAGTTTGTATCCACCAATGAAAGTGACAATCAATTCGGCCACGTCTGTCTACAAGATTTCCTTTGAGTGTCATCTTTCTAATTACGCAATAAAAATCTTCCCAGGATATAACGCAGAGAATCATCGTTAACCTGTTGCAGCTTACTCCAAGTCATTTTACTACATATACATATAGCGATGTACAAATGAATATTCAAACGACAAATGAATTTTAAAACTTCAGAATTTGCATTTTAAAATATTTTATCACTCAAAAATGTTTTAAAACACTTTTCTGTCTATTGCGTTAAGCACTCTAAAGACTGAACACTTCAGAAAGACTAAACAAATAGGGTACTGAAGGTAAACAAATTGATTGATTATAATAATTAAGGCCATTGGGATTTTAAGTCCAAAGAGGCAATTTGCCCTGAAGGACTATTAATTTCGTTTTGACATTTTGCGTTGGTTCACAATAAATGTCGGTTCAGTTTCCAAATTGTTGCCACCAAATGTTGGAGCCCTGTATTATATTTAAAGAAAATAAATAATGAAGAATCTGCATAAATGTATATAAATAATATATATATATAATCTGCATAAATATATATATCACAACGTTACCTAGAGCCATCCAATTTTGAATAACGTACGTTTCTGCCCGAATATGGGCATATAGAAGCCCAAATTTGGAATTTCGAATTTGTTTTATTATCTATTTTATATTTTGTAAAACGGTAACGAATTTTTGGTTAACAAACTCAACTATTTCAAAGAGTGCAATGGCAACACTGTATGAATAAACAATTTTTTTTTTGTCTCCAGCGCGCGAGACTGTGTATCGGAAATTCTAAAGATATGCTTATTTTAAAATTATTTTGCAATATTGCTTTTGAACTGAATTTCATGGTTTAAGTGCGAAGAACTTGATATTTAATAAATAAAAGTAATCCACGAAACGTTAAAAAAAGCACCTTTGGGCATAATGTAAAATCTGAAGGCTTTCGGATTTTTTTTTAATCTTGAAAATGATATTATTTTAAGGAAATTTGTATCAGAGATTTTTAATATTTTGTAAAACAATCTAGGTATAGGTGTGCAGTGTTACAAATCTTATGCACGTTCTGTAAAAAAGGGCTTAGAATAAAAAAAAGGGAGAAGCAGATAATAAGACAGTTTCTTAGAATAATAATTAAATGTTAAGCAACAAAATGCAAGGAAAAATTCATGGTCGATTTCCTTGACATTTTCTAAGTTTTCACTATTTACCTACCTTTCTAAATTTTCACTATTTGCCTAGATTTTTCCATGCATTTAAAATGCCTCGATTAAAAGCTTATCACTTTAAATAAAATTTTTGAAGAAAGCAAAGATATATAACTAATGATTTATAGAAATGATTGATATTCTTTTCGGCTTCAGGGAGAATTTCTTTTTATCGATGTTAAAATGGCAAGTTATTTTTTTAAATGTGAAAATATTGATAAAAGGAGCGCACGTAAAAACTCACGTATAAAAAGAACTTTTTCACAAATCCTTTAATCTTTTAGGTACATTAACTATAACTGAAAAATAAAATTACAGAATTCAGCAACGTAAATAACATTGGTGACATCTGCAGGTTAACACCTCCTTTAGAGTCTTATCTTCCTTAGTTAAGTTCACGCACAGAAACCGAAGACGTGGACATAAAAGTTTCTGTTAGCAGAAAAAAAACTCGGGTCTTTCAAAAACGTAGCGAACATGCAAAGGATAGAAAGAAAGACCAATCGGTCCGCAGCTGCATTTGATAAGGATGGATGCTTTTTCGAGCCTGTTTTTCATTTCTTCTTACTTTATTTTCAAAAACTGTAGGTGGTAGATTGTATTTCTAAGCGAAGGTTGGAAATTGCATTACTCGCCACCGAATATGCCATTGCTTTTCTTTCAACTCACACAACGGAAAAAGGTCTTGCGCAACTTGGAAAAAACTGCTGTAGTTTTCTTTTGCACCATACTCTATGCTATCTTAACAATGTTAAGGATGTTATTTTTTCTACATTTTCCACGTTATTTTCCTTGCTTCCATCTCTATACAGCAGAAGGATCGTCAGAATCGAATAAATGGAGATTGGGTTCCATTGCTGAATATCTACCATTTTTTTTTCGTATGGTCTTTTATTCCGTTCGCAATTTTGTTTGTAAACAGTTGAGGAAGAACATTATTTTTTTAAGAAACTTTTTCAATTTAAAAGAATAAATAAAGTGATTGCATGCATATTTTGGAAAGAGTTTTTCTTTGTAACTGTGTTTTTCTATGTTGTGTTATGTACAATAATTTTAAAATACTTTTAAAACAAAACATGCTGGGAACGAGCAAAATTCACGCGTAAATTTCCCGTCTTGTCGTTGAAATCTCTTCAGAAGTTGAAATGCTAAATAATTTCTTATTATATAAATATACTGAATTAACATAAAATTGCAGGAAAATAATGCATTTGCTGAAGTTAAAATTTTCTAATCTGTATATGCATTGTCTAAAATCAAACGTAAGTCTTTCCTATGATATCGTATTAAATGATTTAGCTATATTGTATGTAATTTAATAACAAAAGAAAGTATTTATACTAAATATTCGCTATAAAGTTATTTAGCTAAAAGAATACTTTGTGGATATAAAATTAAGGAATTTATCTCTGATTTCAGTTTCTTTATTAATTGCGTTTGCTCATATTTTATTGCATATGCTGAATAATTTGGATATCTTAGAAAATAATTTTAACATTTATATTTTGATGACATTAATTTAATTTTGATAGGTAGCCGAAACGGGCTATTAGTCTCCAAACGACATTTTGCGTAGAACTACTAAAAACGTTGAGTCACTTATTAAACTGTTGCCACCAAATATTATCGCCCTGTATTATATTTAAACAGATTAAGTAATGAAACATCTGCATGTATGTATGTATCTTTCTCGCATTGTTGAAAACCAATGGTACATAGAGGCATCAAATTTTAAATACCTAGTCCTCTACCCAAATATGGGCACCTGGAAGCGAGAATTTTGATTTTCGAATTTGCTTTATTACCTATTTCATATTTTGTAAAATTTAAAACGAATTTTTGATTAACAAACACATGATTTCCAAACGAGTAGTCGAAACGCTAGACGGAATAAATTATTTTTATCTCCAGCGCATGAGTTTGTCTGAGTGAAATTCTAAAGATAAGCTGTTTTTAAATATTTTTAGCCCAAATACTTTCGAAAAATATATGATGTGTAAATGAAAAGACGCCTGTTAAGAATAATATAAAATCTGAAAGCTTCAGAAGTTGTTTTTAAATATTTTATACATATTTTATTACTGTGTAGGGATTTATATTTATTTTAAATAATCAGTTAACTTTAATTTTAAGTTACTTTCCTATAAGCCTTCATTCCCCTAATTGTCAGTGCCAGAATATTTAATTTTGGTATCGCGCGTAAGAAATGCAAATTCTACCAGTGGGAGAAAAGTTTAAATATCGGCTTTCCAGTAGGCAGAGAGAGAGTTTGGGAAATCTCTGTGCGTGCTTATACGCAAGCTTCCGCTTAGCAGTTACTGCTGGTTAGACGTGGCTTAATCGCTATTATCTTGGTACCACTACTCGCTGTAGGATACAGGACTGTATGAGCCCTGTAGTGTAATTCTATTACTACTTGTGAATATCTCCAATTTCAAGTTTGATTCTACGTTTCAGTTACCACTTAAGTTGCGGCGTAGTATGTTAGCGTCAACTTGACGCATTGTAAATAATTTAAAGAGTTTAATAAAGGGAGGTTTTAACCCTTCTTCGGAGAAACCACTATTTCTCCGTTATCTACAGAACAGATAGACAGTAGAACCTGTGGGTTTTTTTCTATTTATATCTAAAGTTCTAACTTAGAACCCCACGAACAGTAGCAAGCGAATAATTGCTTAAGTGTGTGAACAGAACACGTAAGACTTAAAGAGGGTTTATAACCCTTTATTTTTCAGTATATTTACAATCAGTTCCTACTTGGAACTTTACACAAAGCTTCCACTCCGGCTAGAACTTAAAATAATAATAATTTAAAATAAAACTAGGTTAACTAAGCTATTTAAAAGGTACAGCCGAAGCTATCGGAGATCTAACTAGTTGGCCCTTAAGTATTAATTAAATCGGCGAAGCCAAGCAAGGGCCTAAGGTATGGCCGAGCGTAGTAACAGCTAAGAGAGACGTAGCCCAAAGGCAAACGCGCGCTAGTTAGGGAATCAAGACTCTCTCTTTCGAAGTCGGTGAAGTAACGAGTTAAATAGTACTCTTGCTCATTTGCATTATACATTTCTGAATTTACATTCTGGCAGGAAATTATATGCTGCAATTAGAATAAGATAGGAAAGATACAAAAAATAACTGTTAATAAACTTGGGATAAACCTTACAACTGTTTCATTAAATACATGATAGATGACCCATTAATACTATAAATCGGACCTTTTCTTCACAACGGAAAAAAATAATAACGAAAAATTAAAGGAAATTAGCCGACGATAGAAATACCTTAATATCGAAAGCTTACTAAAATGCTCAAACACATGCAGCATACTAAAATGCAGCATACCAATGAAATAAAAATGAGAATACCAATGAAATAAACTACATGCAGCATACCAATGAAATAAAAATGAGCCTTCGGTGTTTTGAAATGTGATTAGAAATTCTTGAAGCACTTTGGAGGGCTCTAGTTGTGTATATGTTACTGTGAAAGACCGAAATTGGAGAATGTCGACTTTCACCGGAGAATGTCAACATTCACCAAATACGTCGGTGAAAGATCGAATATAACATTGCATTCTTGTACATTCGGACCCTCAAAGGTGTATGTCGACCATCACAGATATGCTCTGGTGTAGGTCGAAAAGAGAGGCGACTGGCTGTTTCCCATAAATGCAGTTGTAAAAGCAAGGGCCTCTTGTGCAATTCAAAGTCTCATAATAGTTGAAGTTGTTGCAATGAATCAGATTTGAATCACATAATTTAGTAAGTTTTTTCTTACTATTATTTTATTTTCTCATTTACTACGTACTGTATAATTAAGTAAATTTTTTAACTTCTAATATTTTCCTTTCTCATTTTGAATGTATTGTGTGTTTTAAGTACTTGTGTGTTTTTTCGCGACTAATTACGGAGAAGAAATTGTAATATTCTCATATATTCAACATCAGTCATTAGTACATGGTGAATATCGACATTCACTGGTGTAAGTCAGAAATAAGAGTATTTGGAAAATATTTCGGACATACACCAAGCGACTATGTGAATGTTGACATTCACCGGTGAAAGTCAGCATTCTCCAGATTTCGGTGTTTCACCATAACATATATGTACATAACATAGCTACTGTGTTTCGCCCCAAAATTCTAAATTCTATTTTTCTAAAGTAATCAAACTAGTATTACTTTCACTGGCTGTCATCAACGGTTTATTTGCATATTTTATGCTATAGACTTCCTTTCTAAACTCAAAAAAAGAATTAAACTGTCACTTGATAGTCAATATAAAGTAATAAGCATCAGTAAGCCAGTTATAATTAAAAGGATACAATAAATATGCTCTTTACTATAAATCTAACATAGTATGTGTATGACAAAAAACTTAATATTATATATTTTAATATGACTATCTAGATAAAGTACTGCAATTGTAATTTATATATTACAAAATATTAGTAGCAGTTAAATTTTTATATTGTCCGTAAGACAATTAGACAATTTTTTTTCTTGCTCATATATCATTCAAACAAGCACGTGATATGCGAATGAAATTACTTAAATTATTAAATTCCTCACAGAATTTCAATTTTTTTCTTTCTTGTTTCCACAGCATTCAAATATAGTAAGTAAAAAGGAACAGCTGAAAGTAATCAAACTAGTATTTCAGTTGAAAAGTAAATTCTTGAATAAAGAAGAAAGAAAAAATTTAAAAATTAAATAAAATCTAATAGGTTTCAGATTTTAAATTACGTCTGAAAGGGTGTTTATTTTATGTTTTGTGTGTTTTATTTATTAAATATCTGCCCTTTATTTATTAAATATCATGCTGTACGTACTCAAACCACAAAATTCAGTTCAAGAGCAGCATCGCAAAATAATTTCAAAATGAGCATAGCTTTAGAATTTCCGATACACAGTCTCATACGCTGGAGATAATTTTTTTTTTTTAAACAAATTCCAAATTTCAAATTTGGGCTTCCAGATGCCCTTATTCGGGTGTAAACGATCAATATTCAAAATTGCAAGGCTCTAGATACACTTGTTTTATCACAATGCGAGAAACATACATATATTTATGCAAATTCTTCAATATTTAATTTCTTTAAATATAATGCAGGACGATAATATTTGGTGGCAACAATTTGAAAAGTGAAACAACGATTTTAGTTAATCAACGAAAAATCCCAAAACGAAATTAATAGTCCTTTTGGACTAATAAAGAAATTTCTTTTAATTATCATATTCTTTTACCCCTTTTATGTATAATAATTATGTGTTTTATGCTGCAATCATTTATAAAAGTTTATAAATTGCCTGTTATAGTTACGTATCATCGTCTGCTTTATTATTATAGAAAATTTAGTTGTTAAGCCTAATTTAAAAGGTTTAATGAAATTTAATGTTTCGTAACGGAAACATTTTCACATTCATTAATAAAATAGGCATCTAAATCTAAATTTTCGTTGTTACTATTATAAATTCATACAATTTTATCCGTTGTGAAACAGCAGATGTAATGCAGTTTATGGAGTTTGAATTTGCATTTCCTCGTTTATGAGAATATCTAAATGTTGTTATAGCTCGAGTCGTTTCTGTTCATTCTTAGAATACGATGATAGTAATTAAGGAATTCATCTGTTTTAAAAGCTGTAGCAGAAACCAGATAACTTTCTTGCATGGTATATTATATCATACACATTTTTTACTGATGTTCATTTAAATTTACTTCCTCGAATTTTATTATAAATAAGTTTTTCTTTCAGTTAACTCAGTTCTCACTTCTCGGCAACGCAAAAATACATAAAACCTCAAAACATCTTCATGAAAAACTCTAAATTATAGAAAAACATATAAAACACCAAAATTAAAAATTAGAGCTTCTACGCAAAAATAAGCAACTTAGCCAGCAAACAAGAAGGCAGATCTTTTGGTGAATAAAACTGAAAGTTTACTTTTGGTCGGTCCTACTTAGCAAAGAAGCATTGAAGATGTAGAAACTTAATTCGCTATTTAACTAAGAGTTTCAAATCTAAACAATGACAGGCTTAGTAGCTAGGCTTAGTAGTACTTAAACAACTTTTAAATTGTTGATAATTCTATAACTATTGCATGTACACTGCGCAAAGAAAAGGGACTGTTCTATATCTCCCGTTCTACTGGGCCGATTGACGAAATTCAAATTGCGTTTTCATGTTTCGAAAGCGCAACTTAGGATATGTATTAGATTTATATATGGCATTGTTCTAATATATGTGTTTTTACACAAAATCGGACTTTTTCTTAAATGCCATGCCACATTTTTTCCCTACTTCGATTCTACAACTTATGCCAAACTACCAAATTTTGTAAAAATCGCACGAGCAGTTTTTAAAAAATTGGCTCTCAAAATTTTAGCTCCTCAATGTTTATTCAATTTGGCATATATTTACGAATATCTCTTTTTTTGTGAAACTTATTTGATTCCTTAATACACAGTTCAAAATTTAGGTTCATTCCAAATAAAATTCCCACAGTTTTTTATGATTTATTTTTAAAATTTGTATTTTTGAATAATTTTTATAAACTTTTCGAAAACACTTTTGAAATATAACCTGTAGTGAACGTATTTTAGTTCAGCTGAAGTGGCGCTACAGTCGCTTCTCTCCTTCTCCCCTCCGCTACGGAGTCGACGAGGCGTCGGCGCACTGTTCCAACGCTTGTGAATGTAAAGCATATTTTTTATTTGTACTGTAAATAAATAGAATTTATGGAAATGTTTAATGTCCATCTGCATTATGATGATTCATGCATCTTGTGCACCATACAAACCACTACATGGTGACCCGAACTTCACGCCAGCCTATCTTCATTTCCTATTCTGTGGAATTTTGACTTTCGTTTTGTGTTAAGCCGATCATCGCATGATTCTCAATGGCGGAGACTTCGGCGGTAAAAATTCCAGTCTTCATTAATGCTGATCCTGCTTTGTGGTTTCTCATGTGTGAAGCTACTTTCGATTTGGCGTCTCCTAAGCCTATCACTGAATCGAAAACAAAATATAACTATTGTGTTTCTCATCTCCCTCCTGATGCAGCATCCATGGTTCGCGATATCATCATCAATCCCGACAAGACCGATCCTTATGCCCAGTTGAAGGAGCAGATAATTTCCAGATGCGGGGAAACCAAAACTCAAGAAATTCGACGCTTATTAGCTGGAGAACAGTTAGGCGACCGTAAGCCTAGTGAATTGCTTCGTGTGATGCAGCGACGTGCCGAATCGCATACTATTGCCGACTCACTTATGTTAGAGTTATTTTTACAGCAATTACCTGCAAACGTTCAAGCAATTCTAGCATCCATTACTCCACTAACACCACAAAAAGCCGCTGAGGTGGCCGATCGAATTTTGGAAGTTACTCCATCTGAGGTAAGCGCAGTTTCGAATTCTTCCAATGTTGATGTTACTAGTTCTACAGAATCTCGACTTCTAGAGGTGTTGCAAGAACTACGTAAAGAGGTTAATTCCTTAAGACGTTCGAGAAGTCATTCTCGTAACAGATATAATCAACGTTCCCGTCATCGAAGTCCTTCAGCCACAGCTACGTCGGACATTTGCTGGTATCATCGGCAGTTCAAATCAAAAGCAAAAAAATGTGCATCGCCATGTTCATTTACCGCTACGGAGTCGACGAGGCGTCGGCGCACTGTTCCAACGCTTGTGAATGTAAAGCATATTTTTTATTTGTACTGTAAATAAATAGAATTTATGGAAATGTTTAATGTCCATCTGCATTATGATGATTCATGCATCTTGTGCACCATACAAACCACTACAAACCTATAAAATTCTTACAATTACCTTAAAGTAGATGTATTTCTAAGCATACCTGCAAAACATTATAGCTTTTTATTCAAAATTTCCAAAGATATACGTGAATTTATAAGGCAATAATAGCGGAAATGTGGTTTACGCCCTTTGATAAAATTATCTGAAGTAAGAACGATGTATCTTTTTTTCCGCTCATCCACAATGTAAAAAGGTAGGAACGATGCGACTTTTTTTCCGCTCCTGAACGATGAAAGGCATAGGAATATACGTTGCCATGTATTAAGAAGTTCGCCAAGTGATTCTTGGCGCAAACTGAAAAAAATTTGTCAAGTTAAATTTTTGAATTTCTCCGTAAATTACGCACCAAATTTTACAAAATTTAATATTTAAGCATAATTTGAGTCGCAGAATCGAAATATGGAAAAACAATTGGTATGTTATTTCAGAAAAAGTCCTATTTTGTGTCAAAATGTCTATATTAGAAGAAAGCTGTATATAAATCTAATATTTATCTTAAGTCGCGCTTTCGAGACATGGAAAACGCAAGTTGAATTTCGTCGATCGACCCAGTAGAACGGGAGATATAAAACTTTTTTTTCTTCGCAGTGTACAAGTTCACGACCAACAATAATACTGAGAAAATTAAGGCCGGTTAAGGACTTACGTATATATAAGCATAATGCGCAATGATCCCCAAAACTTATGTGTCAAAAAAATGCCAGCGGTATTTAGAATGTAAATTACATACATGCACGTACATACCTATATATATATGTGTGTGTGTGTGTGTGTGTGATATTTTAGGTGCATAGTACACACCGGCACTTTTAGCTGCTTATAGTCGTGATGGCTGAGTGGAAACGGCAGGAAGAAGAGGTTGACAAAACTAATTTTGGCGAATTACGATCTTTATTTTTAGGCACATCAAAATCATTTCTTTATTGACAATATACGTTTTGATCATAAGCAACAACAATAATGTTTTGTGTACACATTACGTCATATTAGATAAAAAAACAAAGGAGGGCATAACAGCGTAGAGTTGATTGCATGGCAGAATTTAGGAAAAAGATTAACGTTATTGCTCGCGAAGCAGTATTTATGCTACGTAAGTGCATAAATACAGCTAAACTTTGATTCGTTAATTTTAAGTTGTTATGTAACGTTTAAAGATCTCGAATTTGGAAGAACAGATGAACTTGTGGGAGAGCACCAAATTTAGAAGAGTTAATTTTGGAGTTGCTAATGTTTCTTAGCGCACCTTTCGTATTTTGTTATATCTTATATATATATATCCTACAGTATGGCATTTGGACAAGGAAAAGAAAGGTAATAAAGATTAAAAAATGTAAGAATTAAAATTTTATCTTCATTAGCTAGCCCCTAATATTGCTAGACAGAGTATCTAAAGTTATTTTTTTACGGAAATTGGCAATATTAATAAATTAATAAACAAAAGCTATCAAATTATAAATTTATAACTACAAATAATTCATAAATTTGATAAACAAAAATGTATGATAACATGTAAATAAAAATTTTAATTAAAATATGAACATGATTCGAAAGTTGTCTCAACAGCACTGATATTATTTTATCATAGATAAAAAATGCATGCAAAATTATAAAAACCGCTGTACAAGTATTAGAACTTAGTGGCGCAGCAACACCACAGGTCCGGAGTTCGACTCTCGGGCTGGGCAAGGTTGACTCAACATTTCATTTCTTGAGGGTGTCGATAAAATGAGAACCAAGTTCGCTTGGGGACTAAACACCGCGGGTCCTGCGAGAGGCCGACCACTTGTCCAGACAAAGATGCACAAGCACCCCGGAGCCCACGGTCTAGTAAGTAGATATCAGGGCACTGCTGGCTATGGTTCTCTAAGCGGTGTTTGTGCCGCCGCTTTTATTTAGTTTAATTTTTATACAAGTACTATGAGTTCGAGCAAGCTGCAAAACTTTCTGTGGGTTCAAAAATTACTTTACTTTGCTATTAACAAATTATTTTACTTTGTAATATTGCAAACTGGTAAATTGCATTCAAACTATCCACAAAATACCAGAAACGTTTAAAAAACCTAAGCATTCAAATATACTATTTCTGAAGGGTCTTGTTCCTTAAGAAAGATTATTATTCATCATGACGCTTTGATTAATGACAAAGACACGATCCTATTTCATATGACTTTAACATATTTATGAAAATTTCTCCTTCTACGATTCTATTGAGGTTTTCTTTATTGAATATGTTCCGTTTTGCTGAGAAGCTATAAAAAGACTGAGAACCGTTTTTCACAATGTGAGCTTTCTCGGTGAGCAGATTTCTTCTGCCCTCAGGCAATGGATTGATCTTTACGATCTGATTTCCATTCCCACCAAGATGGCGGCTTTAAACACTTTAACTCCTAGACCGATGTTTTCCTGTCAAGAATTTAAAAGATATGACTGGAGTCTTACTAGCAAATTAACAGCCTCTTACCGATCACATTCCCTCAAATATTACCTTTACTGTGGCAGAGAGTTATCGCTCTTTGTTTTAAGTGACTATGAAAACAAGGCATAACACAAAAATAAAAGTTAACTTCATTTCCTCCACAGGTGACTAGAACTGAAAAAATAATACGTAACAACACTTACGTTTTCTGAACCTACAGCAGCTGCCTTGAAGCTACTTTAGTGTCATTAGGATTTTTTTAAAGCATGAGATGTGAGAAATGAGCAAAGTCCTCGCCGGGACTCGAACCTAGACCTCTCGAATACGCGCCCAGTGTGCTACCATTACACCACGAAGGCATGCAGAAGGGAAGGAAAAATACCTTAATACTCCTCCATTTAAAGGGCGATTAGGGTTTACCGGGACCCAGTCTACAAATCCTGGTGATGAAGAACCATCATACACCCCGTTTCCTTAGGTCAGGCGCCACTGTACTCATTAGGTATTTTTGAAGCGCGAGTACATGAAAAATATGCATTGCCCTCGCCGAGACTCGAACGTGGACCTCTAGAATAGGCGCCGAGCATATTACCGTTACACCACAAAGGCATGCAGATAGGAGGGAGAAAATTCCTTATAACACAACATATTAACTGGCAACAATAACACCGTCCATTACACCACAAAGGCATGCTATTAAAACCTTATAGCAGGTTTTCTCCACAAATATAAATATATAAACCTTAACCTTAGCCCGGAGAAATACCTTATAGCACGTCATGCTGGTTACGAGTTTTTTTTCTCAATATAAATTACTTGTTTCAGTAAGACATGTGTAAATCACTGTACTGGCCGAGTACATGAAGAAGCAGGGCATAAAGGAAAGACGCCTACCCCCCCCCCTCCAGCAAAAAAACAGCGAACTGTTAGTTAAATTTCATGTAACGACACGACTTAAATCTCGTATGGAATTAGAAATCGTGATGAAAACATATCTTTAAAATAGCAATGAGAACAGTATGCAGAAATTAAAAGAATGAATAATGAACAGTATGAAGAAATCTTGTTAAGAATTATGAATATAATTGGTTAAATTAGGAACAACAACAGTATGCAGCAGCTAAAACAACTCACATACTAAATCATAAAAATAGGACTGATTTTAAC
>KK119129.1:93185-105515 GCA_000611955.2 Stegodyphus mimosarum
CTAAGTTTAACTTTCTAGAAATAATATAAAGAATGAATTAATTTCAACACCGGCGGATTACATTATTTATGAAATATTTTCTTAAACATTAGATGAATTTGCCTTTGATATAACCATTCCTACTTCGCTATTTTCGAAAATAACTATTAAATTTTACATGCTGCAGTCATAGACTTACGCCAAGCGTGCGAACTGCTGTATGCGGGAACTTTGATTAAATTATCTTTTAGCGGAGCTGGATTTTGATCCATTAAAAGTTTCGGTACCGACGGATAACTAAATCTGTTTAACTAGAGAAGTAGGGGTTAGAAAAGCGAGGAAAATACTCAGAGGACATGGTGTACGAGAGTATAAAAGGATGATGAAACTGTTTGATGTGAATGAATTGGAACTTTACGAAAGGCGCATTTTAATAAGGGGCTATAATTTAACTTCGATGAAATATTCTTGGTATGTATGTTGTTGGAGAGTAGTTTAGCATATGTAAGCGTATCGGTTTTTAAAACATGTCAGAAATGTCTTTGCGCTTTACATTATTTTATATCAGCGTAATTTATGTTGATATACAGTATTTATCCTAAATTTTTGAAGAACGTGCAAAACAAAATGAATTTCAGTTCAAAAATCTGCAGAAAAGCTTATGATATACATATGTTTATTTTAATCAAAAGAATGCTGTGACCTCCGTGCAGCTTCATCCCTTGTTTTATTAAAGCTGCGAAAAAATGTATGAATGTTAAAAATGCAAAAAGTAGGAATTTTTGTATTTTGTATAATATTATCCACTTAACCTAACCTACACTAAAAGAAACTGTGGAGGAATAACATTAAATAGTTATCTATCAGTAAGTGTAAATGAGTCTTCTCCAGCCTCATGAAATGAACTTTTTTATTCTTATTTAGGATATTGTTATTTAGGTTATTTATTTAGGATTGCGAAATTGCGAAAACCCAGCTGCTACAAGGTAGCTTCCCCCCAAAATGGGTTTAGGGTTGCCAGAAAATTGCAAGGAACGGCGAGGCTGCCAGATTTGGCACGAAATCGAACATTTGGCGATATGTCTTGACAGAGCGAGAAAATTCTAGAACGAATTCTTAGCGGTTTTCTCGAAAGCAAATCAAAAGCTATAAATACCTTGCCTATACTCGGAGTAGCAGTTTATCGTGAGTATCTTGAGTGTATTGAGTTCAGTAACAGAGCTTTGATATATTAGCTTGAGAACAATCGATTGACCGAGTCGGGAGCAGTACTCAAGTACTTTGCCGTGAAGCTGGCTTCACCGTTATAGCATGATAGCCTGAAGGGTGTGATGCCGATTGTTTCAGCGTGTTTATCCTCGTTTTTCGACGACTATAACGCGCCTTTGGAACTGTCCTGTGTAATACTGACGAATAAATTATATTTTAATTCTTCTTCAAGTGTTGTCATTGATCACTCCAAATCCACGAACTCGTACAACACAACAATACATAGTTTGTAACTAAAATAAGATATTTCGATGTATTATACGAAAAACAGCTAACGGAAAACTTCTGTGACGGATTACATCGATTAAATGCGTTTTACTTTATAAGAGTTCTCTGTAATAGGCGACGTTATTAAGAATGGAAAGTATATTCATCCAAGATTCCACTTAATTTCCAGCGTGTTCTGCAATACATTACAGAAGAGTTTTTGCCCCTTTTGTTAGGAAATACGCCAATGATGAACGGGCTGACATTGATAACACTCCATAAAATGATTCCTAAACCTCGTTTCTTGTAGCATAATACATTTTTTTTTCAATTTCGTGATTTTTGTTTGAATTTACGCCCTTTTAAAAGAGTTCTTATGTGAATTAATTATAGTACTTCCTACATCCGTCATGCATTTTTTCCAGCGTTCTTCGTAGGAATCTTGAACTTATTTCAATGGAATATTATACATTGAGGAAATATTTTATTACATCAGTGTAGAGATAACTCCAAAAAAGAATATTAGTTCCGACTAACTATACAAGCTGTGTACTTCTGGGAAATGGTGGCACGATCTATCTGTTCTTAAGCATTGCAGAAGATAATTTCTTATTTTAAATAACTTAGTTATGAAAATGTAGAATAATATGCGCACGCAAATATATTTTAATACATAATTTTGTTCAAATAATGTTATTCGCTTTAATTTAGTTTCATATTTATTAGAAAAAATGTTTTTAGTGGATAAAAAAATCATTTTGCATTTTTTTCGAATGCATTAGATGATGCAACTGCGAAAAATGCAATAATAAATGACTGTAATTAGATTTAATAATACGAAATGGTATTATTCTGACGCATATAGTCAAATTATGGGAAATTGTTCTGACACATAAAGGAGGAATTTACAATAATCTAAATTTTTTAACGGATAGATTTTGTTAATTAATCATTGTATAAAATATCACTTAAGTTTTTAACCAGTTATATTATGATAATTTTCTTTCCTATCGATGTCATTTCTTTTTTCGCTCCAGAATGTCAATTTCTACCTAGCGCTATATTCAAGTGAGGTAGACAGTATTTAAAAGAGGTTTTAGAGGATAAAATCAGAGCGTGTTCTGCTGCTTGAAGGCCATGTTGGTAACTTTTATTCTCTCGCGATAAGTATTCTGCGGTGTCGAATTATTCTTGCCATTACGCCTGTTTACGTGACTTATGTCAGAGGCAGCTTGCGCGTTATTGGAATTGTGAAGCCATTAGGTTATGCTTAGTATCATTAGTTTTACTTCATTCATTATCTTTTATTAAACCCTAACTGTTGTCTTCTGTAAGCACGAGCTGGTGCCGACTGTTAAACTTTATCTATATCTGAGTAACTATATCTGAGTTAATAAAAGTGTCTTTTTCACCATTTCCCTGTCTCTGGTACTTACAAGACATAGTGATAATTCTTTGCTTGCCTTTTAGACTTTTTTTATCTACCTTATGTTACCAAAGCATATCAAACTGTGTATAACTGTAAAGCAAAAAATTACTGTCTCAGAAAGAATGGTATTTCTTAAAGATATGCTATCTAGTGGGGAGATTTATGAATGAGAAAATTTAGAAACACGTACGAAGCCATCCAGGGGTACTTAACGCATAATTTAGAAGTGGGTGTACTTTTTCATAAGTTATAACATGAAGAAATTTCACTCACATTCGACTTCCATTTCACATCAATAGCTTATAAATATTAAAATTGTTGAATTTACACGAGTTCGATTGTTATGCGTTTAAATGATTCACATTTAAGCCACGTTTGACCTTCTGTGGAATTCCTTTATACATACATAAAGTCCATTTTTATTGATGAAGGAATTAAACAGAAAATTTTGGAGCTGATTAAGTCTACTATTTTTAAGAACAGGCTTACTATATTACCTTTCTGTATTTCCCTAGAAGTTCGATTCAGATAGAGAAACCTCTGTGTGTTAAATTGAAGAAAAGGTTCATTTCAATTAAAATATAGGTAGATAATTTATTATGGCAGAAAACTTGAGGTGCAAAATTCTGTGAATGCATTCAAGCTGTCTGCAAGGATATCAGATGATGGCATTAATACAAGCGTTTAAATCAAGCTTCAAATACAATCGTTTATTTTAAGAACTCTGAAGAATCAGGTTGTATTGTGGATTATGATTATGGCAAAGCCTCGAGGGCTATCTGCCTAGAGGGAGAAATGCCAGCTTGGAAGACTTACTAAGGGAAACTGGCCCGGGTGCACGTTACACAAGGGGAAAATCGCAAAAAAGCCCATACAGCAGACCGTTCGCGAGATTCGATCCTCGGACCGAACTACCAGTGTTTAGCGACTTTACCACTTGGCCGCTGGTTTACCGATCAGGTTGGAAGTTTATTAATAAGAAGTTTAGAAGTTTTATCATTAATAACAGATGCTATTGGACAGGTAAATGAATTCGTGTAACATTATGCAAGGATATATATAAATTATATATCAATAATATATTTTATTAATTAATACTGGTATAAATATTTATTTGTGAAAATGTAATAATTCATAAAAGTAAATTTTCATATTTAAGTAGCATTTAAAACTGCGATTTAAATAGCAACATTCTATTTATAATTATCTTGACGCTGAAAAACATAAATACATTGTTAAGAACTCTAACGCTTTTAAATGACACTTTGGTTACAATAATGAATAATGCACTTTAATGAAATCTCTTTTGCTGCGAGAATTCTCAGCAGTTTCCCAGCATGCATAGAGAGGATGTTCTCCCCAAAATGGGAATGCGGCAGACTTGGAACTTAATTAAATGATAAAACTGTAAGATTTAACTTAGATTTACTTAGTGTAAACGCTAGTCTAATTTTCTTAAATTGTCAAGTCAGTAATTTTTCCATCTTTAGCTTTCAATTTATAATGCTAAATTAGTCATAGTAGAGTAAATATCAAAATTGTAATATGTATGTTTACTTCAGATTGAAGTTACAAAAAAACTAAAAGCGTTAACAAAATTAATCTGTTCGATCGTAGAAAAATAGCAGAGAATGGGCCGGCTGCATGGGATTTTTTTGTGGATTTCTCCATGTGTAACGTGTATGCGACCCAGTTTCCTTTAGAAAACCCTCCACGAAGGCATCCCTTCTGTTAGGCAGGTAGCCCTCACATGCTTTGCCGTAATCAAATAATCCCACGCAAACAGGATTGCTGCGTGGTTGTTTTACATAGTTATCTCCACGTGTAATATGAGTACGATCAAATTTTCCTTGAAAGGTCCTTCAAAAAGACATGACTTCCTTAAGTAGTTAGCTCTTGTGTGATTTCCCATAATCATATTGTTCAATTTAACTCAAATTCATTAACATTTATTCACAAGACGCAGTTTCAATTTAAAGCCTAATAATCTACCTCCGCCTCTCCTGCAATGACTAAGAGAATTTCAGTTCCAACTCGTAGCACAGTTTTAAAACTCTCTAATCGGCAAGGCCGTATATATACGGCCAAGAATATTTTTTGTGATATCTGTACGGAACGTATATATACGTATATATTAAAATATGTCAAAGAAATTTAGGCAATATATTAAAAGTACATAAATCCAGGTATAAAATGCCAGGAAACTTCTTGCATTAAATCAAGAAAATAAATTTTTTCTGGTAGTAGTTTTGGGAAATTTGTGCTTTCTTAATGAAAACCCTGGCCGGTCAGAGGGTTAAAAGAGAGGTTTCAACAAGGTAAACTGAGGTTGCCAACTTTCTCTTTCAAAGTACGAGAGAGTTAGAGAGGAAAAATTACTAATCTTATCTTTCCTTGTAATTTAACGTATTTTTTCTTTACATTTTCTAATGATGCAGATGAAACAGAAGAAATACTGGAAAACGTCAACATAAGAAAATGTGATGTGGACATCACATGACACATTGACATCTATGGGTTATTTAATTGTACACATTTTTGCTGCACATTTTTCAATTTATTTCTTCGAATTATTTTAACTTAAATTAAGACCCACGAGGCAAGCTGAAAACTGAGTCAAACTTTGTAAATTTTGAAATTAAATAACCCCGGAAAATTTTTGCCGCATGGCTGTGAAACTTGTTGTAAATTTAATTTTTCATAACGAGTATAAAGCTTTCTTAAATGTAAGTATAGGAACCAGGAGACCGTATTAAGAGTTAGATTTCGTTATTTCTCCCAAACAATTTTTTTAAGTTTGACGTTGCCAAAACATTAGTATTTTCGTCATTTAAAACACTTCTTTAAAGCAGTTTTAAACACTTCTGTAATTAGAAGTATATGATTACGACCAAGACTGCCAAAATAAATGTCAGGTAAATCGTTTTTAAGCTATGTGAGATACATAAATAAGATACATAATTTGAGTCGAAGAATCGAAATATGGAAAAAACATTGCTATATTATTTCAGAAAAATGCCCAGTGAATGATGAAGAATGAAAATGTAATTTATTCGTTAGTATTACACAAGACAATTCCAAAGGCGCGTTACGGTCACCGAAAAACTAGGATAAACACACTAAAACAATCGGCAACACTGCCTTTAGACTATCAGGCTATAACGGTGAAGACAGCTTCACGGCAAAGCACTAAAGTCCCGACTGGGTCGATCGATTGTTCTCAAGCTAATATCTCAAAGCACTATTACTGAATTCAACACACTCAAGAAAATCACGATAAACTGCTACTCCGAGTATAGGCAAGGTATTTACTGCTTCTGACTTGCTTTCGAGAAAATTCTCGAGAAAACCGCTAAAAATTCGTTCTAGAATCTTCTCGCTCCGTCTATGGTATGTCGCCAATTTTGTCACCAAATGATCGATTTCGCGCTAAATCTGGTAACCCTACCTTTCCTTGCCATTTTCTGGCAACCCTAAACGCATTTTGCGGAGGCTACTTTACCGCAACGCAAATAAATTTCCACAATCCATCTAGTAGAACGGGAGATATAGTAGAACTGTCTCATTTTCTGATGCAAGGTGTACATATATAAAGTGGGCTTGCTGACAGTTTGTCTAAAAAAATTTACACATCCAGTTTTTAATTTATTGCTACGTTTCCTTCAAGCACAGTGAAATTTCCATCTAGAATTTTGCTCTACTTGATTACTAAGTATTGACCCAAATATCATTAATCCTAATCCCAAATATAATCAATGTATGCATGACCTGATTTCCCGCAATAAATGCATTGAAGTTTTTATTACTTCAGCTTTACTTTATTTTCAGTCTTTAACTCAGTTTTCTTGAACTGGAGTTTTTAATGTTGCTATGATAGTGAAAATGTAGATTTTCAGATGAAATCAGCTTTAGGCAAGTCAGTCGTGGAAGCCAATCAATTATAGTTGCTCTGGTGTTCTGAAATGTACTTTTTCTCTTCGAACTGTTGTCAAAAATTTGATTACTAGCTATCGCGTTATTTTAGTCAGTTTTATATCATCAGTATCTCCGGGATTTAAATTCATTCTTACGCTAATTCATCTTAGAAAAATATACAGCAATCTGATGTTGTTGTTGCTAATGCTTACTTGTTTCAACTACACTCAGCCCAAGCCTACGAAATTCCTCGTGACAAGAAGCGCAAGTTTACCCCTATCGTTAGCAATAGCCTTGAACACCTTACAGAAGAGTGGTTTGACTCACCTGAGAGCCCAATTTTGATGGAAAGCACCCCGGAGGGGACGGTTCCATGGTCTGTTATCCCTCTTTGCCTTAATCCCCAACCTCTCGAGAGCACTTTTGGTTCGCCGCATATTTAGAGTGTCTTCATGCCGAACGGACACTATACAAACATCGATGCCTTCTCCGGAATTCGAAGTAGGGGATTTCGGCTCGGCAATCAGCGACGCTAACCACTATACCGGTTGAGCGGCGCAATCTGATGCTTATATTAGTGTTACTTTTTGTTTTCAGATTATGTTGCTTCTAATAATCTTAGCTATTTATATTTGGAATTTAACATGAAACATATTTTCTATTATATTCCGAATATAATAGAAAATATGCTTGTCAATGTGGCCGGCAAGGAACTTCGGATCATTATGCCTCTTCCTGTTGTCTTACGAAACCTTTTCACTTGCACAAGCCATCTGATCAATACTGCAATCAATAGACTCCACACTTATTACAACTAAATTCCCAATAAACTAAATTCCCAATAAACTAAATTACCAATAAACTAAATTCCTAGTAAATTCCCAATAAACTAAATTACCAATAAACTAAATTACCAATAAATTCCCAATAAACTAAATTCCCAATAAATTCCCAATAAACTCCCAATAAACTAAATTCCCAATAAATTTCCAATAAACTAAATTCCCAATAAACTGAATTCCCAATAAACTGAATTACCAATAAACTAAATCACCAATAAACTACATTACCAATAAAATAAATTCCCAATAAATTCCCAATAAACTAATTTACCAATAAATTCCCAATAAACTAAATTCCCAATAAATTACCAATAAACTAAATTCCCAATAAATTCCCAAAAAACTAAATTCCCAATAAATTCCCAATAAACTAAATTCCCAATAAACTAAATTCCCAATAAACTAAATTTCCAATAAACTAAATTCCCAATAAACTAAATTACCAATAAATTCCCAATAAACTAAATTCCCAATAAAATGAATTCCCAATAAACTGAATTACCAATAAACTGAATTACCAATAAACTAAATTACCAATAAAATAAATTACCAATAAACTACATTACCAATAAACTAAATTACCAATAAATTCCCAATAAACTACATTACTAATAAATTCCCAATAAACTAAATTCCCAATAAACTATATTCCCAATAAATTCCCAATAAACTAAATTCCCAATAAACTAATTTCCCAATAAACTAAATTCCCAACAAACTCCCAATAAACTCAATTCCCAACAAATAAACTAAATTCCCAATAAACTCCCAATAAAGTAAATTCCCAATAAATTCCCAATAAACTAAATGCCCAAAAAATTCTAAATAAACTAAATTCCCAATAAATTCCCAATAAGCTAAATTCCCAATAAATTTCCAATAAACTGAATTCCCAATAAACTAAATTCCCAATAAACTGAATTCCCAATAAACGAAATTCCCCTTAAACTAAATTCCCAATAAACTAAATTCCCAATAAATTCCCAATAAACTAAATTCCCAATAAACTGCCAATAAACTAAATTCCCAATAAATTCCCAATAAACTAAATTACCAATAAATTCCCAATAAACTTCCAATAAACTGAATTCCTAATAAATTCCCAATAAACTAAATTACTAATAAATTTTCAATAAACTGAATTCCCAATAAACTGAATTACCAATAAACTAAATTACCAATAAACTAAATTACCAATAAACTAAATTACCAAAAAATTCCCAATAAACTAAATTCCCAATAAACTAAATTCCCAATAAACTAAATTCCCAACAAACTGAATTCCCTATAAACTGAATTACCAATAAACTAAATTACCATTAAACTAAATTAACAATAAACTATATTACCAATAAACTAAATTACCAATAAATTCACAATAAACTAAATTACCAATAAATTCCCAATAAACTAAATTCCCAATAAATTCCCAATAAACTAAATTCCCAATAAATTCCCAATAAACTAAATTCCCAATAAACTGAATTCCCAATAAACTGAATTACCAATAAACTAAATAACCAATAAACTAAATTACCAATAAATTCCCAATAAACTAAATTCCCAATAAATTCCCAATAAATTCCCAATAAACTAAATTCCCAATAAACTAAATTCCCAATAAACTAAATTACCAATAAACTAAATTACCAATAAACTAAATTACCAATAAACTAAACGCCGGGTGGAAACTATATTAGGCCGGAGAAAGTCTTTGGTGTGAGTTGTTGTTGTTAGATGTTAGCTTCACGTGAGTGCAGCGTAATATCTGCCGTTTAGGTGTGCTCTTTACTGCGATTTGCATTGCGTTGTATTTAAAGTTCTTATTAATTTTAAATGTCACTACTTATTGTAACTGTGAAGATTTACATGAGCATTTTTGTAGAAAGTTCCACAACTCTGAAGTGACTCTTTTAATAAAATAAATTACCATTGGTTATCAACCTATCACTGGACCTGTGTGCATTCAATCTGTAACGAAACCGCACACACACAACAATATATTCGTGATAAAACAATCGTTTGCAAAAAATGGGAAATCCAGCTGTTTTCAAACACTGAATTTTTCCGTCGTATCATTTTTCTCAGAGTATTATTTTTGCAATCTACCATCGCATCGTTATATCATAGAGCATTATTATTTTTGCAAAATGACTGAAATTAGAATTAATACGTTTCTTATTTTATTTCCTACGTTAAGCTAAATTTAATTTATATTTCATATGAAGTTTTTTTTTACCAAATAGCTGCATAACTGACTAAACTGACTAAACTGACTTACTAAACTAACTAAAATATTACAATTCTGTAAAGAAACATATTCATAATTCTCAACTAGCTAAGTACTCATTCGATAGTGATAGTCATACTCATCAAATAGCTAAGAATCGTGCTATAAACCTTTTTATTTACTTTTTTATGTATTCATTTATTTACTATTTATATTTATTTATATATATATATATATTTATTCTATTTTCTTGCTTTTATTTTTGTTTTATTTTTATTTTTCCCATTATTTATTCTATTTTTGTTTTTATGTTTCCCTCCATTTATTTTATTTTTGTTTTAATTCTAATTTTTGTTTTGTTTTGTTCATTAGATTAAGTATTTGTAAATTTTAATCAGCAACTTTGCTTTTCTTATATTAAGTACAAATTTGAAACACTGAATTATATGTAGCATATGAATGCAAGTTGTCTTTGTTTAATAAACACTGCCACTATAGGTACTCTCTGATTTTGTCAAAAAAAAATTACTGCCCCTACCCTGTTGGCGGCGGATGCTGGATTGTACTTGAGCTCCCTCTGAGCAGGCATTATTCTGTCTGGTATACATCTTAGGTCAGAAGCCTGCTCAGTGGCGGTATATAAATAAATAAATGGAAAACATAGAATTTATCATATTTCTTAAATATTAGTTAATATCTTCAAACATAAAATATGTTAGCAATTTCTTATATTTCAACAGATCTACATTTTCTTTCATACCTACATCGCCATTCCCTAAATTTCTTGCTGGCCCCCTTTTCTGCTTCGGTGAGAGAAAAGCTGAAAGGTCTGTTGATGCCTCGAGCTAAGATTTATATGACGAAATCTATACCTCCCTCCAATTACAATCTTTGCAGACGCATATCTGCCTCCGAGGTTATGACTGATTAATGCATTGCCATCTAACTTTCGTATAAGCACGTTATTCGCTTCTACCCTCTCGTTTCCTCTGAAAGGCTATTCTATAGCCCCTCGCCCTCTTAGCCTTAAGGATAAATAACACCCCGACGATGGATGTCAAAGGGAGCTATTTTACACGGAGATCAAAGTGATCCTCTGAGCTTTTGAAATATTTCTTGACTCAGAGCCTGTAACTGCTTGGCTATAAGGCTATAACCTTTCTCATTATATTTGAAGATAAATTTTAGTACAAATATTGAAGCAATATATGCAACGTAGGAGGCATTTAGTGAATCTTTACACTTCCTTTTCATCTGTTAGCAGTTATACGGTTTACAGACGGAATATAACCTTTAAAAGTTACTGGTAATAAGAATAACCTAAAATTCAATTTCTATTGGATATTACTATTTACTGAAAAGTTTAAAAAAATCAGTTTCCCAAAATTTGTTAAGAGTTTAATTTATTCCTTCCAAAAGATCAATATTATTCAAGTAGTTCGAGCTATAGCTTATAAAGTATTTCTCCCGCCTTCTTCGCATGCCTTCGTGGTGCACTGATCAACACGCTCGACGCGTATTCGAAAGGTCCCTGGTTCGATTCCCGGCGAAGGCGGTGTTAATTTTCTAATAACCTAATGACTCTATAACTGGGGCCCGAACTAAAAGGTGGTGGATGATTATTCTCCACCACCAGGATTTGGCACTTGGGTTCCCCAAACCTCAGTCGCTCTTTAAAAGGGGGAGTATATGAGGTATTTCTCCCGCCTTCTTCGCATACCTTCATGGTGTAGTGGTCAGCACGCTCAACACGTAATCGAGAGGTCCGTGGTTCGACTGCCGGAGCAGGCGTTCCTCATTTTTCATCTTTTCTTCTTCTAAATACCCTAATAATGACTGTACAAGCTTTCTACAGCATTTTATTGATGAACCGATATTAGTAACTATAACTTCTCTATATCGTCTGATGTTAACACGCTTTCTTCAGAAAAACTGAACAGCAAATCCTTTCCGGGCTAAGCAGAAAAATCGCTGAAAACTGGTACTTCCGGCCTCGATACGAATCTAGACGAACGGATTGGCTACATGGGCGTTTTCGTGGTTTTCCCATGTGTAACGTGTATTCGAGTCAGTTTCCCTTAGAAAATCTACCCACGAAGGCATCCCTTCCCATAGGCAGATAGCTCTAGTGTGCTTTGCCATAACAAACTAAAAACCCAAACCAAACTAGACCTCATTCATGTTGAATAGCTTGACGCAGGTGATTTAGCCTTCAATAAGACCTACTCCGATGTACAGAAATAGAAATAAAATTAAATTTTGAATTTGTTTTTATTTTATTTAATAAAACTGCATATTGTTTCTTATGATTATATTATTATTGAATTCATATATTATTATTGTATTTATGTATTTAATAAACACATTTAATTTTATTTAATAAATACAAATGTATATTTTATTTAACAAAACTACATTTCGTTTTTTATGATTATTGTATTCATATATTATTATTGTAT
>KK119129.1:105551-131691 GCA_000611955.2 Stegodyphus mimosarum
ATGTATTGTTTCTTATGATTATTGTATTCATAAATTATTATTTTAGTTATGCATTTAATAAATACATTTAATTTTATTTAATAAATACAAATATATATTTTATTTAATAAAGTACACTAAAATACTACAAATCAAGTTGTATTTTTAAATTCAGTTTTAAAATTTACAATACTAAATACAATCAGCCCCACTTTGTATAAAATATAAGATCAAGAAGTTCATTGTTGTATCGCTTCCTGAACATATATCTATCCCTTGCAGACATATATTTTATTCAGAATATATCTCTTGCTGACAGATATTTTTAGCTTAATTCTGCATAACATTTTTAAGAAAATACTACAATGCTATTCATATATTTGCAAACTAGCTCTTTAACTAACCTTAACTCACGTTTTATTTCCACCAGAATGATCTATATCTGTCATTGCTGAATATATTTAAAATCCAAAGTACCTTGTTTTGAAAACGAAAATTTAAATATTTTCCTCTTTAACATTGAGAACTTCTAAAATTTTAACAGATATCTGAACAGTACACGATTTTAGTAGCACAAATTTTAAAGTCACGCCTTGGCCTGAAACATAAATGGGTAATTTTTACTGATATTTTTAAGTAATAATATTAAAGTAAACAAAAAAAAGGCATTGATCTAAAGCATAGAAACATCGAATGATTAGAACTAATATGTTATAGAGTCTCATTTTCTTTGGTATAAACTTATGAGCTCTAGGAAGACCATAGATGGATAATCCTCTTGTCTTAAATTGTAGACAGACAAAGTCAGAAGACGGGTGTAAATAGCATTTTTATCTTATCACAAAGAAGTAACAATTACCGAACTTGGGTTTACACAAGCCAACACTTTTGGCTTAACTTAAAAAAGTAACATTGAACTAAAATCAGATGAAGTTAGGTTACCTAACGGCTCACAGAATAAAGTAAAGCGCAGCAGGCTCTGGTTTCTATGAAACCGGTGAAACAAGCCTAATGGCTAGAAGCACTCAACGCCACAGAATCACATCGCTATTTAGTCACGGTAACAACGTGACAGAGAACACGTTCTAAAAATCAACTTGCGTAACCTTTGCTTAGATAGCTCAGTCTGAATAAACGCGCACTATCTCGTTTACATTCTGGCATGAAAAGCGTAGGTGAAAAGGAGAGCGACAGGAAAGTTATTTGAACTATTAGGAAAAATAAACAGATAAATCCTCACAATGTTAACTCTAACTTACATCTATTATTATTGATATTAAATGCATAGAACAATATTTAGAATAGAAGTTATATCACAGTATTATAGAAATGATCATATTTTAGTGCATTAACTTATAAGAATTCTTTTATTATGAAACTCTGTAATATATTTAATTTTTTTTAAATGCAACTTACGTAAAACTTTTGTAGATGTTTCATGTAAAAGCATAAATATCCTTTACTGGTTCTTTATTTTGATTCAATAAACACTAAATGTGTAATAGTCTTCAAATATGGAAATAGTTTAGAAACAAAATGCATCTCAATTTTATTTCCCTTAGTGTAATCATTTCTGTCATTACATAAAATCTGACGTTAATAGCACAGTTTACTACTATTACTTTAATAACACTTTCTTTTATACTTTTAAATAAAAATAATTAATTTTATTACAATTACGTAAAACCGAGATAAGACAAAAGTCTCTAATTAGATACTGAAAAATGCGCAAGATCTAAATAGGATACAAAGAAGGATACTAGTGAGGGATATAAAGAAGGACACCCTATATAGGATACTAGGAAGTGGTTTTAGACTACTAATATCCAACGCTAACACTGAGAATATAAGTATAGCAAGTAAATTTTATGTAGCATTATATCGTATTTAAATGCCTTACTGGTGTATACCAGACAGTTTCTCTTAGTAAGTCCTCCACGAAGGCATCTCTACCTTTAGGCAGATAGCTTTGGAGAGCTTTGTTATAATCAAGTGTATGAATGAACTAAATAAATTAAAGTTAAATTAGAAAAAAAGAAAAGAAATACGAAAAGTCTTGAAAGGTTTCAGATTTTAAATTAAGTCTAAAGGGGCGTTGTTTTTAACATTTTGTGTGTTACTTTTATCTATTAAATATCATGTTCTTCGCACTTAAACCATAAAATTCAGTCCAACAGCATTATCGCAAAATAATTTTAAAATGAGCATATCTTTAGAATTTCCAATACACAGATTCGCGCGCTGGAGATAAAAATGTTTCTTCGGTAAAACATTGCCATTACACTCTTTGAAATCGTTGAGTTTGTTAATCAAAAATTCGTTTTACAAAATATGAAATCGATAATAAAAAGAATTCCAGATTTCAAATTTAGGCTTCCAGATGCCCATATTCGGGTGGAAACGTTCAGTATTCAAACTTCGATGGCTCTAGGTACCGTCGTTTTATCGCAAAGCGAGAAACATACATACGTTTATGCAGATTCTTCATTATTTAATTTCTTTAAATATAATAAAAGGCTCTGATATTTGTTGGCAGCAATTTAAAAAGTGAACAGACATTCATAGTGAACCAACGCAAAATGCCAAAACGAAATTAAGATCCCTTCAGGGCTAATAATAAAATGAAAAATGAAATACGCCGATCATAAATGCAAAAGTGTACCTGATTAAAATTCTACGACAACATTTATTTGCATCGTAAACACAGGACATAAAAATGACTACTGCAAACAGACTGAAATGCGGTTTGTTTAACCCATAAAAGTTGAGAAATTGGATTCTCAGTAAATATATGCGATACAGAAATAAGGTTGACGTCTTTTGCTAACTATTAATTTAAATGAGCAAGTAAATCTTCAATGAGCAAGTAACTATTAATTTCAATGAGCAAGTAAATCAAGTATTAATTTTAATGAGCAAGTAAAGTCTATTTATATTCGCGCACTATGCAGTAAGATTATATTACAGTTTTAACCTATGTAAAATGAAAATAACTATTAATTTCAACTAATTGCTAACTATTGCTAACAATTGCTAACTATTAATTTCAATATTATAACTAATTGCTAACAATTGCAAACTATTAATTTCAATATTATAACTAATTGCTAACAAATGCAAACTATTAATTTCAATGAGCAAGTAAATCTTTCAATGATCAACTAACTATTAATTTCAATGAGCAAGTAAATCGAGTATTAATTTCAATGAACAAGTAAAGTCTATTTATATTCGCGGATTATGCAGTAAGATTATATTATAGTTTTAACCTTTGTAAAATGAAAATAATAATAAAATGCCTTCAATAAGTTAAGTAAAATTTCGATACTTAGTTTACTAACGAAATTTCATTAACATTTTCATTTTACTTATTTCAGCTATATTTCAAAGCTATTACGGGCAGAATATCAAAGGGATTAGGATTTATTGGGAGACGCTTCAAACGCGTATTGGCACCTTGAGGTCTGTGACAAAATTGAGCAGTTTAATGTCGTATGAATTATCGGAAGAAGATCAGGAGAAAAACATAATTTTTATGTTTAAAAACTTGTATCGAAGAACTCATAGTTCCTGCTTCAAATGGGCACTGGCGATGAAACAGGAAATTCACTGCAAGCCGCACAATTGACGCAGAATTTTTGCTGTCCAGGAAAATCTCTAGGATCCACATTCAAACAACGATTTCTTCCGCAATAGGTTTTGAAAGAATCTGGTTCGATTTTAGGAAGATCCATCAGTGATTGGCACTCACACAAGGAATTTAAAGACTTTATACCAGGTGAGGATACTGTATGGGTAAGGAGCGTATTGGCGCCTTGAGGTCTGTGACGGAATTAGACTGTTTAATATATTATGAATTGTGGGAAAAAGATTGGGAAAGAAAACAGAAATGTTTTGTTTAAAACATTGTATCAAAGGACTCACAGCTTCTGCTTCAAATGGGCACCGGCGATGAACAGAACTTTATTCAAAGTAGCACAAATGAAGCATGATTGTTGCTGGCCAGGCAAATCTCTAACATCCATAACAAAAGATAGCTTTCACAAAAGGTTTTGAAAGAGTCTGGTTAGTTTCGGGGTGACCCATCAGTGATTGGCACTCAAGCAAGGCATTTCAAGACTCATATGTACTCGGTGCGGATACTGTATGGCTATGGAGCACAATTCGTTCTCATTGAATATTTTTCCAATAGATCACCACATCTTAACTTTCTTTACAATCAGGAATACGACAATATAGTAGATTTCGGGACAGTCTACAAAATTTCTCTGACAGCTAGACAGGAATTCTCTGACAGGAATTTTGTCAGAGAAGCATGGAAATGTTAACTGATAAACGACAAAAGTACTACATGATGGCAGCATTTACTGACAAAAATATAGAATATATCGTACACTGAGAGCTAATGTATGAGGGCCGTTCAGATGAAAGTGATTCGAGGTGCGTATCCATAATATGTGTAGCCACAGAAATGAGATAGATACATAGATAGAGACAGCAATATTTAATGATTAAAATGCATGCCATGTTTGTTAAAAAAATAACCCATTGCGTGGAAAGGTTACGAAGTCCATCCACGAAGAACGATGTCTGTTGGTCATGGTACCAGTTCATAAATGCAGCCTTTACGTCCTCGTCGGAATGAAACGTTGACGCTTTAGACTTTTCTTCAGCGGTCCAAAGATGTGATAGCCGCAAGGCGACAGATCTGGACTCTAAGCTGGATGTTCCAAGACTTCTCACTTTTTACGGGCCACTCAAACACCTCACTTTTTACGAGCTGTAAACTGAGGCCTATTCGCTGTTTATTGTGGTGGTCAGAAGTGGAAAGTTCAACTCATTTGCGACGTCACAATGTTTCCATGTCGATTTGCCTTGATTGCTGTGCCAATGTTCGTAATCAGCTTATCTATACAACCTCGTGCGCCTGACCGGGCGGCGACAAATCCATCAATCTCCTGGCGACCTTCATTAAACATTCTCGCCCACCTCGTCACCGTCACACACTTGTCTCCGTACACAGCCATCATTCTTCCATGAATGTCCACCGGCTTACATCTTTCCAGCGTTAAAAACTTAATTACAGCTCCATGATCCGTTCTCGATGCAGTTGCATCCTCACTAGCCATTTTTGAATGAATGCCACGTGCTTAGAACTGAGGTTACCACACATCTCCTACCGTACACGCATGCGTGATACGTACAGATTCACTATCGCGTTTGCTTCACGAAAATCCAGTGCAAACTTCACGCTTGCAGCGCTTCGAATCACTTTCATTTGCATACGCCTTATGTGTATTATAAAACATAAGTTATTCTTTCATTTTAAACCTCAAAAGATTTCGAACACATCTGAAATATATAAAATTGATATGAAAATTTAATAAAATATTGAACTTGATTGAAAATATGGAATAAAAATTTTATTATGTTAATTTTATGCTTTTTAGGTGGTAAATACAGTGTATTTCCGTCTGGAAAACTGCACATAAGAGAAGTCAAACAACAAGATGGATTTCGAAATTATAGATGCCAAACTAAGCACAGATTGACAGGTGAAACCAAAAAGTTATTGTGACAGGTAATTATTTTTAATTTTATTTCGGAAATAGGATTAGATTTGAATATCTAATTATATTGTATTTACACTAAATATTACCTAATCTGAAAAATTTAGTAACCCTTTATAACATTAGGGAAGAATTTCAGAAACAATAACAGATGTAGTTTTCCTTTCTAAAATTCAATGCGAAGATCCTTTTAAATTTACTGACATTTAAATTTAAATTAATCTTCTCCGGAAAATATTTCAGTTTAAATCAAATTTTGTATTTTCCAAACACAATTCGCTTCAGAACAAAATATGTTATATTTGTTGAGACCAACAAATTAGATATTTAATAATAAAACTTAATGAAAATCACAGCCTAGTCGGCCAATATAATCACAGCCAATATAATAGTGAATGGCATAGAGAAAATGGCAGACAGCGAACATGACTGATCCTTTTCTCTCAGAGAAGATTTCTAGTGCATTGAACAATTTTAACGTTTATCTTCTATTACTCTTATGCACAGGGATCAGCTAATGATATTTAAAACACTGTAAAAACATAGCCCTTCGTATTACAATCCAACATATGTACTTCAGATTAGTAGCCTTGATTGATCTTTAATTTTAGCTATAGCAGCAGCGTATAAGCTTTGCTATAGCGTATAAGCTTTGCTAAGGATGTATTCATTTCAATAAGAATTATCCTGTATATTTCTCATTAATGAGAGATATACCGGAGCTCAAGAGATGACAAATCTTTGATGCTCTTCAGGTTGGTGCATTTGTAGCTGAGACAGCAAGCCATTTTGACGTATTGAGAACCATGGTATTCAGAATTATTTTTGCTTAGTTTAAAGGAAAAGAAACTTTATCCAATCGGAGGAACTGCTGACATAAGACGACGTTGTTTCAAAAAGATATTAAATATGATAAAAAAAATGTTAACTATTATAATAGTTTTAACTATTTTACAAACACAAAGCGCAGTGTATAAAACTAAGGTAGAAATTTACACTTGTATGTCATGGTATGTTTAGAATGGAACTCTTCGTAGGAAGCTACGACACGTCAATATTCACGATCCAGCAGCTCTAGCAAAACCGTTGATGGCTGGCATTTATGCTAAATATCGACTTCATTGGTGTCAGGCAATTGGCAAAACTTGGGCTAGAGCTATGTAAAATATATATTATTCAGCGGTGAGTCACCTTTCATTGTTGCTCGCTTTTGTAGAACAACTTTTACCTGGAGAACTCCTTCAGAGGCGTGTGATAACTCGTGCAAGATTGAGGCATATAGATGGATCAGTAGTGGTCTGAGCCACAGTATCACAGAAGTTCCTAGGACCACGGATTATCTTGATGGTCTCATCATTGCCAAGAGCCATTGATATTTTTGCGAGCGTTAGAGTTCGCAATAGATTGACTGCACAAGTCCGATAAAAAGTTAATAAAATTTATTCTAATCACAAGAACTATATCAAAACGTTTGATTATTCCTCACACATATTCGTACAATATCACACAATATAAACAGTAGCTATATTTTAAACTACTGTAACGTTAAATAGAATGCAATCCGAAGCGAAGAGAAAGCTAATCCGATCTCACCGCGAATTCGCTACAATCAACAACAACTGCTCACTAAAACAGCAACTAATAAACAACTGAGTTGAGATGTTTTTCTCCGACCTTTATAGCTTTTAAATCAGTCGAGCGAGAGCATTCTAGCAATTTCGGGATAGCAAAAAAGAGTAGAATTGCGGTTTCGGTCAACATACTAGTCAATTGCGTTTATTCAAATTAAATATCTATTACAGAGATAAACTTTTATTCAATGGTAAATACACGTTCTCTTGTATTTTTAGTTTTCCAGCGTAGCTTTCTCTTAAGATATGTCACGCGCTGTGTTGCACAAGTTGCTTTATTTTATTGTGAGAAATTGTGTTTTTCAAACTGAAATGGATTAAATGGCTGAGATTATTCAGATGAAGATTTTTTACTTTTAATTTACTGGTCTCATTAGATACTGTATTATATAAAATAAAACAATATATTACTTGTTTATTATTGTACAGAATCCCACAGTACTGTGCCTCCAAGAATTACGCACAGAGAAGAAGAAGTCAAAGTGCATCTTGGCGAAACTGCTTTCCTACCGTGTGCTGCTGAAGCTTATCCAGTACCATCCCATAGATGGTACAAGCAAGAATCGGGACGGACGACAACCATTGTTCCGAGCCAAAGGATGTTCCTTATGGGCGGAACCTTAGTATTCCGCAGAGCCTTGGTAATTGACAGTGGAAAGTATGTGTGCCTTGTCAACAACAGCATTGGCCAAGAACGAATAGAAACGGATTTGATAGTTGTCGGTAAGTAAAAACAAGATTTTTATGATGCCAGTAATCTAGCGCTTGTTTTTGCACTCATGGTCGCGGTCGGCTTGTTTATATCATTCTAGTGCTTGTTTATAACTAGATTGATATAAACAAGCCGACCGCGACCATGAGTGCATTCGAGCTGTAGCTTTGAATAAGGGATTGTTATAAACAAGCACTAGATTGATATAAACAAGCCGACCGCGACCATGAGTGCATTCGAGTTATAGCTTTGAATAAGGGATTGTTATAAACAAGCACTTACAAGCACTAGATTAATATAAACAAGCCGACCGCGACCATGAGTGCATTCGAGCTGTAGCTTTGAATAAGGGATTGTTATAAACAAGCACTAGATTGATATAAACAAGCCGACCGCGACCATGAGTGCATTCGAGCTATAGCTTTGAATAAGGGATTGTTATAAACAAGCACTTACAAGCACTAGATTGATATAAACAAGCCGACCTCGACCATGAGTGCATTCGAGCTATAGCCTTGAATAAGGGATTGTTATAAACAAGCACTTACAAGCACTAGATTGATATAAACAAGCCGACCGCGACCATGAGTGCATTCGAGCTGTAACTTTGAATAAGGGATTGTTATAAACAAGCACTAGATTGCTATAAACACGTGGATCGCGACTTTGAGTGCAAACACGCATGCGCCGATCAAACCGATTGACGAAATAGGATGAATGGAACATGAATCATGCAGTAGGGATATTTTCCGTGCTTATTTTTTCCCTATTTATTTTCACTGCGTTTAAACAGAACAGATTAAAAAAGCTAGAAAAATGACTTTTAAGAAGTAATCTAAGATAACACGTTGATCATCATTTGTAATTAACTGTTTGATTACACGATGTTTAATTTTGTGCATTTGTATATTTATTTCTATTTGGCAAAACATACGGCGATATTTTGCTCGAAAAATTGCTAATCGGAAAAGAAAATGGTACAGTATTTTAATCGAATATGCAGTTTACGATGACTCTAGTAAATAATGCAAATTAAATCAGTTTCCAACCCTGGCCGTATCTCATTATTTCATAAAATTAGCCACTTAGTATTACTTTCTGAGAATAAAACAATCCCCATTTTCATTCGAAATAGTATTTAGTCCACTGTCTTTTTCCAAACATTATATCTCTAGCCTAAAATATAACAACAAAACTTCAGATTTCGCTTATGATAAAGGCCTAATTCTTTTCAGCTTGGTATTCATTTATGTGGAGTAAAAATTTTATTGCCAGAAACATTCAGTCAGTTTCTAAAGCTTCAAAACGCCAGCTAAAAACTTGCACAACTAAAACAATAACTATCTGTAAAAAATGTAACGTTTGACTGTGCTTAAGATGCTTTCTCCCATTCCGCCAATGTAAGAATGATTAACAGCGGATTATACCATTGTCCTATTTTTAGAACCGGCTCTATTGGTCAAACTTATAAAAATTTGGTAATTTTTTTAAATTAATATGTATACATAGACTTAGAGGAAAACATTTTTAAGAATTTAGGCCCTGTAAGCATGTAGCAGTAGTTTTCTTTGCCATAATTAAATAATGCGTTCATTAATCCATTCGTCTGTATGCAGAACTTCTAAAAATATTGGAGAATGTGTAAGGATTTATTTTGTTCTAACCATTTATTTTTAGTTTGACTTTCTTTATCCTCCTGATTTCAATTTCCTGTCCGAATGTAAATTTGTTATGATGATGCTTAGATGCAAATCTAAGCTGCTTTTCAAGACTTCAAAAAGTGGTAGTAGCGAGTTTATGCTTCTGTTTGAATTTAACTCTCTAGTCGGAATTAGACACACACCAGATTTATAGTGATATTTCTAGACTCCGCTTTCCTGGATGCAGCCGATTTAGCGTTTAGTTAAACTAAGCAGCCAGTCTTAGATATCTTCATTTATTAGCGATTTGTTACATTTCTGTTAAATTTACGTTAGCCACAATTGCTGGTGATTTGTAAGCACCAAGTGCGTGCATCGGTTTTAATTTAGTTTAATTAAAAAGGTTATTTAAAACTTTACTTCAGCAGTATTTATACTTCAAGACATACCGATAATTCGCTACTTCAAGGTAGAATCGTCTACATAGAATCTACAGTTTATGTTACCAAAGAAAACCCACAGAATCTAATAAAGAATTGCTGAAGTAATTCTCAGATTTTAGTTGGAAGAGCCACATAAGCAAAAACTCTAACATTTTATATAATCACAGCTAAGATATAAATCCAATCAATAAATAATTAGCTTTGGCTTGTAGAGAGAGACATTAGGATTTATTTGGAAACAGGAGAGATGAAAATTGTGCAATCCCTTCTCCGGGACTCGAAACACTGACCTCTCGAATTCGCGCCGAGCGTGCTGATCTCTACTCCACGAAGGCATGCGAGGAAAGCTGGAGAAATACCTTATATTCTCCCCGTTTTAAAAGGCATTTATGGCACTAGTGATTAGGGCACCCAATCGCCAACCCCTGGTGATAGAAAATCATCACCCACCACTTGTTTTAGTTCGGGAGCTATTTGTAGAAACATTAGGCTTTATTTGGAAGCAGTAGATATGAAAACTGTGCAATGCCTTCGCCGGGACTCGAACCACGGACCTCTCGTATACGCGCCGAGCGTCCTGACCACTACACCACGAAGGCATGCTAAGAGGTCAAATACCTTATAGGCTTACTAAAATAAAAAATTAAAACGATCCATATTATTTTGCATATATAACTTAAAAAGAGTTACACTGCACAAAAAAAGGGGGAGCAGTTTTATGGACCGACTGACAAAATTCAACTTGCGTTTTTCATGTCTCAAAACGGCGACTTAAGATATGTATTAGATTTATATATGGCATTGTTTTAATATAGGCATTTTGACACAAAGTCGGACTTGCCAATTTTTTTTCCATATTTATATTCTACGACTCAAATTATGTCCCACTGCCAAGTGTTGTAAAAATCGCACAAGTAGGTTTTAGAAAATTAGCTCTCAAACTTTTGCCTCCACAATGTTAATTGAATTTAATATATTTTTTTAACTTATTTGAGTCTTCCTTTCATATTTCGAAATTTAGGTTCATTCCAAATAAAATTCTCCCAATTCTTATGATTTATTTTTTTTTAATTTGTACTTTTAAATAATTTTTATAAATTTTTAGAAAAACATTTTAAATTATAACCTATAAAATTTTTGCCCTCATCTTAAAGTTCTATTCCTCTTAAAGCATTTCTAAGCATACCTGCAAATAATTAGAGTTTTTTATCCAAAATTTCCAAAGATATAAGTGAATTTATATTTGGGCGCTTTTTGAAATTTGGCGCATTTATTATATGCGATTATAACGAAAATGTGGCTTACGCACTTTGTTAAAATTATTTGAAACTATCAATAATGACTTTTTTTCCGCTTGTGGGCAAGGAAAAAAGGAAATAGAAATAGGTTGCTATAAATGAAGAAGTTCGCCAAGTGAATTATTCTTGGCGCGAACAGAAAAAAGTGCGCCAAGATAAATTTTTAAATTTCTCCATAAACTTCTCACCAAAAATTAGAAAATTTAATATCTAGGCGTAATTTGAGTCGTAGAACCGAAATATGGAGAAACATTGGTATGTTATTTCGGAAAATTTCTGATTTTTTGTCAAAATACTTGTGTTAGAACAACGCTATACATAAATGTAATATATATCTTAAGTCGGGGTTTCGAGACATGGAAAACGCAATTTGAATTTTGTCAAACGGAAGATATAGAACTGTCTCCCCCTTTTTTTTGCAGTGTACGTAATTTATATTTAAAGATTTAATGGCAAGTTTAATTACAAAAATCGGTTTTCCAAGTTATGGGACTTTAAGTATAAAACTTTAAAAGGAAAGGATTTTCACACGAGATTCAAAAGAAAGAATTTTTGTTCTGCTGGGAAGTCGAAAGTGGCTCGAAAATCTGAAGTCCTTAATAGGCGTTAAATTATGCCAGTCAGTAAATTCTTTCTCGGATGTATCTCCGATTACAGTTAGATGCATAGAACTCTTTATGCTCTATAACTCCAGCTCAACATTTTAATAGTTTACAATATTTCATATTTTGTATTTACAGAATATTTCTATGTCAACGTTGAAAATGTTTTCATAAAATTTGAGAAACTTACTTTGAGAAAGTTATGGAAATCAAGGTAATATTTCAGAGGGGAAAAAACTTTATAAAAAATATTTCTAATATGTAGCCAGATTTTCTTAACACCTTCATTAATGTTTTGTATTTCCTTAAAAAATAATCATGAAAACAGTAATGACTTCTAAAATGACGTTTACGTAAAGCATAAAGAATTAAAGAAACATTAAAATGAATTACTTACAGTTTATTGAATCATTTTAAAGAGGATAAAATTATGTCTGTGAATTACATTTAATATTAGATATAGTTAAATATCTTCGATTAAATATTATACTTAATAAATTGGGCGTTTTTAAATTTGTAATGCAATAGGCATAGCAATATTTTAAATTAAAAGTGTATAACGAGCAGCTCGAATTAATATGAACATGTCATTGTTTTTAAAAGTTTCATTTTTAATAAATTGACAGAATTTCTAAATTTCACATTTTCGCTCTTGCTTAATTTATTTCATTGCTGTAAATGTTCTGCAAGGTGTTTATAGTTTCTAGTTGCTATAGTTTTGTTGCGGTAAATTTTTTATACATTTTCCGTTATTGAATCTTTTTGCTTCATAATGAAAGCTTATTTGTTTCATTTCTACTTCCTTCTTAAGGAAGTATTGTGATCGCTAAAACTTTCGAGTATCATATTCCATCAGAAATTTTAATTTTGACTGCCCTTGAATCACTTTTGACTATTTTTTTGCTTGATGTGTGTATGTACTGGAAAAATAGAGAAATCTTTTTTCCAAAACGAATTGTAATATGAATTTAAAATGTATTCAAAATGGATTATTTTGTGACGTCTGTACGTACATATGTACGTATGTATACTCGTAACTCAAAAACAATTAGCCGCAGATTTTTGAAATTCTGTACATGAGACTAATAAAACACTTAGTTATGCACCTTCCCTTTTTTACTGCAATCGGCGACACCAGACGTATATTCACCCCCTTAACCAGTTTAGAAGTCGTTAAGTGACTTTCATTTCCTCTGTCTTTAGTCGCAGTCACATACTTCCCATTACAGAAGTGTTTTAAATGACGAAAATATTAATGTCGTGGCAATGTCAAATTTAAAAAAAGAAATTAATTCCCAATCCACAAATCCTGGTGCTGGAGAAACATCGTTTTGTTCAGGTGCCACTGCAGCGACATTAGGTATTTTTTTAAAGCAGGGAGAGATGAAAAATGAGCAATGCCCTCACCAGCACTCGAACCACGGACCTCTTGAATGCGCGCCGAGCGTGCTGACCACTACACCACGAAGGCATGCTAAGAAGGCGGGAGAAATACCTTATACCTGAATACAGCCATATTTTCCAAAGAACTGGGAAAGTGCTCTCATACACACCTTCTACAAAGAAATTTATCCAGAGTATAAAATTTAGAACATTAATAAGTATATATGTTTACCTGTAGATTTCTTTTTCTCAGATCATACAGGTAAGTGTAAAAATATTTTGTAGGTAAGCTGGAAAGCTTGAATTCCGCCTTTGTTAAGGTGTTATAAATATGAGTTCGCTTTTGCTGAAAGTAGTGAAACATGCGATATCATTAGTATGTAGAACATGCTTTAATAAACTAATAATTAGTACGTAGAACATATTAATAATAATAACTAACTCTGTGATAGTTTTATGATTGAACGAATATTTCTGCTCAACCTCCTCGTATGTTTATTGTTTATTATTATGTTTATTATTTCACAAAAAGTTTGATTATTACTCAAATTTTGCATCGCAAAATAAGTAGAACTTAAGAATCTTAAGAATCTACATTTCAAAAATATATTACTTTTAACTTTGCTCATAACCAGAGGCTTTAGGTTTTATTCATTTTTTTCCCAGGCAACTGGCACAGAATCCTTCCCTTTGATAGTATTTCAACAATATCTTTACTCCCAGAACTGCTAATGTTCTTGCAGGCGCAGTTCCATATTTGCTGACTGACACTAAAAATTACTTTTTTCTGCTGACATTTCATGAACGCATTTAAAATTTCCTCACAGAGGTTAGAGCCATATCGAAACTCTCTGTAAAACGTATCCTTTTTTAAAGTCTCAGATCATTTACTGAAGCGGTAAATTTAATTATAATATTTTTTGAAAAATCATCTAATGTTACTTTTTATAGCACGTGCCTTGAAATTCATATGTCCGAAATTTAAATTTTTTTTTTGCGTAGCTCGATTTTCCTCAAAATTGTTTGATTCGCAAATTCTACAGCTGCAAGATTAATTTCAACTTTCATCATATCTTTGCTCATTGTACCTCGTACACGATATTTATATTTTGGAAAAATACGGGGTGTTTATAAAGTCCCGGACCCATTTCGATGTTTAATAACTCATAAAATAATAAAGATAGATTAAAATTAATAACGTAAATGGTCAGATAGACTCAAAAAGTTTCATGCCCCTCGTCGATGAACTTCCACGTGTGCCCCCTTCGTCGCACGGAGAATATCGAGTCGATATTCAATTTCACGCCATTTAACGGCAAGCATGTCCGCATCCACAGAGGCTATTGCGGTTGTAATTCTGGCTTTTAGGTCATCCATGTTCGATACTCTCCTGCTGTAAACGTTGTCCTTTACAAATAAATCCGCAAAAGGAAAAAATCCAGCGGCGTTATATCAGTTGATCTGAGTGGCCAAGGAATTAGACCTCATCGCCCAATGCATCTTCCTGTAAAATGGTCATTCAAAGAACTACGATGGTACCCCAATGAGGTGGTGCACCATCTTGTTGCAAAACGACATGTGGCTGAAGCTCTTCTAGTTGTGGAAATACGAAGTTTTCCAATATGTCTAAGAATACGACTGATGAGACCGTCTTTTCTGTAAAAAAGAAAGGCCCAATGACTCGGTCGTGCATTAGTCCACAGCACAAATTAACTTTTGGGGAAAAACCTTTGTGTCTCACGGTATTCATGGGGGTTTTGAGATCTCCATAATGTACTGCAATAGTTGCCAAAAACAAAATCTAGTTTTATTTTATCATCGAGTGCTTTGATAAATGAGGAATTTTACATAAAAACGGGTTTTTCTCCAAACGTGATTTTTTTATACTCGATGTACCTTTTCTCAGGAACTACTGCTCCCAGGTACCTAAAATTTTTATGGCTTATTTATCATATTTTCTAATATTTACTTAAATGAGCTTTTTGTGACAAATTAAGATAAAAAAAAATTTCACAATTTTTTTTTTTTCCGTGAGAAAAGTGCTAAATTTTACTATGCCTAATAAAATAGTCTATAAATTAGTCTAATATTCAAAATGTTTCAAAAGCTCATTTCAGTATAATCAGATAGGTGTACGTTAATTACACAAAAAATTTCAAGAGTATATCTACAGCAAATTTTCAGAAAAGGTACATCGAAAATGGCCAGTTTAACATTGTCGGTATAGGGGGTTCCGACACTCCTTAAATATAATGATATTAATGCTGTAAATTAACTGATAAATATATTTAAAACGATTATTTTCCTTACTATCTTACAGATCAAAATTAAAAATAAAAAATCTCACGTGGACACCACGTGACATCCCTGTACGGCTCATTAATTTATACACATATTTTGCTGCACTTCTTTTAAACTCATTTCCTCAAACTAGTCTAATTTAATAATCGGATCCCTCAAGGGAAGTTTGAAATGACAGTAAAGAGTGAAAATTTTGAAATTAAATATACGTGTCAATTTTTATCAAAGGGGAGAGATATTTCTTATAACTTTAACTTTTAACAATGAGTGTAAAACTTTCCCAAACATTAGTATGGGAACCAGGAGAGGGTATTAAATGGTAGATTACGGTGTTTTCGAAATTTTAATTTGACGTTATCAAAATATCAATATATTTGGCATAAAAACACTTATTGATTGATTATATTGATGAATATGAATACAACCAAGATAGCGAAAGTAAAGGCAGAGTAAGGACTTTTATGTTGTGTGAGAGGGTGGGAATATATGTGTATATGAAAGTTTGGAAGAGTGCTGATTGAAATAGAAAAGAAGAGGAGAGCAATGAGATGTTATGGAAGTTCCATATGCAAAATTTTAGTTCTCTATGGCTAATCTTTTAGTTACATACACATTTCTCTGTGATATACAGAGAGTTTGCTCTTTAAGTACATACACATCTCTCTTGTTTTCTTTCTTTTAGTTACATATACATTTCTTTGTGACATACGTACGTACAGTCGTCACAAAGAAATCCTTTTTGAGTTCATTTGAAGTGCATTTTACAATCAGTTTTGGAAAAAATAGTTCTATATTCCGCCTGTAGATGCAGACGACAGGGGAAAAAATTGTTCAAATGGATTCGAGAGCAGTCAAAATGGATATTTTCGTTGAAATATAACAGCCTAAATTTTTCGCGATTGCAATACTTCCTTTACATTGTAATGTTTATCTTAAATTTTTAACAGTTATCTTTATTTAAGCTACTTTCCTGTCCCTTCTATTTTCATCTTACAATTTCCTACCAGAATGCGTTTTTAGAGTCGCGTTTAATGCAAATGAACAAGAGTAGCATTTAAGTCGAAGTCCCGCTCACTGAGACAGAGGGCCTTAGAGTTTCTGACTAGCGCGCGTTCGCTTTTTCGCTACGTCTCTCTCTAAGCTGCTACAACTCTCGGCCGCATTTCAGGCCTTTGATAGCTTCGCTAGCTTTTTTGACATTTAGGGGTCAACTACTTGGAATTTGATAGCTTCGACTGTAACTTTTCAGTTAAGCCTAGTTAAGTCTTAGTTCTTATTATTTTGAGTTCAAGCCCAAGTGGAGGCTTTTGCTGTACACTCTGAGAAAGGGGCTGACTGTGTTAATTCTTATTTTGAGCAATAAAGTGTAATTGACCCTTCTTGAGATTACGTCTCTGTTCCTGAACTAAAGCGATTATTTGCTTAGCTGTTCACGAGGTTCCTACACATTTAGCTGTTAGATAAAAGGGTGGAACCCCAAAACATCATGCAAGGAAATAAGTAAAAGATTTACTTTACCTTGGCGGCAATTTCCCAGAAATTATAAAAGAACTGTATTGGTAATTAAGCATAAAAAAGTAATGATTGTAGCTAACATATAAACAGTAAAAGGAAAGGAAATAAGATGAGAAATTAGAGATTTTCATAAAGTGTTAACGGTTGTTATAAAGCTTTGGATGAGAGTTCGTAGCAGGTTCAATAGCTAGAAAACAAGCCTCAAATTCGAAATTTTATCTCCAATCTAAAATGTAAAACAAACGAAAAAATGAACTACTAGAAAAATTTCATTGGAAAATGTTCAAAGAGATAAGTAAAATTCAGAAAACCTCATTATATTTAATTAAATTTAAACTAACGTACAAACGAATAGAATTTTATCAGATACCAACATAAATTACACTAAAGAAAGTAACAGTTTTAGTAAAGTTATAAGGTATTTCTTCCGCCTTCTTCGCACGCCTTCGTGGTGTAGTGGTCTGCATGCTCGACGCGTAACCGAGAGGTCCGTGGTTCGATTCCCGGCGAAGGCATTGCTTATTTTTTCAGCTCTCCTACTACGTAATAAACTAATGTCTCTACACTGGCTCCCGAACTAAAAAAAGGTAGTGGATGATGATTCTCCACCACCGGGATTTGGCGAGTGGGTACCCAAAACCCCAGTCGCCCTTTTAAAGGGGGAGTATATAAGGTATTTCTCCCGCCTTCTTCGCACGCCTTTGGGGTGTAGTGGTCTGCATGCTCGACGCGTAACCGAGAGGTTCGTGGTGCGATTCCCGGCGAAGGCATTGCTTATTTTTCAGCTCTCCTGCTACGTAATAACCTAATGTCTCTACAAAGTAAGAGTAAAGTTTAGAAGTAACAGAAAGAGGCTATTATATTTGGAAGATTAGGTTTGAAACATTCGTAAATCATAATTTAAATTTAATTATAATAATGTGTGAATAATATGTTTTATAATTTGCTAATAATCATTTCCTATCTATTTAATAAGCTATATATCTGTCTTCAAAATTAATAGTTTTTGTCTTTATTATAAACTTTTTAAGACAAAAGATTACTTGCGCACATTTATTCGACATTAGAAACTGGAAAATTGGTGGACTGACGTCCTAGTAGCATCATATCATCGTTAGCTAGGCTACTCGATGCAGCGTTATTGCATGGCTGAATGATGATCAATGGTACAGCGCTGAGTCCGTTTGAGTATATGATTGACGATAGCATATTCGCCGCAGAGCTCATCTAACAGTCTTTCGAAAACTCATTCCCCTACAACATCCTGAATAACCATTTGAGGAACTATTGGCTATCAGAATATATCCAAACTATTTGTCATTTATGCAATAGAAGAACAACATTTCAGCAATATTTCGATAAGATCGTACTACCACTTACATGTTGAAATCCTCAAAATGATATATATAGTATGAAAATACTCTGTGGAATATTTGTAAAGGCTAGAAGTACTTGCAAATATTTCTGATTCCAGATTGAGAGTCAGTATTGTTTGATTTTATTTTAACTATCATATTTTTTATGCCAATGTGAAAGCAACTAAAAAACATCAGAAAATGCTCATTCCTAACACTAAGAATGTGTAAAACGTTCTATGTACAGTAAGGTACTAAAACCCTGAATGAAGGCGCACTTCCGTATTAATTTCTCCTTTTATTTCGGTGCCAAATATATTTCCAGAGTTAACATCACATTACTTTTAATTTGCGTTGTTTCCTGCTACATTTCTTCTAAATTTTATAAGCATATCATTTTATGTTTCCAGTAATATATTATTAAACAGTGCTTAGAGGAGCTGAGTGCGATACCAAAAGACCCGGGTTCGAATCCCGGAGAAGGCGTGGATGTAAATTCTCTGTTCCGTCATAGGAGGTAATAGTGGCCGCCTATTAGGTGCCTCCACAATAAAATAACCACCACTTCTGGCCTTAGTAGCGGCAAAAGCCTGAAAATGGCTAGCGTCCGCCATTAAAAAAATCTAAAATTGTAATTCACATGCAATTTTACGAAGTGTTTGAGAAAGGTGTCTGAATGTTTAATTTCTTAGATATTGATCTTAGATATACGTACAGGGTGGACGTAAAAAATTCCCCTAAATGATGAACACCTAGTGGCATACTAACCACTCGAAATGAAATTTCATACATCGTTATTTAAAGGTATGTACTTCCTAGTGATTGTAATGATTTAAAATAATAGAGCTCTCACAGTCAGAGTTGCAGTGAAAACATTTTGGAATTTTCTAATGGTAACGCCGACATTTTTCCTGCGCAAAGTGATCAATACACTGAAAAAAAAATGGTGTTAGAACGATGCATGTATGACAAAAATTATCACCGTAAAGTATTTGCAAAGAAAAGCATTGCAGAGGACCTATGACAGCACAACAGACGAGAGAAAAAACAAACTTTTATTAGAACTGCAAGTCTCCTACGTGCATATCTTTGCAGCCGATAACGCATTGCATGTGGGAGATTGTTGACAACAATGGTTAACGTAACATGACAAAAGGAATTTGTGTAACTTCACTTTTTATAGCATTTTTCAATGCTAATAAAATCTCGTAGATTTGATGCACACATCGTAGATTTTAGATTCCCCAGAATCAGAAATCAACCGTCTTGCATCGGTACAATGCCATTTTGCTGCTTCAGTTCTGGAATTACTCAACGTAAAGTAAAGAAGCGTGTCAGGACTGAGTGTTCGGTGCATATTCTTGGCAAATATTTATAATTCTTGGCCTAGACTAATATTAAACAGAAGGATTACATTAATTTTCGTAAAACAAAATTCTTTACTTACTTTTGTTTAACTAAAATTAGAATTTCAGCTAAGATGATGGCACATATTAAACTGAGCGCATACGTATCTGCCGCATAATATGTTATTACTGAACGTATTATTGAAACTATGCCATATTACTGGTATAAGATGATAAAAACTGTGCGTTATCTATAAATTAATAACATAACTGTTTTAATTGTAACCGAAGAAACATATCACAACATTTAGCTTAATGAATTTAATATTTTTACACATTTTTAGAATGATTTCAGGAAAGTTTAATTAATGTTTAAAATGTAAAAATATTTTTAAAATGTCCGCACTAAGAGCCGATTTTCATGCTATCCGTTCGCATCGTGATTGGTTCCAGATTGGGACCAGAGACCAGAGATAGTTCTTCAAGAGACCAGAGGTATAACAGTCCTTTGGTGAAACGTCAGTGGACTTTGTAGAAATACGAGGTTAAACGTATTTATGCAATACCTGTATCATTCTTAATCTTTTCAAGGGATGCAGTGGTACTTTTCTGACTATGACTTGTTGCTTTGTCTTGATGTGTTTCATCGACTGAAAGTCAATGAAATACTGAATTAGAATTTCTTGCGTAAATTTCGGCGTAAAAATGTTCTCTTAGTAGTGCACTGAGGCGATTTATTTTTTCCCATTCTTTATTTATTTTTTATTTCTTATTGTAAGAGAATCCTGCCACATTACAAACATCTTACTGATACTTTACTTGCATTGACAGAACTCGCTTCGTTCATTTTCCCCCCTCTTCGTTTTTGATAATACACATGTCTTTTTTGTTGTTGTTGTTAAAGTTATTTAGGTACTGATTCCTAATCAAGGGTCACAATGTATTTAAAATTATCTCCGTTTTAATAGTTTCTGTACACAGTTCTACAATTTGTACTGCATTGAGCCATATGCCTCGGCAAAAGCTGATGAACATTACGTTTTTTTATGATCTTAAGTTGTAAATTAATAGTTAGTTTATGTTGTAAATAAATTTTAAGTTATTGGCTTGTTATTTTGTTTGTTGTTGCCACAAGACCTTGCAATTGATTACTGCGTCAGCGAATTTTCTCTTATCACCAATAATTGAGTTTTAGAAATGTTAGAAAAAGGACGTACCTTTTCGGATACTTGTTTGGAGACTTCTTTCCATTTAGAAGTTATGATTGACGGATTTACCCTTTCTGATTAATGATATTGCCTATACTACACTGAGAAATTTTAATACTGCGCATTTCACATCGTTTTCAGATTACATGTCATTATTATTATCAGGAATATTTCTCTTCGTAAAAGTGCAGAAACATATGCTTCAGTACAGAGTTTGCATACATGCGATATTTTGAAAGCGAATAAATTTAAAAGTAGCAGATTATAATTATTATTTCAGGTAATAAGACGTTATGAGAAATTTCTATCCCAAAAACTTTCCTTTCCTGAAAATTCTTTATCGAAATCGTTCAAAAAATCTGTAAACATCGTCTTCTTACTTCCTTGTACGAAGTAAAAAGGAAGTATTGTAATCGCGAAAAATTTCGGGTATCATATTTCAACGAAAATATCCATTTTAACTTCTATTGAATACAATTTAACGATATTTTTGCCTCAAATCCAAATATAAGGCCGGAATAAAAGACTATTTTTCCCCAAAAAAATTATAAAACTGATTTAAAATGAATTCTGAAGAGATATTTTCGTAGCGTCTGTACGTACGTATGTATGTATCTCGCATAACTCAAAAACGAGTAGCCTCAAAACGTTGACATTTTGTATATAGGACTGGTACAACATGTAGACGTGCACCTCCTACTTTGGTTGCAAACGGCCGCACCAAAAGTACATACTTATCTACTCTGTTACTCGACTGAGTGAGCTCAGTTTTTAATCCTTATATGTTGGTGAATTGATCATTGTTTCCTTTAAAAATGATCGAATTATGTTGTTCTTATGTTCCGGTTAAGGTTTTTATACCGTTAGCAAATTTGCACGCAACAATTTAAAATTATCAACAATTTAAAAGTTGTTTAAGTGCGGCTAAGCCTAATCATTTTTCCCATGGAAGCCATATTTGGCTACATTTAAAACTTAGGAGAAGAGTGGATTTGTTGCCAATCTAGAGAAATTAAGCTTCGCAACAACAAAGATAATGCCTTCTTTTATTATTGCAAATTAATTCAAGCTTAACCCATTCTGGAATTTATTCGAGAAAATAAGTGTCCAAGATTTACTTCGCAATTTTTAATATAGATATTTTGAGATTTTTATGTATTTTTGCCTTGTTGCGAAATGAGAACTGAGTTAATCGAATAGGAAATACCGAACAGTCTGCGAAAAGCTGTTTCTTTTTGCTTGTTGTTCAGTTTCTTTTACATATCGTTTTAGATTTATTATAGTATTTGAATAGAACATGTGGCAACGATTAGGTAATTTTGCAGATGATATACGTAATTTTTGTCCATTCTGAGTTATAAAATGAATGAGATGTAACGCTGTTAAGTGAAGCTAGTGCCAGAGTGTCACTAGAATAAACAAACATAGTGAATTTTACAGAGTGCATTTGGCAAATCGGGGAAGTTCCATTTCGCGGCACCAAAACGGTGTTCGGACAAACATGTTAAGTGGCTGATGTTACAACCATAAGCAAAATTTATCAGCTGGTTATATTTTAAATCTATGAAGATTATACATATTACTTTATTTACAAGTGGATTTAAAATGTACAACAAGGTTATAAATTATTAAGAATCAAGCTCATTCTTAAATCATTTTAAAATCGCTCAGTTTACTTCGAAATGTACAGTTTTAATTAGGAAAATAAATTACAGAATTTCTGTCGTATCCAGTGACAGCACCTAGGATAATTGGTAATTTTCCAGGAAGCGTGAGTGATAAAATAGAGATCTTGTAACTTGTGGAGTGGTAAAATTGTCACGGCAATTCTGGTGACAAATGAAAAAATTAAGATGTCTTTATCTTTTTAGCGGTAAAAGTTAAAAAAGACTAATGAAAAGTTAAAGCATTTATTCTTAAAATATAAACTTCCATCAAAAATATTCTCTTCGAAATAATGTTACATTTGCTCTTTAAAATTTTGTATTCTTTTTAATTTAACCAAACTAAAAACTTAAGGCTTGAATGTAGCTTAATTAAACAATATACTCGTATTAAAAGCTTTTACAACCAGCTGGAAATAAACGAACTTAAGTTGAAGTCAAATCGTCCAAATTATTAATTACGCAGTTCGTGCGGTACATAAAGGAATTTCATTAGGGAAAATACGGCAGCAGGAAGTTTTAACAACACATTCGATAATTCGGTTGATGCAAATGAAGTACTTTCATGCTGTAGATTAATAAGTCTTTGAAAGGAAGACTGTAATAGGACTCGGCGTTAGAATTAATGATAGCTCCGTCGCTTCAACCATTAATCGCAACGCTCCAAAAAGAATCGAGAACTTTTTACAGCTAGTTTTATTCTCGGGTTTTGTTCGAGATCTAATGCAAATAATTAAATTTTGCATTTGGTTAAGAAGTTCTTATTTTAACCAAAAAAAAATGCCTTGAATTTAGTTTATTTGTTTTTGCATTTGAATTCGAGAGTATCACAGTTTTAAGAATTATTAAAATGTACGTAAATTTATGCGTTGGTTTTTATAATTTTTACTTTCATGTAGGAAATAAAGGAATTATTATGCAATTTAACAATGTTTTAGAGTGATATTCGTACGTCAGAAGAGAACAAAGGACTCTTTTCCCCACAAAAAATTATAAAACTGATTTAAAATGGATTCTGAAGAGATGTTTTTCGTAGCGTCTGCGCGTACGTACGTATCTATCTATGTATCTCGAATAATTCAAAAACAAGTAGCCTCAGAACTTTGAAATGTTGCATATAGCACTACTATAACATGTAGATATGCACCTCCAATTTTGGTTGCAATCGAACGAACCGAAAGTATATAAATTTATGTATATGTTATGGTGAAACACCGAAATCTGGAGAATATCGACTTTCATCGTTGAATGTCAACATTCACATAGTCGCTTGGTATATCTCCGAAATATTTTCCAAATACTCTTATTTCTGACTTACACCGGTAAATGTCGACATTCACCATGTACTAATGGTGAATGTTTAATATCTGAGAATATTATATTTTCTTCTCCGTCATTCAGTCGCGAAAAAACACACAAGTACTTAAAACACACAATACATTCAAGATGAGAAAGGAAAATAATAGAAGTTAAAAAACTTACTTAATTATACAGTACGTAGTAAATGAGAAAATAAAATAATAGTAATAAAAAAACTTACTAAATTATGTGATTCAAATCTGATTCATTGCAACAACTTAAATTATTATGAGATTTTGAATTGCACAAGAGGCCCTTGCTTTTACAACTGCATTTATGGGAAACAGCCAGTCGCCTCTCTTTTCGACCTACACCAGAGCATATCTGTGATTGTCGACATACACCGGTGAGGGTACGAATGTACAAGAATGCAATGTTATATTCGATCTTTCACCGACGTTTATGGTGAATGTTGACATCCTCCGGTGAAAGTCGACATTCTCCAATTTCGGTCTTTCACAGTAACATATATATAATTATACATACTTTGTTACTTGGCTTAGTGAGTTCATTTTCTTTTATACTTATATGTTGGTAAATTGTGCATTTTTTGCTTTAAAAATGATTGAATTATGTTGTTCTTATCTTTCGGTTAAGATTGTTATGCCCTTAGTTAACCTGCGTACAATAATTGTGGAATTATCAACAATTTAAAAGTTTTTTAAGTGTGGCTAAGCCTAATTTTTGGTTATGATCGCGGCCATATTTGTTTAAATTTGAAACTTAGAAGAATAGTGGTTTTGTTGCCAATCTAGAGAAGTTAAGCTTCGCAACAACAAAGATAACGCCTTCTTTTATTATTGCGAATTAAATCACGCTTAATCCATTCTAGAATTTATTCAAGAAAATAAGTGTCTAAGATTTACTTCGTAATTTTTAATATAGATATTTTAAATTTTTACTTATTTTTGAATTGTCGCGAAGTTTTATTTTTTTAATACATCGTTTTAGATTTATTATAGTATTTGAATAGAACATAAGACAGCTATGTAATTTCCCAGATGATAAACATAATTTTTTAGTATTCGGAGTTATAAAATATATCAGATGTAACGCTCTTAAGTAAAGCTAGTGCCAGAATTTCGCTACGGTAAACAAATATAGTTAATTTTAATTGAATGCATTTATTCTATTGCGGTTTATGCACTATCGAAGAAGTAGATTTAATTCAATCGAATAAGTTTAAATGAAATCCAAAATGCGTATCATTTAATATTCCGTACAAGGAAGTCATGTGGTGTACACATCAAATTTTTTTATTTTTATATGTTGGTAAATTGTTCATTTTTTGCTTTACAAATGATTGAATTGTATTGTTCTTATCTTCAGGTTAAGATTTTTACGTCTTTAGTTAAACTGCACGAAATATTTGTGGAATTGACAGTTTAAAAGTTGTTTAAGTGCGGCTAAGTCTAATTTTTTTAACCATAGCAGCCATATTTGCTTACAATTGAAGATTAGCAGAATAGTGAATTAAGTCAGTTTCTGCACATTCAATTTCTTTTTGCCTAGTGGGATTAAAAGTAAACTTTCAATTTTTTGCACCGAAAAATCTGCCTTCTTACCAGCTTGTTTTTGCGTAGAATCTCTTGCCTTAAATTATAGATTTTTTAAAACTGTTTTAACTGTATTTGTTGTTTTATATTTTTCCATTTTTTTCAAGTTTTAATAAGGATATTATGAGGTTTTATGTTTTTTTTTTGTTTTTTTTTTTTTTTTTTTTTTTTTGCCTTATCGAGAAATAAGAACTGAATTTTTTGAATGAGAATCTATCTATAAATGAAATTCAAGGAAGTAAGTTTAAAATGAAACGCAGGAAAAATTATGTATAATTTAATATCTCTTACAAGAAGTCATATGGTGTACAATCAGAATTTTTTGCTTCCTTTTTAAATGATACGTTAAAATATGCTTTACTTTCTATAATATTTAAATTTAGAAAAACTTAAGACTTTATAGCTGTTTTATATTCTAAAGATAGCACATATTTCCTTTGTATATTCCTGATTATGATTTTGTTTAATAAGTGACATCACTTCTGTCATTGAGGCAGATCAGCTAATTTTTTGATAACGCTAATTGTAAATTCAGAGTTATATAAAAGCAAACTGTGGATATTTAAAAGTGTATTCAA
>KK119129.1:131713-146273 GCA_000611955.2 Stegodyphus mimosarum
AATGATGGTTTCTTTTAGAAAAGTCTCAGCTTTATTCATAAAGAAAACAGAAACGGCGTGGTAATTTTCTGTCCTTCGTCTAATTCTGAAGCATAAGCGAAGCACAAAAAGCAATAATTCAAGACATATGCCGACCATTTAACAGCTGCACAGTGCAGCGTCAGTTGCAGTGATTAATCGTTGTTCCAAAAGAACAAAATAGATGGTTTACTTAAGGATAAGTTGAGGTTGTTTGTTGGATTAAACGAACTGAGTATTAAAAGAAGTCAAAATTTTTAAGTTATTTTAAACAGATGCTTTGTTATTGTGTTGTTGTAAAGTTATCATACATTTTCTTCTTATCATTATTATTACTATTGGCTGTTACAGATTATGGCGTCGTTTTTTAATTAATATTAAAGATAAAAAATCAGTTGCAAGTAAAAGATGGTCCTAAAAAGTTCGTAACTATTAGAGAAAGAAAACGAAAGTATTGGAAGTCTTAACTTATAGGTATAAGGGTATGTGGTTTAAAAAAAAATAAATCTGAATAATGAAAGGTTTAAAAAAAGTGCAAGGGGCAAATATTTATATTAAAGTTTGTATAGATATTATGATATTTTTGTAGCAGGAGAAGTGAAAAATGAGCAATGCCCTCTCCGGGATTCGAACCACGGGCCTCTCGAATACATCACGAAGACATGCTAAGAAGGCGGGAGAAATATTTTATCAAGTTTCACTGCTAACAATTATGATCAGAGAGCAGTACTTATCCAAGGAAACTGTTACGTATAAAAACTACATTTGCAGCAGAAAAAGCTATTCATTAATTGTCATCCGCCAACGGCCGAGGGGTAAAGTCGCTGAACACTATTAGTTCGTCCCGAGGTTCAAATCCCGCGAATGGGGCTGGCTGCATGTTTGTTTTCGTGTCTTCAGGTTTTCTTAGAAAAGTCCTCCACGAAGTCATCCCTTCCCTCAGCCAGATAGATCTAATGTGCTTGGAAAAAAATTAAATAAACCAAACCATACCATGCTCAGTTTTTATGTTTATGGTAGAAGGTAGGATATTGTTGGTTTAGTTGATTATGCACAAACACACTTAGGGCTATCTGCTAAGGGAAGAGATATGTTTCGTGGAAGACTTTCTAAGGGAAACTGCCTCGTATATATGTGTCACATGGGGAAACCACAAAAACGCCCATCTAGCTATACGAACGCCCTTTCGCCTGGATTCGGAGCAGATCGAAACAACCAGTGTGCTTGGGTGCTATTGGGTCTAGGTAAGGATGTAAATGTACTCATAACATTCTGACGATTTGTAGATGATAAGTCCTCCGTCCGAAAAATGGATGCACAGAAAACATTAGAAGTTACCCTAAATGAAACCATTAAGAAGTTAAGTATTTGGTCCCAATTAATAACATCAGTGTAGACTTTGGAAGGACATTTATCTGATTTTCTCACTGTCCCAAGCGACTCCTGATCTAGAGAAGTGTTATATAATAAACCATTTCTACCTAAATGGCAAACGTTTAAATATTAGAGAGTCGTCTTAAACTAAAAGTTATCGTAGAATTCTCAGACAGGAGAAATGATGTCAAAAGCAAATAATAGTTTGAACATAATTTTACAACTAGCAGGACTCCGTTGGGGATGTGCGGCCCCAACGGAGTACTATAACGTACAAAAGTTGATAAAGCCAGTTATCAACACTATAACATACACTATAACGTACAAAAGTTGATAAAGCCAGTTAAGAAATACTGCTGCGATTCATTAAAAACTGCCTCTTAGAATATGAAAACAAGTTGAAATATTCTCAAACCCAGGCTCTTCGCTTTGTTACAGACGCTGCAAAAGCAACCCCAGTACATGGTCTACTACATTCTACCGGACAACGAGATCAAAATTTCCAGCTTAAAAATTCTGAGAAAATTCTCAGACTTCTTCAGAGCTTTAAGAGCCTTATGGTGAACTGCCAGCCACGATGGCTTAAAAACTCTGCAAAGTTTTGTTCAGTTTTCTACGAGGGATAAACTAAAATTCAAACTAAATTTTGAACTTACAACGATCTCAGAACTCTTTGATCATGTAGAAATATGAGGTACATATTTGCGACTGGATCTTTGTCAGCCTATTTTGAAGTAGGACTGAAGTCCATAAATTTTATTTTCCCTAGTCATGTGATAAGGTATTTCTCCCGTCTTCCTGGTGTAGTCGTCAGCAAGCTCGACGCGTATTCGAGAGGTCCGAGGTTCGAATCCCGGCGAAGGCATTGCTCCTTTTTCATGTCTCCTGCTTTGAAATAGCCTAATGTCTTTACAGTAGCGCCCGAACCAAAACTGGTGGTGGATGATGTTTCTCGACCACCAGGATTTGGCGACTGGGTTCCCTAATCCCGAGTCGCCCTTTAAAAGGGGGAGCGTATAAGGTATTTCTCTCGTCTTCTTGGCATTCCTTCGTGGTGTAGTAGTACGCTCGACGCATATTCGAGAGGGGCGTGATTCGAATCTCATGCACAGAATGTTTGCTCATCTATATTATATAGATCAATCAGGAAGGGAAATAGTTTAACAGTGATTGCAATTAACAGAGGATCCTTGTCCTACATTATTGACATAGCACGTTAAAGTTTTAACATTAAAAACATTCTTCTGCTCTAATTAATAATAATAGTTTGGGCCACCGAGAGGGTATAGTAGTTAGGGGAGCCTAACTGCGATACCGAAGGTCCTGGTTTCGAATCCCGGAGAAGGCGTGGCTGTAACTGTCCGTCCCTTCACAGAAGGTAATGGCCACCTATTAGGTGCCTCCATAATAAAGAGATCACCACAACTGGCCTTAGTATAGATTAAGAGACTCTGTTACAAACTGTAACTGTTCACAATCTGCCATTGGATAATAATAATAATAGTAATGGTTTGGTTTTTATTATCACTCTCTCCCAGTTCCAGTTAGAGAAATTCCACTTTTTTCTTTCTTACAATAAAATTCGCAAATTGGTCCTATAAATCCGTATTCTTGGCATGAATTCTTGGAAATTATATTGGAAATAATATCCATTCTTAGTGAATCAGGTTGGATATGTAATGGAAACTCCCGCCTCCAAGCCCAAAAAGTGGGGGTTGACAGAAGGGGAATTTAGCATCAAGAAATATGAATCTTATGAGTAGAAAAAAAAGGAAATAAATAAATCATCTGCTCTCCTGTATTTTTGAATTACGTGCAAACCATTCATTCAATTTTGTCTCTCTAAAATACCAAACACACTTCCTCGAGTGATAAACTAGATTACCTTGATTTATGGATTACATACCATACATTCAATTTTGTCTCTCTAAAATACCAAACAAATTTCTTCGAGTGATAAACTAGATTACCTTGATTTATGGATTACAAACCATACATTCAATTTTGTCTCTCTAAAATACCAAACACACTTTCTCGAGTGATAAACTAGATTACCTTGATTTATGTATTACAAACCATACATTCAATTTTGTTTCTCTAAAATACCAAACACACTTCCTCGAGTGATAAACTAGATTACCTTGATTTATGGATTACAAACCATACATTCAATTTTGTTTCCATAAAATACCAAACACACTTCTTCGAGTGATTAACTAGATTACCTTGAGGCTTTCCGTATCCGTAAAAGTCCCTCTACATTAATCAGTAACTTAAATTCTAACCCACATTTCTCAACCGTTTATAAGCAGATAATTTAGGGTTCCATTTTCATTGGGCTCCTTTGGTGAGCAGGAAGCGGACTGCAAATCTTTGCTCTACAGGTGGAAGACAGCTTTAAAACTGTCTTGCTGAGCTTCTTCCCCGAGGTAAAAGACGATTCAGTAAAACTTCTTGTATGTATAAAAAACATCTGTATATACAAATTTTCAAGTACCTTGCTATTTCCTGCTATAAAAACCGAAAGTAAAAATGTGCTTTACGCTATATGTTAGTTTTCTTTTTAATATATCTACTCCTAATTATAGATATGATATACAAATTAAAGTGATTTGTAAAAGGTTACAATTTTACTCACTTCTTCAAGAGCAAAAAGTATTTAAATGAGTGTTTAAAACCTTGCAAACAATTTTATGAAAATACCTCGTTCACAGCAAATATTTAATAAACTAATGATATATTTAACACATTCATCAGAAATAAAATGCTAACTCCATGGCAAAGATTTGCTGCGTTTTAAAAACCATACACTAACATTTCAAACAGAAATATTTCGCTAATACGATGATGTGCTTAAAGACATTTTTCATCTTCCGCCGCTACTTTTATTTCGCTGACGTTTCATGTAATGAACCCAAGTTCATAAAAAAAAGACTTATACAGAATATTAAAAAAAGGTTTGCTTAAAAATAACCAATACTTAAGAAAGATACTTTCTTAAAAAACTGCTGTAAGGATAGAATTAAAGTGCGAATTAACCAAGAATAGAAGAAAGAATTTATCAATAATAAAAGCCTTAGGGAAAATTGCACATAACAACCTAAAAAAGCGTTACTTTTTCTTACAGTAAACAAAGAAATTAACGTTCTGTTTCAAGGTGTTTTCTTACCCGCCAGGGAACATAGAAGCAACGATTATGCTACAGAATTATGTTTTTGGAGCTCCATTAAGATAACATAAAAAATTAACGACACACCCGACTGCCCGACCCCACCCTGCCCTTTTGTAAGCATGGATTTTAAGCCCCCATAATTCAGCAATCATTAGTGCATTTCAAAACTAAGACTTCGCCTAGAAATGAATACATTTCCCAGGGGGCTTATTAAGGCGGCCTGAAAGAATTTTTATTACACCACTAATCATAAAAGTTTCCGCTTCATTAATATCGCCAGGATTAAAAATAAACACATTAAGGATGGAAGAAAATGGATTCTGCTTTTAAAAGCAGTCCGCTGATGTGTTCGAGATTCAATTAAGCCGACTTCTCTTCCTGTATTTCGTATTTTTCGGAGAACAAGCTGAAATGGTTACCCAAAGTTTAGATTGAGGTCATTAGCATTTCTCGGTGGGTTTTATGAGTCGCGCTCTCAAATGTTGAAGCTGGTTTTCGTCGATAAAATGGAGTAGTTAAAATTAAATATTAACGACTTATTTGTATGAGAAAAGCAAGGAGCTGATGAATGTTATCGAAATTATTATTTCCTAACTTCTTGCGAAATAATGCAGGGAAGCTAATATATTTTCAGTGTGAAATTTTAATTGCTCTATAAAGAATAAGGCATATTTAAGATGAAAATGTAATGTTCAAGTTATCTTATTCAGTATTCAAAATCTAAAATGCATAAACTAATATAAGTCTGATGTGTGTGCGGGGAGGATATTGAGTTCAACTGTAATAATGTCACAACTTTTAGAAAAAGTTGAAAAAATTTAGAAAAATTTAACGTTACAAAGAATTTAAAGGTTTATTTTTATGTGTTATATTCAGCCAAACGTTCAAAGATTTATTTCATCAAATTGGAAAAAAAGATGCGAACTAAATAATCATTTAATTTTTTAAAATTAATTCGTAGAGTCTGGCTTGTTTTGGTAACAAACCTAAATCAAGACTTTATGTAGGACTAACTGACTTATCGCTATATTTAGATAAGCAAACAGACACGTACTAAAGGTGTGAAAGTCATTTTTATTAATAGCTGAGATACGATGAAAAGGAGGCACTTCTAGTGCTTACAAACTCAGCCAGCATTTATAGCTAGAAATCATTTTTTTCTTAACGGGAGGCGCTAGCCATTAAAGGCTTTGGCCACCACTAAGGCCAGAAGCGTTGGTCATTTTATTATGGTGATAAACTGCGAAAAAAAATGAACAGTTCTACATCCCGCTTTCTAGTGGGCCGATTGACGGAATTCAATTGCGTTTTTCATGTCTCGAAAGCGCGACTTAGGATAAGTATTAGATTTATATATAGCATTGGTCAAATATAGGTATTTTGATACAAAATCGGACTTTCTCTGAAATGGCATGTCAATTTGTTTTTTCATATTTCGTTTCTAAGACTCAAATTATGCCAAACTGCCAAGTTTCGTAAAAATCGCACGAGTAGTTTTTAAAAAAATTAGATCTCAAAATTTTAGCTTCTCAATGTTAATTCAATTTGGTACGTATTTATGAAATACTCTTTTTTTATGAAACTTATTTGATTCTTTCTTACACAATTCGAAATTTAGATTCATTCCAAATAAAATTCACTCTTTTTTTATGATTTATTTTAAAAATTTGTATTTTTAAATAATTTTTTATAAATTTTGTGAAAAAGAGTTTGAATTATAACCTATAATTTCTTTACAATCATCTTGAAGTAGATGTATTTCTAAGCATACCTGCAAAGAATTAGAGCTTCTTATTTAAAATTCCCGAAGATATACATGAATTTATATATTGGCACGCTTTGAAATTTGGCATATTTATTGAAAGCGATAATGACGAAAATATGGTTTACGTACTTTGTTAAAATTATTTGAAAGTAGAAATGATGTGGTTTTTTTTCGCTTGTCCACAGTATAAAAAGCTAGAAACGATGGGACTTTTCTTCCGCTCCTGCACAACGGAAGGAAAAGGAAAATGGGTTGCCATATATTAAGAAGTTCGCCAAGTGAATTATTCCTGGCTCAAACTGAAAAAAATGCGCCAATATAAATTTATGAATTTCTCCGTAAATTTCGCACCAAATTTTGCAAAATTTAATATTTAGGCATAATTTGAGTCTCAGAATAGATATATAGAAGACAAAATTGGTATGTTATTTCAGAAAATGTCCCATTTTGTGTCAAAATATTTATATGAGAACAAAGCTGTCTATAAATCTAATATATATCCAAGTCGCGCTTTCGAGACATCGAAAAAGCTGTTTTCAGACAATTTACATCGGTACCTTCTCCGGGATGCGTAATGGTAAGCCGCACATTGAATTGATCAATGTTAACGAATTTCGCTTACTGAGCATGCTTAGTGTTGTAACGCTGGCGTGGGAGGAAATACTGGTGACTAAAGTATAAGCTACCCTACACAAGCCTGTTTGTCATATAGGTCTTATCGACTGTTTACAACTGCCGTACTACGGAAATTTGTTTGTGCTCAATGCATTTGCTTCTGTTTCATTTCATGTTCGTTTATTTTGTTCATAAACATTATGTTTATATCAGTTAGTTATAATAATTTCTTTGACTTCAATTCAGTAATTTAAACTGGATTCATTTTTTAATTTGTTAAAGTATATACGAATGGAACGTATGGTAAATAATTAGTTGCTTTTATTCCTTGGAAGTATAATCAATAAACATTCAGCTAGTATATCTTGTAATGTTTCTTGCTTTGTAATCATTCTTAAACAAAAACTTGCGCAGTTTACAATCCATATTTACTTTCTAAGTAAAGAAGCAACTTAACACTGTAAAACGTTTTAAACCCCCGAACTGTTTACGCCGAGATAACATACACCGTATTTATCTTCTGTTAGAATTGTGCCAAATTCTAAAAGAAGTAAGTGCGCCAAATTCTACTCTGGGCATGCGCAGTATGCAAAATTCGTTTAACATTGATCAACTGAATGTGCGGTCTGCCACTACGCCTCCGGGATTCGAACCCGGACCCTTCGGTACGGTAGTGAGAGTCACTAACCACATCAGTGGCAGAAATCAAAATTACAGAATTCAAATTTTAACTAAACCAAACCTTCAATTAGCCAGAGGCTAAGCAGATATATTTAACGCGAAAGTTGCCTCTAATCTACAGAGATATGACAATACACTGCAGGAATAAAGGAACGCCGTAGACAGGAATGCTATCGTTTGATTATTAACTAATAACGTGGCTTTCAGCAGGCGAAAAACGCTTCGTTTAAAACACTCTTAAACTCTCGCTTAAATTCACATGAGATAAAATTTCCATTCGGGCAGGAAAACGGAAAGGGAGAGGTGACAGTAAAGGTTCTGAACTTAAAATAAATGTTAGTTAACATCAAACCTTACATTTTTAAAATCTTTATTTTTTTATTATTCAGTTATTGAAATGTTTTGAAACATACGAAATGATGTTTATAATTTTTTCTCAAAAATCTGGTTACGAAAGCGTAGAACTGAAATTATTTTTGCATATACGTGCTTGAAATAACTAAAGGTAATCAAGAATGATAATTTCTTAACAGAAATAATAAAAACAATTTTCTCAAAAGCGCTCTTGAATCGACTTTTGTATAAAAAAAATATAACACATGCTGTTCATGTAAGTATTCCAAGAAGCTTATAGAAAGTAAGATCGCTTGGTTTGTTTATTTGATAACTCATCTGTCCGCTCCAACCGGAAGTGTGAGGTAATTAATCTATGATTTATCGTTTAAAAATGTAAGTTTCTCTTTACTCTTCTCACAATGTGGCAACCAGTCTAGCGGAAACTAGAACTTTGTTCTTGTGACAATCATGTGGAATGGCTCGGTATGTTGTAGCAATTTTCACATTATTAGAATTTGTTTAATTAAATAAAAGTGAAGAAAACTCTAATCCATTCCTCTTGTGTCTATTTCTGTATACCAGCCACGTGAAACTATGTTAAGTAAGCATCACATGCAACTGGTGAAAGACTAAATTAGAGAGTACTTCTTAAATTTGGCGTTTTAATACTTATGCATATGTAAAACAATTTGGATGATGAAAACAGATGTTAATAGCATACTTGTTAACGATGTTAGCTGACGAATAAGGAAGCAATTTAGATCATGGCCGTATTTAATATTTCTTTATTCTCATTGACAAACATTTTTAAAGCATCACTGATAAGTTGACGCTAAGCGCTCTCATTGTTGAATGAATTTTACATTTTTTAAGACGTTGCTCGAAGAAAAGCTTCGGCATGTTCTCATGTTAGCAAGCTAAAGTAGCAATGCAACCTGCCTAATGCAAAATAATTTTATTTCCATTCATATTTATCCCCACCTAATCACAAGTTTCGGTTAATGACAAGTTATTAACCTAATGACAAGTGTCGGTTACTATTGAGACATTAAGTATTTTTTAAGCAGAAATCATGAAAAATGAGCAATGCCCTTGCCGGGACTCGAACCACAGAACTCTCGAATACGCGCCGAGCTGCTGACCACTACACCAAGGAGGCATGCCAAAACGGTGGGAGAAATACCTTATATACTCCCCCTTTTAAAGGGCAGCTGGGAATGAGGGGACCCACTCGCCCCATCCTGGTGGTGGAGAATCATCATACGCAACCTTTTTAGTTCGGGCGCCACTGTAGAGCCATTAAGTTATTTTGGAAGCAGAAGACGTGAGAAATGAGCAATGTCCTCGCCGGGACTCAAACCACGGACCTCTCGAATACGCGCCAAGTGTGTTGACCACTACACCACGAAGGCATGCCAAGAATGTGGGAGAAATACCTTATAACTAAATAGGAAATCATTTTGGTCCCAGCGCTATGTAAGCATCTGCGTCGTCGGTATTATGCAAAAGTCATATGACATAGATTTATTATGATCATTTACTATTTTTAGAATGGAAAAGGAAATTAACCAAATTAAAATTGAGAGAGTTGTGGAACTCGGCCTAATTAAAATCTGCATTTTTCCATCACATATGAGAAAAAATAATGGGAAAAGAGATGACCTACAATGAGAAAAAATTTTATACCTCTAACCTTTTCTGTATAGGGTCATCATGGAACACAAATAACTGATTTACAAACTATTTTTAACCTTTCTAAAAAGTTTTTCTATCCCTAACCTTTTCTGTATGGTCATCATGGAACACAAATAACTGATTTACAAACTATTCTTCAACTGTCGAAGGTAAAATATATTCCAGAATGTATCTGTATGCTTCAATATTTAAATTCTAGTCCATGAACAAAATTAACCAACATCCTTTCATGTCGTACAAGGAGATGCTTGTTAACGCAGTGCATGATGCATTCTATATAAAACCTTTCCTGTAGTATTTGCCTATCTTGATTCTCTAATACTTTTATAAAAGTTCTACATGCGACTACTCTCCAGAAACATTAAATTTTTCTATTTATTTTCAAGTCATGGATCTTATTGTGGCATACTACATTTATTTTTTTCCTGCGTTAGGGAAATACATAGTACAATTAATTATTGCATCTATAAATAACTGCATACAAATATCTAATTACCGTTCATAAAACTGCCTCCATTCCAGCTTCCACGTATCCTCCGAATCGTTACTTGATAAATTTTAATTACATTCTCATAACATTTTTTTAAACTCTATTTCCACGTTTTTATATTTATTTAAACTTCTCAGTCTGTAAATGGTTACGTTACCACCAAATTTTGATCTTTATTAACGCATTTTACAACTATTTAACATATTATTCTATTTAAAAATATTGTTAACATTTAATTAAGATTCAATTTTTACTTGCATTTTTTCCCACAGACACAATGCCTGCTAACATTTTTAAAACATCCCTGTCAAGTAATTTTGATATGCAGAAGCAATAAATACCAATTCTAATAAGATACAAGTACATTACAAAGAAGGCCAAAATTCCAGACTAATAAATATTTTATTGCGGTACTGCTTACAAATGACATTCTAATTTTCTGACTGCTAATGGAAACATTCAGAGGGAGTTTTTTGCTACATTGATGTTAATTTAATTTTTTGCTGTATTCGGAGTGATGTTTTGAGTTGAGCTAATTATTAATAGTCAGCCTTTCCTTTCGGATAGTGTTTTCTAACACTCCTGTCACAAAACTATTTCTCCGTTTTCTTTAGCCCAAAGGAACGTTAGACAAGAAGGTAAATTAATTCCACTTTGCCATTTTACGACGATTCACTGTAAATGTCCGTATCACTTTTCAAACTCTTGCCACCAAATATTATCGCCCTGTGTTATATTTAAAGAAATTGAATAATGAAGATTCTACATAAATGTATATATGCTTCTCGCATTGTGATAAAAAGACGGTACCTAGAGCCATCAAATTTTGAGTAATGTAATCCTCCTACGAATATGGGCATCTGGAACGCCAAATTTAGAATTTGGAATTTTTTATTATCAATTTCATGTTTTGTAACACCTTTAACGAATTTTTCATTAAGTAACTCAACAATTTCTAAGAGAGCAATGGCAACACTGTACGGGAAAAGAAACATTTTTATTCCAGCGCGCGAGACTGTGTATCGGAAATTCTAAAGGTACGCTCATTTTAAAATATTTTGCGATATTGCTGTTGAATTGAATTTTATGGTTTAAGTGTAAAGAACATGATTTTTAATAAATAAAGGTAACGCACAAAACATTATGTAAAATCTAAAATCTGAAGGCTTTTTTTTTTTTTTTAGAAAATTAAATTTAGCAGTCATATGAATTTCATTAACTAGATTTATACTGCTCTGAACGTCAATAAAACGTCAATAAAAAATTTTTCAAATAAATTTAATTATCCGTTAATAAAGTACTAAAATTAAAAATGTACCTGTTTGTTAATTAACCTGGGAAGTGCACGAAGCTTCACTGCGTAAATGAAAGGACATTTTCGTGGAAGACATTTTAAAAGAAACTAGCTTGTATTTATATTATTAAATGAAAATATCCATGCGATGAGATTATAACCTAGGTTGAATTCCCAGTTTTCAGGAACCTCATTCACACGACCACAGATGGACATGGATTCAAAATTTTCATTTATGTGGACTATAAATATAATCTAATAAACAATAATAGGACACAGCTTGGATGGCAGGTTTTTCATCATGTAGAGTACCAAATGCAGGCTACTTTGTGAAATATGTATGAAAATCTGAAACTCAAGCTCAAACTGGATATCTCCTTTATCTTTTGGACTTAACTAATTCCGTATAATTGAAGATTTTTTTAAACATGAAGCGGTTACGAGATTAAGCAGTTTTTACTTCCTTGTACAAAGTAAAGGAGGTATTGTAACGGGAAAATTTTTAGATATACTATCTCAAAGAAAATATCCATTTTGGCGGTCCTGGAATGCATTTCAAGAATGTTTCTGTGGGGTATCTGTACGTATTGACAGAATAAAGAACTATTTTGTTCCGAAACGGATTGTAAAGTGGATTTAAAATGGATTCAGAAGAGATTTTTTCTTGATGTATGTACGTACGTATGAATGACTCTGGTATAACTCGAGAACCAGTAGCCGTAGGGCGTTTACATTTTTGTATATTACACTGCTATATCATGTAGTTGTGCACCTCCCTTTTTCGTTCAATAGGCCGTACCAAACTTTTACATATACGTGGGGTTTGAATCCCCGAGAAGGCACGGTTGTGAATTTGCCTGTGACCTCATAGGAGGTAACGGTGGCCCCATGCTAGGTACCTGCATAATAAAATGACCACTGCTTCAGGCTTTAGTGGTGTCAAAAGCCGAAATGGCTAGTGCCCACCATTTAAATATATATATATGTATGTGTATGTGTGTGTGTTTGTAAGATATAACAAAATACGATAATTGCTTTAAAAGTAATTGGCGACCTGAAAATTAGCATTCTAGATTTGATGCTCTCCTCCTAAATTCATCTGTTCTCCCAAATTCGAGATCGTTCTATATGAGGTAATGGTACGTGAAAGGGGTAGGACATCTAACATCTCGAAAAAAGTCATAATTAATACCATTAATTCCCAACTTCTCAGGATAAAAAGAATTAAAAATGATAGAGAATTTCTACAAGAAGAAATTTACTTCTTCATAAATATACTTCAACAAAAGAAAATTCCCAGTAAAATAATTTCTCTTTCGCTTAAAAGAAGTCGGCATTTACCTTAATCTTTAAATTCCTTGTAACAAGTGATATGAAGTTTTTGCTTAAACCGAAAGGAGGCAATTTGTGGATGACCTTAACAAGAACTTAATGTACATATGTAATTTAATTCTTAAAAACTCTTATCTTTGGCATTCTACATCAATGAATTACGTTAGTATATCTATACATAAATTAATACTCTCCAATTTGCTGGCCACTGAAATTTTACTAATTAAGAGCCTTTTCCTTTTCTGAAAAGACGTTTTTATAGCTCGAATGCGTTAAACATGATGACATTTTACTAGCAAAAACATTTTCCATTTCCGAAACTTTGGCCAACTCCACCAGCACTCCCTTTCTCAGTCCTTCAGACGCTTCCGTCTAACAAATTCAAACACACCCCACGAAACTGGACCCCTCCTTGCTCAGATCATAGGCTTTGAAACGGAGTCGCAAATTACGTAGCACTTTGTATGCCCTGACCTACAGAGAGGCAACCCCGTAGCATAACTACTTTCCCTTTGAAATAGAAGCACCTACAGGTGCCACAGGCAGTGTTTTTTCATTATAATTTGTTTTGACAAAACCCCTCTATTTGTAGCAATTTTTACTTAAATCCCCTAAATTTGTCGCATTTTTTTCTACATTCCTTTTACTTTAGCAAAAAGGATTTTCATTTTAAGTACACATTCGAACCTGGCTTTTATTTAGCCTTTACATTTGAAAATAAATTTTTCCATAAAAAGTTTGAACTTTACATTGTAATTAGTACAGCGTTTTATTATTCTTATTGTCTTATTATTTTACTATTTTTATAAATTTCTTTCGATTGTAATTCGTCTAATTTTTTCCCTTGATTATATATGTGTTATTTCGGCATTACATGTAAGTTTTTCCTTGTATAATTTGTTTTTATTTGTGTTCAAACAAAAAAAAAACGGGTAGGGAAAAGAGGCCAATTCAATGAGAGTCTCAAATATGTCTATGTTTATTGAAGAATTGTATATAAAACATTTTTTAGAATTAATAACTATTATGCTAATTGACGATAGAGGTTTCCGTGAGTTGATCGGAATGAAACTCGTTTTTTGTTGTTCAGTTAATTGACTTTGTTTAAAGCTTCAGAACACTTTTCCCTTGACAAGTTCTGTTTGGAGCTTTAAATAAAGAACCATTAACTTTGGTTTTCACTGTTTTTGTTTTTTCAACTTTTTTACTTTTATTGTTCAAAATGTGTATTATAAAATTTGCAAATTCATAAAAACGGAAATAGGTAGGGGATCATGGTTCTTACAATCCTTAAATAATTCTTTCATATATTTCATTTCCCATATTAGATGGTATGAATTATGTAGCACTACGCGCAGATTTTTCTACTAGTTTTTCTAGTTTTTTTCTCTCAACAACAAATAGAAAATTTGGCAACTTTCTCAATAATTACATCAAACATAGTACAAATACTTCTAGCACAATAACTACGTCAGTATTCTGCTGCATTCATTTTCTTGCTTTCGAATTGCAAACATCTCTGTGCTGCTATGCCCTCCTTTGTTTCTTATTCTAAGATGATATAACGTGCATGTGAAAATACTCTAATTGCTTATGATCTAGAAATATTTTATCTACTAAATGACTTTATTATGTGCAAAAATAAAGATTGGTGATTAATAGAAATCCCGTTTTTGTTGTCTTTATCGGTATGCTTTAACCAGCAGCCATGACAGCCATCGAAAGCTGTTAAGAGTTTCAGTGCCTTCTTCTACGTATTAAAAGTATGACACAGATATATATATATAT
>KK119129.1:146291-156432 GCA_000611955.2 Stegodyphus mimosarum
TATATATATATATCTTAATATATTTCACTATAAATAGTTTAAATAGCTTAAAATTTGTTACTTAATTTTCTGACACATACTCATGAAAAATTACAAAAATTACTGAACAAGAATTTCACAGTTTTACAAAACAGCGTAATCAAATTGCTGAAATTTTAAACAAAATTAAAATGAAAAGTACAGAGTCCGCGTCTTATTAAATCATTTTGTCTCGTTCCTGAGTTAAATTCACACAAAGATAACAATTTTTCAGCTGTCGATTGACGAAGTGCTATTAGAAAAAGCGAAAGCGCAAATAATTTTCTGTCACACATACTTGCAAGCACAAACTCAGATCCACTGTAACCTTGAACCCACTGTAAAGCTGAATCTCCTAAGAGGTTATTCACTGATGATTTAAAGCAATTTTTTTTGTTCTAAATATTGGAGAGATGGCCGAAGCAAATTGGATATTCCTTTTTACTAGATATTCGACTTCTGGATTTATCATCAAATTACTTTTATTATGTAAAACCTACATGTGATTATTTTTTGAAGCACTTGCAAAGTACCACGGCAGAAGGATGATATTTTATTTTTAAACACTGAAAAAACAAATTTGATGATTCAATTCTTTCACATTGCCTTTGAATTTATCACAAAACGATGACTTGAAGAGGTGAATTAGTTTTCCATTGAGGTCTTGGGCTACTGGTAACCATCCTGTCGACTAAAATGTAGTAATAAAATGCAAGGAAAAGGCGGAGCAGCTTCGATGCCTAATAGCTATGTAAGATAAAGAAACTTGGCAGTCGAGGCGGTTTTAATTCCATTTTTATTTTCCAGTTGATTGATGTTTGTGGCCACATCACTTGGCACTCTAGTCGTGCCTATTCAAGAACATTTTCATTTTGGAAAGCATTGCGATAGGAAGCACGCACAACGAAATAGCGAACAAGCAGTGAAGAGAGAGCAACTGAAGTGCTTAAGTTAGCCAATATGGAAGCACACGAAGATAAAAGTTTTGGTTTGAGTTGAAAGTTTCAGTTCCAATTATTACGTCATCAGCGTTGCGCAGGCCATGCAAAATGGAATGAGCTGGAAATGACGCAGTCCAGAGAATTTATTACGATTTTTAAAACAGAGGGAGAGAATTAAAGGGAATTAGGGGTTAATTTAAATTATAATTTTGATTTACATATTTTTTGTCTTACATATATATATTTAAAATGGCGCGGTATGTATTTCCACTGTGTTACTCGGCTGGAGTATAAATATATTATATATGTACACCTACTCGGTGAGCTCAGTTTTCTTATTCTTATATGGTAGTAATTTTTTTGCTTTAAAGTGACTGAATTGTGTTATTGTTATGTTCCGGTTAAGATTTCTATGCATGCCTTTAGTTAATCTGTTTGCAGCAGTTGTATAATTATATGTAATATCATAGCTAAAATAGAGTTACTACGTAACGACTATTTGCTCTTTTCTTGTATGTGAGTAACACTTTCGGAGCGTTATATAAGTATTATATAAGAGTTTAAATATCCTTTTATTCTAACCGAACTAACTTCTAACTTTTTTCAGCTTTGCTTTTTTATGTTATACTTTTTGAATAAAGAATTAATTTATTTACAAAAGTATATTATTGGTTTTTAAAACATATTCAATATTTTTATATATTTCCCTCATATTTACTTTGTTGATTTCTTCCTTATTACATGGTATAGCTTTTATATCAATAAACAGTTAATTATCTCTTTTACAATATCAATAATTCTTTTGTAATCAACGGGCTGTTCATTATGTTGATCAATTGCTAATGTATGTTTAACTGTCGACCCCCCAGTTGACCTTCAGATCATCATTGATCAGTACCGAATCTGTTGATAACCTCTGAGATAAAGCTTTTATTCTAGACTTCACGTTACTTTACACGCTTTAAGAAGATTTTTCTTGCTACTAGTTATGTTTAGATAAAAACCACCAGTACATCGAAATTTACTTCTAATGCTATTATCTTTCTTGCAAAAATGTATGAAATCTGAAAGTATTTATAGATAAAATATTGCAGGAAATCCATACTTTTGGAGAAATGTTTATAGCATTGGAATCCATTGCAGAACTACAATGCATTTGGTTTCAGAGAGAGATTAAAATAAAAGTGAAGTTTCTGCTTTTCTTGTAATATTTAATACCAGCATTCAATCAAAGAATAAAATCTATTCTCAAATTGAAAATTGAGGTATTATCGCATAGATGATATGCATAAGGAAATTTAAATTTCAGTACAAACGAAGTAATCTAGTATAAGGTATTTTCTGCTTCCTTTCTGCATGTCTTCGTGGTGTAATTGGAAGCAACTTGACGCATATTCGGGAGGTCCAGGCTTCGAATACCGGCGAGGGCACTGCACATTTCCCGTGTCCTCCTTAAAAAAAATACACACACTATAATTTCGGCATCAGGTATTCTTGATAGTCTTCAAAACATTGTAAAAATATCTTTTAGAACATCACTGTTTATACTTATTAGTATAAATTGAATTGTTATGTTTCTGGGACATTTATGTGTCAGATATTTCTAAAATGATATACCAAATTTAAAAAGGAAATTTTCCCTTTTCCCCTGTATGAGATAGGGCCTTCTTGGGAAACATAAGCCGCGTGAAGTAAACCAGCACAGAGGAAGGGTGAAAATTACCCTTTATTAAATCTAAATAACAGAAGGGCACGTACTTCTTGCTTTACAATAACACTGACTACTTGCTTGACTGTGGAACTTAAACCTTATTATAGAAATCAATTCAAATCTAAAATAGAATAGTGCTGGGCTCACAAACCTAAGATGCGTGACAAATTAGCTAACGTGGCCAAAGGGTGTATTAGTGTAACAGCAAGGTCAGGATTGAAACCTTCGCTGGCTAGCCAAAACATGCTCGGAATAAACTCAAAACTTCACCCGTTTAAATGCTCACTTCACTTAACTTTAAATTTACATCCTGGCAAGGAAATGCGAGGGGAAGTTGAGGAGTTCAGGAAAGATAACGAAAATTTGAATACCATTTTAATTTTAACTAAATGAAACCTGAACCTGTTTCTCTTCTTTTCTGTACTAGGTAAAATGGACCTTACATTAAATTTTAAGAATAAACAAGTTAGATAAAAATGAAATTGTAATTTATTATTCTCAAATAATGCAATTTTAAAATTAGTATTAAAATGCTACTTGAGATTTCCTCATGCTGAAGAATAGTAATTAACTATTTTCATGTTTAACTGGAAAAGAGATGAATAAAACTGTTTAAAAGCACAAATGAAGTAAAATAAAAATGCATTCGTTGTATCAAAACTTCAAAGAGACATATTAGAATAGTCTAGAATAAGTAAGAATGTAAAATTGCTAATTCTGCAGGGACAAAGACTTCTGGCATAATTTATTTTAATTAAATTTACGTACACATTTCGTTTAATTTAATGAAGTTAAACATTGTTCACAATACGACCTCATGCATACTTAAGTTGTTTTTCTCGTAAAGCTTTGATACTCCGAATCGTGTTTCAGATTGCAATATTGTACAGATTTCTTTACAGTACTGCAAGAGGGATCTTAAATTTTAATAAAAGAATAAATTTAATTTGTATATATCTCCAAATACGTTTAATTTAAAATGAATTATTTACTTTTTCTCCTCCGATTTTCTGAAATTGCGATCTTTATTGCAATATTGTAATTTTCATAGAAAAAATCAAAAAGTATAATTCTTTGTTGCTACGTATTTTATGTATTAAATTCTCCATCAGCTTTCTGTACTTAAGTCCCTAGAGAAATAAAAGCAATCTTGCTTAAAATCAGTCATTCTTTTCAATAATAGGTGATTCAAATAAAAAGTCTGAAAGTGCATTACAATTCCTAAAATTTTGTGCAGTTCATTTGAAGAAGAATGACCAGCAGTTGGCAAAGTGGTAGTAAATGATTAGCAAACAGAAATGTCTATGCAAAGCTGTCCGCTCATTATTGGCATGTACCGCTTTAACGTATCAATCTGCTTTGCGTTTTTCTTTCAGTAATTAAGATGTTAAAACTAATTGAAATTGATCGCAGGATAAAAACGTAGTATGGTGATTGGTATGCGTCTCCGTAGTGTCTTAGTAGTGTAGTCTGTAGTGTAGTGTAGGAAACTTAAAAGTGGCGAATATTTTTGTGGAAAAGCTTTATTCTGTCAGCCGGAAAAGTCATGTTCACTTTCTTCTGGAATATAAATCGGGTAATTTCGGAACATTACATTGAAAAGGAAGTAGCGATGACCAGTTCTTCTTATGCAGGTTTGTTCTAAAATCAGCTACTACAATGAGGAGAATTCCACTTTTCCTATTGCTGACACATATTGCAAACCGTACATTACCTGTTTAACGATTACAATAATGCAGGATATTGTTGCGAAAAATTCGGTGGTTGCGCCTGTATGTAAGCTTTCCGGCATAGCACTAGGGTTGCCATAAAATAGTGTATTGGAGTGTTGCCAGATTGGCGACTTTATCGCCCATTTGGCGACCAAATCGGCGATATCCCATGGTCCAATCGGGAAGCTTCTAGAATAACTTCCTGTCGAGATATTTATCGAAACATATGGAACCTAAGGAAAAGCTATATAAACCCCTGCGTTTCTGAGAGCCGGCATTGTGAGAATAGCTGCTTACTGTGAGTGCTAAGCTACGCGAGAGTTTTGTGAACGGAAAGCGATCGAGATAGTGCTTTGCCGTGAAGCTACCTTTACAGTATAGCTTGACAGTGTGTTGGTGATTGTTCCACGGTGTTTATTATAAGTTTAGTGTTCCCGTGAAGCTACCTTTACAGTTACAGCCTGTGTTGCTGTAACTGTAAAGGTAGCTGTGTTGCTGATTGTTTCAGCGTATGTATTGTAGATTTTCGATGCTTTTAAAGGTAATTTTGGAACTGTGCTGTAAATAGTGAATCTTGTAAATAAATTGTGCTTTTTATAGTTCTGCATCGTGTTTTCATCGGATACTCTCAAATCCACGAACCCGTATAACGCAACAATATGAAACATAATGTCTCACACATTTATAGCATTCACCAGACATAATATCCAATGCATTTTCATAAGCTGTAAAGACTGAAAGAGGTGATACCAAGCAAGCGTTTCCGAAGCGATATAAACTGAGAAGCATGAGATGGCTATAATCGTAACAAATAGAATTCTTCTCGTGATGTGTTCCTCTACTTCCGAAGAGCTGAAATATGTGCATTAATCATTCTACGGACTGCTCTGAAAAATTCTGTACAGAAAATGTTCGCACATTTCCTCATTTGCCTCGTAATAAATGTATAAAATTTCCATTTGAATCATTAGTGTATAATCTCTACACCTCATATAATAAAACAAAGAGTCTGTGTGTGCGTGTGCCTTTCGTTAGAGTTGCGAGTAAGCTAATAGACCCAGGGCCACGAAATTCGGTACATAGGTGTATCTCCACAAGAGCCACTGCACCTCAAAGCGATTTTTTCGAAATTCGAATTAGAATTTTTTTATTTTATGTTTTGTGACCAAATCTCGCCATTTTGAGACATAATGGGCTACAGGAAAGCGAGATTTCACACTATACATTTCATTTTTACATCGTCGTGAAGCGTAGACACTTAGCTATTTTACGAACTTAAAATAAATTTCGTATTTCAATAAATCGATTCAATACGAATTTATTTAGGAAGGTGAGCTTAACACCTTTTCGGCGGAATTTTTTTAAAAAAAACTTATTTTAAAAAATGTGCTTCCTTTCCTTTCATTTTCGGACAAGTTGAACTTTAATCCTTTCGACTCCTTTTAAAAAAAGAATTTTGGAAAAATAATAATATTTTGCATTTTTTTTTAATTTTTTAAATGAAGCTTCCGAATACACTTCTCACATCTCAGATATTTTAAAATGTAGTTTTGGCAACAATTTTCCTTTCTTATTGTTGTTGATAGATTTTTGATGAAATTGCATCATTTTGAATAGTTTCATTCTTTTAAAAATTTCGGTTTGGCAACAATTTTTCATCGTATTTCTAAAGTTACTGTTTTTAAAAGACTGAAAAGTTTAGGAAATTAAAGAGTTGTTTCTTTTTGGAACGGTAAATTGTTTAATTACTTTATTAGGATAATTAACATTTGTATCAAGGGATATATTGCTTATTTCATTGTATAAGTTTTTTTTTTTTTTTTATGAAATAGTATGAAATTGATGATTTTCTCTCATTAAATAAACAATAATGGCACACACCCATTGTTGCTGATATCAGCACTATTGCCACCCGAAAAAATGAGGGCGGTAATTCTGTGCAGTTTTTAAATTTAATGTTTCTCTTGGATACTGGACGTTTGTCTAGAGAAGGCAGCAGGAAGTTGGTTAATTTATTTATTAGGATAATTAATATTTGTATTAAGGGATATTGCTTATTTCATTTTATGCTTTTTATATGTAATACATTTTTAACTGATTTTTTTTCCGTTGTTGTTTGTTTCTTTTTCGATAAAATTGTTCTGCAGACTAACATTCTGTTCAGTTTTCAAATTTAATGTTTGGTGTTCTCTTTAGGCATTTTTCCGGTACACTTAAAAGCCAGACGAAGGCTGGCCACGCAGCGGCTAGTAAATTGAATAAATTATTATGTCAGATAATCAGTTGATTTATTGAAGTAACGTCAGGCCTATTTGCTCATGAGAAGAGGTGCCTTCGTGAAGCATTTTTGTTTAGCCTTCGTGAAGCATTTAAAGAAAAAATGGCCCCTGTCATGGGAGAAATAATCCATGTATGTGGTTTCCACTCCATCTGCTGCGGTTGGAATCTGAAGCAATGGTCGAATTTCGTTGCTTTACATCCACGAGTAAGACAGCTAATCTCGGACGGAAATGCATAGTAGAAAGAATTAATACAATAGTTAAATTTTTCTCTGCTGGATTTTGAGGTAGAGAGAACAGCACTTGAACAGCAAGTGTAATACTATAACTTCGAATCAATGTTAAAATGAATCATAAACATTTCATTACGAACAGCGAAATCCAGGCAACGAAAGTTTTGCGATATTTATCTATAATATATTTACTCGTTTGAAAAATGGGAATTTCATTTTAATGTTTTGCACCAATGTATAAGACTCTAGGATACATATAAATATGTTCAACAGAAATAAAAAAAATAAATGCTGTAAGAATAAGAAATTCAATAAGAAAGAACCAAATTATTCTAATATGTTTAACTAAACCGATATTATTCTAGATTCTAGACTGCTATTGGATGAAGTGTGAGAAAGTCTAAGCTTTTAAATCCCATATTTTACATATTATTTCAACTTATATTTATTTAAATTTCAAATAAGGAAACAATTCATTGTTTTCTAATAGAATTTATTTGAATTATTTTTATGCTTTTGAAATAATTACAATTAAAAAATATTTCAATGTTTTATAAGGTATTTTCTCCCATCTTTATGCACGTATTCGTGGTATAAATGAAAGTATACTCGACGCATTTTCGAGAGGTCTGAGGTTCGAGTCCTGGCAAAAGCACTACTTATTTTTCATGTTTTCTACTTCAAAAGAACCTAATGTCTCTACAGTGGTGCCCGAACTAAAAAAGATGGTGGATGATGATTCTCCACTACCAGGATTTGGTGATTGAGTCCACTAGTCCCCAGTTGCCCTTTAAAAGGGGGAGTATATAAGGTATTTTCCCCTTCCTTTACGCATTTCTTTGTGGTGTAATTGGAAGCATACTGGATGCGTATTCAAGAGGTCTAAGATTCGAGTCCCGACGACGGCAGTGCACATTTCTCACGTAATGCAATTGTTCAATAGCATTAATTTAGAACAGTGTCTATATTTAGAGTCAAAGTGAAAAATATATGTAACGTATAACAAACTAAGATGGCTGCTTTAAAAATAATTGGTGACCTCAAAATTAAATCTTCTAGATTTGATGTTCATCTGTTCTCCCAAATTCAAGACTTTTCCATGTTATATAACGACCTAAAATTAGCCAATCGCAGCTTCGAGTACTTTGTACATGATACTTAGTATAAATACTCTTGGCACAACAACTACGTCATCTTCCTTTCCCTAGCACCACCCTACAAAGAACATTGCGTCGCATATACTTCATTGCTTGAATGAACGCAGAAATGTTTTATCTATGTACACTCTTAGACAAAAAAAAAACGATGTACCACAACGCACCGAGAAGATATGAAGCAAACTGGACACAAATTGATATGCATACAGGTTTCAACGGAAAATGCAAAATTTTACATTTTGGCTGCCAATGAACGAACGGTTGTCGCTACAGCGCATCTAATCTGCGCAACTGGCAGGAGAAATTACGATATAAATTCTTCACGAATTTCATTCCGTATACTCTGGTAGACAGTAGCTATGCCTCACATACAGATGCGCAAACGATATGTGCAGATGTCAGAATTTGAGAGAGGTCGTGTAGTTAGGCTCAAAGAAGCCGGTTGGTCTTATCGGCTAATAGCTCAACATTTGAGCAGGAAAGATGCCACTATTAGCCGATGTTGGCAGGAATGGGTGAACCACGGCCGCACACAGCGTCAAGAAGGAAGCGGTAGGCCTAGAGAAACGATAAAACGTGAAGACCGAGCAATCGTCAGAGCGGCACTCAGAGCCCCAGGTGCATCATTATCACCGATTGTACTTGCAACTAGTGCCTCAGTGACAGCAAGGACCATTCATAGACGGCTCACAGAAAAGGGGCTGAGGTCACGGCGCCCCTTGCGCCAACTACCATTGAACTCTGTACAACGTCAAGCCCGTTTGCAATGGTGTCGGGCTCATTCGCACTGGAATGGCACTGACTGGAGTAAAATAGTCTTCAGTGATGAGTCCCCCTTTGAAATGAGACTCGATGACCAGCAAAGGCAAGTCTGAAGACTCCCCGACAGCGGTGTGATACCAACCTGATTGCCTTCCGGCGGATAGGCCGACAACCAGGAGTGATGGTCTGGGGTGCCTTTCATTTCATAGTAGGACCCCTTTGGTTGTCATCCGTCGCAACATTACAGCACAGCGGTACGTCGACGAAGTTTTAAGGCCCGTTGTGTTGGCCTTCATGTCACGCCACCCTGGGCTTACATTTCACCATGATAATGCCCGTCCCCATACTGCACATGCTTCTACTGCTTGCCTTAGTGCTTGCCGAACATAACCTTGGGCAGCAAGGTCACCGGATCTCTCTCCTACTGAGCACGTTTGGAGAATTATGGGCAGGGCTCTCCAACCAGCTCCGGATGTTGACGATCTAACGCGCCAGTTGGACAGAATTTGGCACGATATCCCTCAGGAGGGCATTCGCAACCTCTATCAATCGATGCCAAGCCGAATAACTGCTTGCATAAGGGCCTGAGGTGGACAAACGCGTTGCTGACTTTTTGACTTTGTGAAGCTCTATCACTTCAATAAATCATCCAATTTTTCTCTAGCTGTAACCATTTGTTTTTCTGTACATGTACATCACTTCTACCGATTTTCTTCCCATTCGGATATTCGGTTGGACAGAATTTGGCACGATATCCCTCAGGAGGACATTCGCAACCTCTATCAATCGATGCCAAGCCGAATAACTGCTTGCATAAGGGCCTGAGGTGGACAAACGCGTTGCTGACTTTTTGACTTTGTGAAGCTCTATCACTTCAATAAATCATCCAATTTTTCTCTAGCTGTAACCATTTGTTTTTCTGTACATGTACATCACTTCTACCGATTTTCTTCCCATTCGGAATTCCTTCTTGGTGCGTCATTTCTTTGTCTAAGAGTGTATATAAAAATTATAAGTATTCAACTATGATAGAAAAGTAATTTGTCTGCCAAAGAAATCATTTTTGATATCCCTAAAAGTAAATTTGGTGATTCTGCAATTCAGTTATGTTAACTGCGTCATTGAGCTTTCACTCTCAGCTACTATCGGAAGCTGTTTAAAGTTCCATCTACGCATTAAATTATGACATCTATCAAAAACATATAACAGTAGCGCATTTATTAAGCTTCAAATATTAGAAAGTAGAATTTTTATACGAGGAATTCATAAAAGTGCCTCGTATTCATAAAATGACATATATATATATGTCATTTTATGAATATATATAT
>KK119129.1:170265-196791 GCA_000611955.2 Stegodyphus mimosarum
AGCAGTCTGATAATTTGCGAGCTTAAAAAACACTAACAATCCTTTTGGGTGACCGTTAAAAATCTGAAACTTTTCACATTTTTTTTCCTTCAGATATATTTTTTGTCCACCGATTTTATGGCGAATGGAGCGGTTTGTGATCCAAGGCGCCCGTGTATATAAAATATAACCCTATATTATGAATACTACTAGCATAACAGTAGTATATTCCGATATGTAATTCCTATAGAAAGTAACACATTGTAAGGCTTATCCTAATTTTATAACACTTATTTTACGTTTATGCATCTTTCCTATCCCTTCTAGTTTCAGCTTACAATTTCCTATCACAATGTGTTTTCAGAAACGCGGTTAATGCAAATGAGTAAGAATAGTATAAGTCGATGTTACACTGACTTCGTTAGAGAGCCCGAATTCCTGACTAGCGGACGTTTGGCTTTGGCTTTCTCTCTCTAAGCTATTGCTATGCTCGATGTGTAACCGAAAGGTCCGTGGTTCGATTCCCGGCGAAGAGTTGCTCATTTTTCAATTCTTCTGCTTCGAAATAACTTAATCACTCTACAAAATTATTACATAAACAACATCACAATGGCCCCGGATGTAAGACGGCCTTGCATAGACGGTGGCTGTGCAACTTTATATGTGCTTTACCGAAAGCATTCTTTTGCTTATGAACTTCCTCACAATTTTCGAATATGGCAATCTAAAGGTGTTTTACAAGGAAAGCAATTAAATTTCGAAATACCATATATGAGATAAAATTAAATAACCATGCTTTCTAAGATAAAATTTATGAAATAAGTTTTTATAACATATTATATTTTTAAAGTGGATTCCCCATACAGACTGGCATATTTTTAGAAGTACATAAAAGAAAAACCTTAATATTTAAGTATGAGTCGCGAAGGAATAAACTGCGAGAACCCAAAGTTAATATATGATTTTCTTTCAACGCTTAAAATCTCGTTCAAATGCGATTGCAGCGTCTGCATATATATATTAATAATATTCGAAACTGACTTTCCACCAAACGCTATCCTACTAGTATGGATATTTGGCATAAATTTCTAAATTTGAATAATATAGCTACCTCAAAATGATAATAAAAAAAAGTTTCATGAATGTTGACTATTAACAGCAAATACGCTTTTTTTATTCATTCACAAATTTATTTACTCCGCTTTTCTTATAAAATATAACTGAGTTTTACACTTTCACCTGACTGTTACAAATAAACAGAAAGTTACATTAAACTCATGGAACAGCTTGCTTGGTACTCCCACCCTGTAGGTAAAATCTCTATAAATAATGCTGATGGAGCAACCAATTGCGTCTAATACGATTTTTGCGTGATTGTGCCTTTGTTAGAGCATTAAGCATTACTTTGGGGATTTCCTCTAATGTTCTGTTCTTTCCTTCTTTACTCCACCACCAAAATACGGGACTCGAAAATTGGATTGGAACTTGTCTACTATCTTATACAGGATACTTGCTTCTTATAACTTAAATAGCAGTCATTATATTTTATTAGATGCTAAATAGTATTTTAAATTAAAGTAATTACATTACCAATAAATTGCGAAAAAAAGAGCAAACATTAAACTGTATTCAGCCAATCCGTTTGTAAGGTATTTCTTCCACCTGCTTAGCATGCCTACCATTTCTAGTTCGGACTCGAATGTAGGGACACTAGGTTATTTCGATGCTGGAGATGGGAAAAATGAGCAATGCCCTCGCCGGGACTCGAATCCTGGACCTCTCGAATACGCGCCAAGTGTTCTACCGTTACACAATGAAATCATGCTGGAGGAAGGGAGAAAATACCTTATACGGTATAATATTAAAATGAAGAATAAAAACTAGTAGCAATAGTGTAGTGGTCAGCACGCTCAGCGCGTATTCGAGATTCCGTGGTTCGAGTCTCGGCGAGGGCATTACTCATTTTTGCAGGATGACGATTCTCCACCACCACGATTTGGCGATTAGGTCCGCTAATCCCCAGTCGCTCTTTGAAAGGGGGAGTATGTAAGGTATTTCTCCCGCTCTCCTAGCATGTCTTCATGGTGCAGTGGTCAGCACGCTCGGCGCGTGTTCGAGAGGTCCAGGGTAAGGTAATGGATGATGATTCTCCACCACCAGAATTTCATGACTGGGTTCCCTAACAGCTAGTCGCCCTTTAAAAGGGGGAAGTACATAAAGTATTTCTCCCACCTTCTTGGCATGCCTTGGTGGTGTAGTGGTCAGCATACTCGGCGCGTATTCTAGAGGTCCGCGGTTCGAGTCCTGGCTAGGGTATTGCTCATTTTTCATCCTTCCTGCTTTAAAAAATACCTAATGTCTCTAATCTTTCTCCGAGATTATTGGGCCGTGTCAAATTGTTAGTGTTGTTGTCTCTTTGAACAGATAATAACAGATAAAGCAATGATTTGAACAGATAAAGCAAATTTAATGTAAGAATTTTGTCTGGCTGTTGGAATTCCTGTAGGAATTAGTTTACATATTCTATAGACCCTGAATACTAAAGAAAATATCTAAACAACTATAATATGGATCATGTATGAATATGGAATGCAGAGAAACAATATTGAAGCATAAATGATAACATCAAAGCAATAGAAATATTTAACTGCGATATAGTTAGAATCTAGTCACATCAATCCAAAAATAGACTGAGATTATCAAAAAAGAAGATAGACTAATTTATGTAAAAATATATAATTTCACAAGTTCAAAACCACAAAATCAAATACTTCAATATTTCACACAAGAATTTCACGCATGATTAATTAAAAGCATAGATTAATCACAAGAAATAAAAGCCTCGTAAAATACTGTGTGGGGCACTGGGAAATATATTTTTTCCCAAGAAAAAAAATTTTATTAAGAAACATGTGCTCTATTATACTGGACATTAAAATCGTTTAATAAATTAATGTAAATTTAAGGAAGCAGTTCTAGAGTATTAGGGCAAACTTGTAGTAAATTACATAATATTTGTAATTTAATTTTGTTTTAATTGTTAACATAAATGAACAGTATTTCCATTAGTAAATTAATCTTCTTGGATACACTGATTTTTTTTTTAATTTTTGTATGCTTGTACACTTTAAGGCACTATTTCATATTAATTGTAAAACAAAAAGTTGTCTATCAAAATTTGTAGTAATTCACTGACCAACAAAGTGTTAAATATTAAGTACTGCTGAAAGTTTACAACTTTCATCGAGAATTTTATATAGCCAATGTATACGTAGATTCTGTCTTAGATCTTCATAGAATTTAGCTTAACTCTTTGGGGTGTCTAGGAGTAAAAACAGATCATACACCAAAAGGGGTGTTAACAATTATATTTAATGAAGATTATCAAAGAAATGGTTGCATATGTAGATGGAAATAGATAAAAATTATTCACAGATGTAGAGAAGTACACGTTTTTTAACACCATTACCGTCTTAACAGCTCTTTCGTTTTTAGTGGCGGCCTTGTCTGCTTTTTTCTCACAAAACAGTTTCGTAGAACGTTGTGCAGCGACGAAGGATGACATCCCGCATATACATGTATAAAATTCCCATATCTGTTATTTTAGTTGATCATTCACATGAACACAGAAATTAATTGATGAGATTGTAGAGACATTAGGTTATTTCGATACTATAGTAGTGAAAAATGAGTAATGCCCTCTCGGGACTCGAACCTCTCGAATAGGCGCCTTGTATGCTGTGGTGTAATACCGCTAAGGCAGGCTAAGAAAGCGGGAGAAACTCCTTGTATACTCCCCCTCTTAAAAAGTTACTGGAGATTAGGGGACGCAATCCACTTCCATTTTTAGTTCGGGCGCCACTGTAGGGACTATAGATTATTTCGATGCTGGAGATGTGAAAAATGAGCAATGCTCTCGCCGGGACTCAAACTCTGAACCTCTCGAATACGCGCCAAGTGTGCTACCGTTACACCACGAAGGCATGCTGGAAGAAAGAAAAAGTACCTTATACGGTATAATATTACAATGAAGCGTAAAAGATAGTAGCACTAGTAAAGTTGATTCATCGTATATACTCATTAAGACTCTTGACTAAATGCCTTTTCAACTATCTCTTAAGACTTTTTTGTTTCAATCTATGAAAGATATCAGACACATAGGCTCTCTGGCAGTGCAATTTTGGTTACCGCACTTTTAATAAATATATAAAAACTTAAATTCAGCTCTCTTATGCAGAAGATTCTAATTCAGAATTTTTTTCTTATGACACTAAAGCCCTTTTTAAAAACAACGAGCTCCATTATGCAAATTTATGTTGATAGAAATTGCCCAAACTATGTCAGTTACACTACTTTTACTTGAAGGAAAGAAAGTTTCCCGATTCGCAAAAGGCTGAACTTCGTTAAATACGAAATTTCAAAATTTAACATTTCTACTAGCAACTGTTTTAAAAGAATGCTTTAAATAAATGATTTTCCATTGTGATAGATAATTTAGAAATTGCTTTGAAATACTTAAAAGAATCCCCCTTTTATTTGACTAGACCACTGATAATACTCTTCATTTTACTGGCATATAAAACAAGAAATTCAACGTAAAAACTAGCTTAAAATCCTTTGAATGCCAAAACGCCCGAGATAGCCTTTCATCCAAATGACTGCAACCGCTGCCTGAAATGGCAGAGACTGCGATGTTGTTTTCTTCCGTCACCCTAAGTTATACTGTAGCAGGTGCAATTTCCCCAAATGCGTTGTATCTGTGTATTACAGACAGCTTCTCCTAAAAGGATTTATTTGTGGTTTCTTATCTTTAGATTGCACGTCCTTCACCTTTCTGTGCGTTAATGGACCAGAACGGAAGGAAATTACTTCGAATGTGCGAAAAGTGTTTCGGTATCCTAAGCATACAGGCTGGCGAAGGTTTCGGTTTTCTAAGGGTTAAGAAACAAACAAAAAAAAAGAAAAACACTGACTACAGTTTCTTGAGAGACTAAATAAGTTTGATGAAAGCGTTACAGTACATAAATATAGTAAAAGCTGTATTAATCAATATATAAAAGAAATTTCTGGAAATAATATATCTCTACCTTTGTTGTTATTACTTCATGAAATTGAGCTCTTTGCTTTGAATGAGGAACTAGAATAATTGGAAATTTTTACACAATATTAGTAACGACCTCGAATTATAATGACAGTTATTTCGCACTACTATTGAAAACGGCGAACGAGAATCACAAAATACAAGCGGTTTTTAAGTACCTAATTATTATTCGAGGAGTAATAAAGATCTACTGCAATAAATACACAATTACGTTCAAAGAAAAATACTTATAGCATTTAAAAAGCCAATAAATGCAAATAAAAATACAAATTACGTTTAAAGGAATAAAATACTAAATTTATTTGTTTATTTGAAAGGGTTCATTTTTGTCTCTTCGAAGTATCTTGAAGGATATCTTAGAAAAGAAGGATTTAAATGAAATAGATTTAAAAATAAAAGGAAAAACAATGAAAGCTCACCTGTCTATCAATAAATATCACTGCCTTAGCTTAGTTTCAGCTATGAATTAAATTTCTTCAGAAATTCTCTGACAGTCTGACAAAAAGCTTTCGCTTTGAAATCCATAATAATGCATTGAAAGAATACCGCTAAAGCGTGGAAAATGTCTGAAAAAAGAATATTCTTTCTAAGCTCATAAGAAACAGTAAATCATCTAAAGTGTGAATGAAGCTTCTGCCTCTCCCCCCAAAAATGTTTAATGTTAGATTTGATTGTGTCACTAAGAAATGGAAAATGAAAAGATTTTCCATAAAAATAGGCTACATATCTTTTTCACGTGCTTTCGGTTTTGTTCTGCAAGTTTTTTTTTTAATTTTTTATTTATTTTTTTATTTTTTAAGAAGTATAGTAATAAGATTAAAGATTTTCTTCCATATTTATGTTTTCGTTGTTGAATTGCTAATTTTATTCAAAATTTATCATTAGTAAATTTCGCTTATTTCTTTAAAGTGAAATGTAATGCCTATTTATATATTTCTTGTAATCTGGAATATAACAAGGCAGCTTATTTCAGATAAAAAAAATAAAAGATGCTGCAACACTTAATACATAAGAAATGCTGATGTAATAATATTTGCAAATCTCTATTCAAGATGAAATTTCAAAAATAACATTTATAAAAATAATAACTCGAAAATCATCTTATTCATCTTCTTGATACAGAACTATATTTACAGCTACTGAATGGTGTGCCAAAATGGTTTTCTTAAAATGAGTATTAAATATAAATTATGACTAAATAAAATTCAGTAAGAGATAGCAGCGATTAGTTGCTTATCTTTTTGTAAAATAATCCAGGTATCCCATCAAATACCTTCCCCTGAGCAGATCTAGAGCATGGAGGAAATGAATCCGAAACAAATATAATGATGTAGATTTCTTGGCCATTTACATTATTTCAGGTGATTTATGTGGTACTATTGCTGGTATTAGTAGGTGAAAATACTCGGATGATTGGTGCGAAAGTGCACCAACTGTGCAACCCTATTTAGAGAGTTCGATAGAAACCGCATTACCGTTTTCATAGAAATGTGCTTGCGAACCTTACCAGCGGATCACTTGATATAAATTTCAGTACGATGATACAATCAGATGGTATTGTTACTATTGTTTGAACCATAGGGTGTCTGGAAATATAAAGAGGCTTATGATAAGTATAGGATTCTAGCTTCATCGGAGGATCGTAAGGCAGTAATAACAGCAATTCTTCAAGATCACTTGTCCTATATGTCACAAATGAACACACAACTACATTATCTGTCCTTCAGAGCCATTTATTCTCATTTCTTGCAAGTATAATCTCAAAACTCATGTTTGGAAGCTTAGGAAAAGCTGCATTCTCGGTCATCTTTCTGGCAGTTTTTAGTAATTCTTGGGTATTAACAATGACATTTACTCTCATTTTGCTCCAGTGATAAGAATATTGGATAGGATAGCTGTATCATATTTATCAATGAATAAGTGTCTTCACTTGCTATGGGTGATGGAATAATTGTGTACAGAACGCCTAAGGATTTGAGGAGAAGCATACTCACAATTATACTCAAAGTTGCAATTTAGTGAACGAATGTTTATAATAAGTAGTAACTTTTAATGATCTAACGAATAATGCATGATTTTCCACCAATTGCAGCATTGCTAATTAGCTTAAACTTGTTAGAAACCATCTTTCATCAGAATAATACACATTGCAGGGATCTAAGCGCCTCAGATAACGACTTCTTCACATCCCATACGCTTGTTAGAAACCATCTTTCATCAGAATAGTACCCACTGCATGGATCTAACGTCCTTAGATAATGACTTCCTCACATCGTATACACTTGTTAGAAACCATCTTTCATCAGAATAATACCCACTCCATGGATCTGAGGTCCTTAGATAATGGCTTCCTCACATGGCATACACTTGTTAGAAACCATCTTTCATCAGAATAATACCCACTGCATGAATCTAAGGTCCTCAGATAATGACTTCCTCACATCGCATATACTTGTTAGAAACCATCTTTCATCAGAATAATACCCATGGCATGGATCTGAGGTCCTCAGGTAATGACTTCCTCACATCGCATACGCTTGTTAGAAACCATCTTTCATCAGAATAATACCCACTGCATGGATCTAAGGTCCTCGGGTAATGACTTCCTCACATCGTATAGACTTGTTAGAAATCATCTTTCATCAGAATAATACCCACTCCATGAATCTAAGGTTCTCAGGTAATGACTTTCTCACATCGCATACACTTGTTAGAAACCGTCTTTCATTAGAATAATACCCACTCCATGGATCTGAGGTCCTCAGGTAATGACTTCCTCACATCGCATACGCTTGTTAGAAACCATCTTTCATCAGAATAATACCCACTGCATGGATCTAAGGTCCTCGGGTAATGACTTCCTCACATCGTATAGACTTGTTAGAAATCATCTTTCATCAGAAAAATACCCACTCCATGAATCTAAGGTTCTCCGGTAATGACTTTCTCACATCGCATACACTTGTTAGAAACCGTCTTTCATCAGAATAATACCCACTGCATGGATCTAAGGTTCTCGGGTAATGACTTCTTCACATCGTATAGACTTGTTAGAAATCATCTTTCATCAGAATAATACCCACTCCATGGATCTGAGGTCCTTAGATAATGGCTTCCTCACATGGCATACACTTGTTAGAAACCATCTTTCATCAGAATAATACCCACTGCATGAATCTAAGGTCCTCAGATAATGACTTCCTCACATCGCATATACTTGTTAGAAACCATCTTTCATCAGAATAATACCCATGGCATGGATCTGAGGTCCTCAGGTAATGACTTCCTCACATCGCACCCACTGCATGGATCTAAGGTCCTCGGGTAATGACTTCCTCACATCGTATAGACTTGTTAGAAATCATCTTTCATCAGAATAATACCCACTCCATGAATCTAAGGTTCTCGGGTAATGACTTCTTCACATCGTATGGACTTGTTAGAAATCATCTTTCATCAGAATAATACCCACTCCATGGATCTAACGTCCTTAGATAACGACTTCTTCACATCCCATACGCTTGTTAGAAACCATCTTTCATCAGAATAATACCCACTGCATGGATCTAACGTCCTTAGATAATGACTTCCTCACATCGCATACACTTGTTAGAAACCATCTTTCATCAGAATAATACCCACTCCATGAATCTAAGGTTCTCGGGTAATGACTTCTTCACATCGTATAGACTTGTTAGAAATCATCTTTCATCAGAATAATACCTACTCCATGGATCTAACGTCCTTAGATAATGGCTTCCTCACATGGCATACACTTGTTAGAAACCATCTTTCATCAGAATAATACCCACTGCATGGATCTAAGGTCCTCAGGTAATGAATTCCTCACATCGTATAGACTTGCTAGAAACCATCTCTCATCAGAATAATACCCACTGCATGAATCTAAGGTCCTCAGGTAATGACTTCCTCACATCGCATATACTTGTTAGAAACCATCTTTCATCAGAATAATACCCATGGCACGGACATAAGGTCCTCAGGTAATGACTTCCTCACATCGCATACACTTGTTAGAAACCATCTTACATCAGAATAATATCCATCGCATGGATCTAAGGTCCTCAGGTAATGATTTCCTCACATCGCATGCCTTTCACAACTTACCAAAACTTCAGACACGTCCCTAGTCGAATACGCACCAGATATGCTGAGACGCGGTTACAGTTATCTTGCAAATTACTGGTAATTTCAGAATATCTGGAAGAAAATCACATAGGACAGTATTAAGGGTTTTTATAAGTCGATGCAAAATCGAATCCCACCATGTAAATATGTGATCATTTTGGACATATTTTGTACAATAAATGAACTTATTGTTCTTAAGTTTAGTCATTTTTTCATTCATTTCAAACAAAAAGGGAGGTGCGCGATTAGATGTTATAGCAGTCCTATAAACAAAATTTCAACGTTCTATGGCTAATCGTTTTTGAGTTATGCGAGATACATACATACGTGCGTACTTACTGCAGTCGTCACGAAAAAAATCCCTTCTGAATCCATTTTGAGTTTATTCTATCTTTTGTTCTTTATTGTATCCGTACTACAGATGTCACACAAAAAATTCATCTAAATGGTTTCGAGAGTGGTCAAAATCGGTATTTTTGTTTTCTTTTAAGATAATGAGAAAACTGGAAAAGCGGAATTTTTTTAAGAAGTTATATTGAATTAGCAAATAAAAATTTTTTACAAGATTAACATTTGTAACATTTGTTATAATATTGTGCAATCAGACAGCTTTTTAGAAGGCTTTTTTTTACTGATTATATTTTATAAATTTAATACTTTACAAATAATTAAAACCAATCATTTTAAAATATATTTATTAGTCTTAGAATTTACTATAATCGACATTAAGAATAATAATTCTAAGAGAAAAAAACATTTGAAACTGCATGTTAATTCGATTTAATTAATTTTATTTATAAAGTATTCCTATCTTTAATCGTATCTATCAGAAATTTTTTAATTGCCAAAAATCAAAGTATCCTTCCAGATGTTGTTTCCTATAATTTTGCCATTTTTTTTTCAAAATCTCTGTATGAGTAAGCTTACGTGTCAAACATGCTAGTAGACTGAAGAAATGTTGACTACTGCATTAAAGAATGTCATACTTAGTCTTTAGACTTTGATTAATTTAATTACTTAACGGAACTTGTGCCATTTTTAAAAGCCTTTTAATAAAACAAACATCAACTTTACCAAGTGCTGAGCATACTTAAATTTCAATGGCAAAAAGGATCTTAAACAAGATACATGCTATCATTGACAGATATACCATTTTCCTAAGCAAACCATCAATGATATATACGCTGCCAGTTTAAGCCACCTTCATTTATCTCTGTCAAATTAAAAATTCGCATAAAAGCTCTCTTCATAGAAAAATAAAACAGACGAATTCTTTTATTTGCATTAATCATAACGTATATTTCACCAGTTGTTATTTGTTTTAAGTAAATGCACACTGACCACATTGGACGGTATTGCGCGGTCAGTGTAAATTTCTTGATTGCCATACATCTGACATACCCTGGTGTGCAAAAATTAAGGACGAAGTCGAAAAATTAGCAAATCAGCAGAACGAAGAGGCAGAGCGGACAGAAAGACCAATCAGGAGACTAAGTAAGGTGATGTACGGTAGCACATGCGCAGATATGCAGGTAGACGTAATGGGGGAGTGTCTGAGTAGTGTAAAGCATGTTGTCTGTGTAAGATCAGTATTTCTGGCAAAGACATTGCACGCCGTATAGCAGTTAAAATCACACCGAGTTGCTGCCTCAGCGAGAAATGGCGAATAATCAATCTGTTAGACGACATCTGGATGCTTTTACCCGAGGTCGAACCATTGGGAAGTTACAGGAAGGCCGCAGTGTGACAAGTGTGGCTGCAGATTTCGGAATTGCTCACAGCATCGTTTCACGACTTTGGAGATAATTTCAAACGACAGGAACAGCTATCCGGGGGTTCAGTAGTGGTCGTCCACGAGGAACCACACCCGCAGATGACCGGTATATTGCCTTACAGGCAGAAGAAACAGGCGGCAGACAGCGGGAGAAATCGCTAGACACACGACACAGGCGACTGGACGACCGATATCGCGTTTTACCGTGGCCAGAAGACTGCACGGTGGTGGTCTATTTGCACGACGCCCTGTACGGTGTATACCTCTAACACCTGCCCATCGTAGAAGGCGTTCTCTGTGGTGCCGGGAACACCGGAGTTGGAGAGACATTGAATGGGGATGAGTACTCTTTACAGATGAGAGCAGATTTAGTCTGAGTTGCGATTCTAGACACATACACATCTGGACAGAGCGGGGAACACGCAATAACACCTTCAACATCATCAAAAGGGACTGTTTTGGAGGTCGCGGAGTTCTCGTTCGAGCAGACATAATGCTTGGTAGCCGGACCGACCTTCATATCTCCCAAGGAGGTTCGTCACCTGGGACTGCTATTGTAACGAGGTTCTTCTTCCTTACATGCGTCTTTTCACAAGGGCTATGGGTCCTCAGTTCCTCTTCATGGACGACAACGCTCCACCTCATCGCACAGTTACTGTCGAAGAGCTGTTGGAGAGTGAAGATATTGAACACATGGATTGGTCGGCAAGGTCTCTGGATCTAAATCCCGTCAAGCATGTACGGAACTTACTAGGGAGACTCGTGGCAGCACGTAACTGATCGCCAGTAACGATTCCGAAACTGCGATTGGTGCTACAAGAGGAACGAGCAGCAGTGTCTCAACAGCTCATTAACAACCACATATCCAGCATGCACAAATGATGTGAAACCTGCCTAGCAGTCAGGGGAGATCATATCCCCTATTAAAGACCGGATGTTTCTTGCTGGACACCCATCACAGGGATGTTTCGGCCTTCAGTCGCATTGCGCTCCATGCTACTTTTTCAATAAAGCTTCTTTTTATCCCTCTGATTTCTCTTTCAGTAAGTGTTGCTTACATTACTCATGTCCTTACGTATTGGGGATCTTACGGTATTAAATGTGTTGATTTGGAAAGCTTTTGTACAAAGTTATATTGAAAAAACCGTCTCGTCCTTAATTTTTGCACACCAGTGTATATGAGGATTAAATCCCGATAGGGACTAGTCGTTAATGATTTAGTGGGGGAAAGGAGGAGCGGAGTATTAAAATCTGCTGAGATTAAAGTCCTCTGCTGATAGATTACTTATTGGAAAGACACGACAAACACTAGAATATCTCCAATTGATTTCATCTTGCATTATGCTTCTGGTCAAAACTACGATAAGGCATAAGACAGTCTTTTCTTTGCTTTAACTAGCCTCTTCCATAGCTTGCAGCCTAAACTAGTATTAAAAAAAATCTTATGTGGACACCACGTGACTTCCTTATACAGAATATTAAATTGTAAGCAATTTTTGCTGCATTTCATTTGAACTAATCTCGTTGAATTTCGTTAGATATATTTCTCATTCAATTAATTCATTTCTCAGGTTGCGGCAAGGCAAAAAAACACAAAACTCAAACTAACTTTATTAAAAATTGAAAAATATAGAAAACTATAAAACACCAAACACAGTTAAACAATTTTTAAAAGAAAATAAGCAATTAAAATTACAGTTTCTACCCAAAAACAAACAATTCGGCCAGCTGGCTGGATGGCAGATATTTCGGTGCACAAAACTGAACGTTTACGTTTGGTCCTACTCGGTAAAAAGACATTGAAGGTGCAGAAACTGACCTAATTCACTATTCTGCTAAGTTTTAAATGTAAACGAATATGGCTGCTATGGTAAAACATTAGGCTTAACCGCACTTTAACAACTTTCAAATTGTTGATATTTCTGCAACTATTGCATGCAGATTGACTAAAAGCTTAAAAACCTTAACCGGAAGAAAGCAAAAAATGTACGCTTTTTTATTTAAATCCATCAGATTTCAGAGCAGGAAAAAAAACGTAAAAAGTAGGAAAAACAGAATTGTGTATTAAATCGTTTGGTTTCTTATTTGCTAATGGGCAGTTTAAACTTGAAAGTTAAATATCTTATTCTTTGCAAAAATGGCAATGCCTTGACGCGTGGAAGATAAAAGTACTTCATTTTATGCAAAGGCAACATATTCCTTTAAAACAGACGAGTTTGTTGATTAAAAGTGGAGATATTCCTTCCTTCTACTTATAACACGTTTTATCATTCTTAAACCTCTTCGAGGTGTCAAGCTGTGTTATTGCGCATACTGATGAAAAACTAATCGAAAGGCCTTGCAAACTGCACAGAACTGTTTTATGCTATACACTGCAAACGCTCCATGGTATGTAAGAAATCAGAGGATTCATGAAAGTAGCTTTCTGTTTCTTTTCTGTAGCTTTCTGTACATTTTATTAGCACATGGATCATAATTTTTTTAACTGTCACTATGAAAAGTGAAGAAGTTAAAATTGAAAGAAAGTGAGAAAGAAGTTAAAATTTTGCAACTACGGTGTAATTAATTCCAAATACCTAAATATGTTTTAAATGTCACTGTTTCTACACATACTACTATAATTATTATTTAAAAAATCTGATGTATATGTTACTGTGAAAGACCGAAATTGGAGAATGTCAACTTTCACCGGAGAATGTGAACATTCACAAAATACGTCGGTGAAAGATCGAATATAACATTGCATTCTTGTACATTCGGACCCTCACCGGTGTATGTCGACAATCACAGATATGCTCTGGTGTAGGTCGAAAAGAGAGGCGACTGGCCGTTTCCCATAAATGCAATTGTAAAAAAGCAAGGCTCTCTTGTGCAATTCAAAGTGTCTTAATAGTTTAAGTTGTTGCAATAAATAAGATTTGAATCACATAATTTAGTTAAGTTTTTTATTACTATTATTTTATTTTCTCATTTAGAACGTGCTGTATAATTAAGTTTTTAACTTCTATTATTTTCCTTTCTCAATTTGAATGTACTGTGTGCTTTAAGTTCTTATGTTACTAAAATCTCATTTTAAATCTGAAGTGCGTTTTTTCGCAACTGAATTATGGAGAAGAAAATGTAATATTATTATATGTTGAACATTCACCATTAGTACATTGTGAATGTCGACATTCTTCAGATTTCGGTGTTTCACCGTAACATATACACCACATGACTCCCTTGTACGGGATATTAAATGATACGCATTTGTTCTTGCATTTTGTTTGTTTGCAACGATGTATAAAAGAAATTAAACAACAACAACAAAAAAAGACACAGTTTTTTATGGCCGATTCGTTATTTCTCATTCAATTAATTCAGTTCTTACTTCGCGACACAGCAAAAATACGTAAAAGCTCAAAATAGCTATATTAACAATTACAAAGTAAATCTTAAACACTTATTTTCTCGAATAAATTCCATAATGAATTAAGCATGATTTAATTCGCAATAACAAAAAAGGCGTTATCTTTGTTATCGCGAATCTTACTTTCTCTAGATTGGTAACAAACCCACTCTTCGCTAAGTTGCAAGTGCAAACAAATATGGCTGCTATGGGAAGAATAATTAGGCTTAACCACACTTAAAAACAACTTTTAAATTCTTAATAATTCTAAAAGTATTACATGCAGATTTACTAGAAGCACAAAAACTTTAACCGGAAGATAAGAACGACATAATTCAATCATTTTTAAAGCAAAAAATGCATAATTTACAAACATGTAAGAATAAAGAAAGCTGAGCTCACCGAGCCGACTAACAGAGTGTTGCAATTTTCGAGTTTGTGAAAATTGCAACACCAAGAAGGAATCGTCATAATTGAATGCAATTTAATACACAGTTGAGTGGTAGTGGTACAAATAAATGATTAAATGTTCAAAGCAAACAAACAAGAACAAGATATCAAAATCAGTATTTTGTGTGGCCACCACGCGCCGCAATAAGTGCTGCTACACGACGTGGCATGGAGTCAAACAAAGTTTGAATGTCTGACTGAGGAAGAGCATTCCATATCGTTTGTACGCGTCCCCAAAGTTCGTCTGCAGACGCAACAGGACGAGGATCACGAGCAAGACGCCGACCAATGACATCCCACACATGTTCAATTGGCGACATATCCGGGGAACACGCAGGCCAAGGAAGAAGCTGTACCTGCTGCGCTGCAAAGAAGGATTTAACAATCCGAGCAGTATGAGGGCGGGCATTGTCCTGTTGAAATACAGCGCCTGGCAAGCTTTGAAGGAAGGGAACAGCTTCGGGCTGTAGAACTTCACGGATATACCGGTTGCTGTTCAGATTGCCCACAATTCGTAGCAATTGAGATCGTCTATGATATGCTATGGCGCCCCAGACCATAACTCCGGGTGTTCGTCCACTGTGGCGTTCGATAATGCACTCCGGAAGGTGGCGTTCACCGGCATAGCGTCTGACACGAATGCGGCCATCATGGTACCACAAATTAAAGCGGGATTCGTCAGAAAACACGACATGCTGCCAATCAGCACGCCAGTCTCTATGCTGATTGGCCCATTGTAGCCGCAGGCGGCGATGGTCGTGCGTTAGGGGGATCCTGTATAAAGGAGTCCGTGCGCGCAGTCCACACTGCAGCAGACGTCTACGAATTGATGAAGCACACAATGAAACACCTGTAGCTATTGACCACAGTGCTGCCAATTGTCTAGAGGAAGCTGTACGGTCCGTCCGCGCCATGCGGACCAGGTGTCTATCATCGCGAGCTGACGTCACATTTCGGGGTCCACTCCCGGATTTCCGAGTTGTCCGACACTCGTCCGTCCACTGCTTCCAAACGCGCATCACTGTGCTGCTGTTACGCTGCACACGAGAGGCTACTGCACGATACGACAATCCAGCTTCACGAAGGCCGATGATTCTCCCTCGTTCAAACTCTGTAAGTTGTTCAAATCTCGCTCTCTTTCGTCGACGAGGCATAAGTACAGATTGAGTTAACGTTTACCACTAGCAGATAACCACCGATAACCATACACGCCTCGCTACAGCCGTCTATTTATTCGGATCCATCAGCCGTTCAGAGGGCGCTGCTCAGCATACGCATGGGCTACGGATTTGCAATTCTAATCATTTGCATATCATGCGCTACTTTGCATTTCCTGAAAATTTCAGCTCACTCGCGTAAGTCCTTCATGGTGTTGCAATTTTCACAAACGTGAGTGTATATATATTAATGTTATATACTTTTGGTGCGGCCAATTGCAAGAGGGGCACATGTACATGTTACAGCAGTTCTATATACAAAATGTCAACGTTCTAAGGCTACTGGTTTCTGAGTAATGCGAGATGCATACATACATACGCACGTACATGTACGCACAAACGCAACGAAAAAATCTCTTCAAAATCCATTTTAAATCAGTTTTATAATTTTTTTTGGGGGGAGTGTGCTTTATTCTGCCCTTATGTACAGTTGTCACGCAAAAATATCGTTAAATTGCATTCCATAGAGGTCAAAATGGATATTTTCGTAGAAGTATGATACCGGAAATCTTTCTCGATTAGAATACTTCCTTTTTACTTCGTATACGGAAGTAAAAATCCTGCAAAATTTAGCTATCTAAGAAACAGAATAACATAAAAGTATAAAAAAACTGACTGAGTTACAGTGAAATCTCTTAAATATTTCTGTAATTAAATTAACTTGTCATTTACATTAATTAATATTAGAAATATGTTTATAGTATCTATGTGAAATCGCTATTATCCAGCCCTATTGTGTAGCACTATTTTTAATTGTTTCCTAGAAGAACCACATTTGCTCGTTTGTGACTAAATGACGATACTCCATAATATTTATGTAACATAAATTTATACAGGAAGACAGCGAAAAAAATTATTATTTTTTTCATACCCTGCATGTTTACTTTTAATTTGAAGTTAGCATATAACTATGATTTGTCATTTTAGCAGCAATTACTCACGATATTATTTTTAAGCAATATCTTCCTGAGCGTTTTTTTTTCAGTATTTTTAATTACTAATGTCGATTAACTGCTAGGAAGTGAAGAGTAAAAAATAATTTAATAAGATATTGTTACAAGTAATTCCTTATGAAATTGAGTTTCACCTACGGAAATTAAGACTTAGAAAAATAAATTTAAACTTTGCATATTAAAACTTATAAAATGTAGAAACTGCATTTAATTAAAAGATAATTAATTTGATTTAAAAATAAATTCGATCAGAAATGGAATAAAAAATTTAAATCATAAAAATAATCTGAAAGCTTTCAGATTTTATATTACGCTGGAAGGGGTTTCTTTTCCATTTACACATAATACATACACGTTTCCAGCTCATTTGGGCTAAAAATATTTAAAAACGAATCTCCGTTAGACGGTCTCTCGCGCTGGAGATAAAATTATTTTACTCCGCATGGTATGTTGCCACTGCTCGCTTTGAAATTGTTGAGTTTCTTAATCAAAAATTCGTTAAAGGGTTAAAAAATATAAAATAGATAGTAAAACGAATTCGAAATTGAAGGTTCGGCCTTCCAGGTGCCCATATATTCGAGTGGAGGACTATGTTATTCAAAATGTGATGGCTCCAGGTATCGTTGATTGTTTCACAATACCAGAAACAGACATGCATGGAAATTCATCATTACTTAATTGTTTAACTATAATACAGAGCGATAGTATTTGGTGGCAACAATCTGAAAGTGATACAGCAGTTTATAGCTATTCAAGGCAAAATGTCGTTTCGAAACTAATAGCCCTTTTGGGCTAATGCTCATTTGTGCTAATAATTCATAAAAGCTTAAAATTAATTACTGTTTTTTCCAAGGAAAATGGCTGAATTTTCAAAGGGAATTATTTTCCACTAAATAATTCATAACTAAGAAATGATCCATAATTAGGAAATACCTAAATCTCTCTCTCTCTCTCTCTATATATATATATATACTATTATTAATAAGTAAGAATGTAGAAGCTATGGTACATTCGAAACCTCTAAAATCCTATTTGTAAAAGCACAGCTGTGCCAAAAATTACATATCAAATCAAAATACCATTATTAACAATTAAAACATGACTAAAAAGAAAAAATAATATATGAGACTAGTAATTGAATATTTAAAAAATGTGGGAAAAGTAGAAGTTGGAAGAAAAGGTAAAAGTTGTAAGAAAAATGGGAGATGTACAAAAAGATCAAAATGGCAATATTCCATTAAGAGTTAAAACAGTTCCGTCAGGGGAAAATTGCTATGCAACTCCCACTGAAATATTACCTCCACGCGTTTCAACAAACGACCAATTGAGATAATTAACGCGGAAAATAATTTAATGATACCTATCAAATCATTTAATGCTAATCGATATCGTCTCAATTGGGCGTTCCTTTTACCTACGCGTGGAAGAAAAGTTAGAAGGAGAAGTAACATACAACATATTTCAAAAAAAATTTTTTTAAATAGTAATACATATAAGAAACTACGAAACAAATACTGCAGAACTGTCTTATAAAATTTTAATCAAGTAAAGAAATTTAGAGATCCAAAAACTGTGATATGTTGGAAGAAAAAATACAACTGGAATTCTGGAAGGAATGCCAAATCAGGCCTTTAAAGTAAAAATTATGGCAAGCAAAACTATTACACATTATAATTAAAAAACTAGTAAAAAAATCTGAATACGAAAACCGACCTGTTCAAATTAAGTGAATATGGGATAAAAGAAATTTAGAAATCTTAAAACGGAACTATGTTTAAAGAAAAATTCATTTGTAGAAAACCAATAAGTCAAGAAAGAATGCTAAATCTGGCTAATAAAAATGACAGCAATACAGGTAAATGCATTATTGAAACCTAAATACGTTAAAAGTAATTTTACAGTCGCCTAGTAAAAATTTGAACTACTATTAGTCAAATGTACTATTAGGAATACCATAACAAAATGGGGATATAATATATATATATGTAATGTTTTAAGTTTCGAAGTTTCATTGGAACATTTTCTGATATAAAAATATGTTATCTGTTAAGGTCACTGTATTTTTTAAGAGGAGATGTTTAATTATTTAACAAAATCCTTTTTGTAATACAACAACATGTGATTAATATTAATCTAGTTAGTCAGTATTGTATCGTATTTTATATCCCAACATTGAGCAGTGTGTTAATTTATCAATGCTGATCTTGTAACCTTGGCTTTTCTTTTAGTGCCCATTCAAGTTCGTGTGACGCCAACTCAACAAACGATATCCGTCGGTCAAGCGACTCACTTTAACTGCACGGTTTCCGGATTCCCACTTTATGGGGTCTCCTGGACAAAGAACTTGCGTCCGGTGGTGACGAATGAGAGAATCCGACTCCTGGGCACAGATGTCCTGTCTATTAGTTCGGTCGTCCGTGACGATAGAGGGATCTATCAGTGCTTCGCCCACAACAATTTCGACTCTGCACAAGCCTCCGGAGCTCTACTTCTCGGAGGTATGGACCAAATATTTGTTTTCGCTGCTCTAGGAATTTAATATGAAGGTTTTTTTCCGTAACAGTTTATTTTATATGTGATCAGAAACACGAAAGAGATGATATTGAGTATATATAATATATATATATATAACATATGTGTGTGTATGTAAGATTCAGACTTGGAGTGGGGGTCTAAGGATTCAATCCGATTAACCGTATTGTATAACAATGTGGAATCCAAAAAAACATGTGTTAGTGTAAACGGACGTATGTATTAGCGTAACTAGAAACATAAACTAGTTACATAACATGTATTAGAGTAAGTAGAAATGAAAGGGCACCACATAAATGAATATAAGTTAATGACAAATGCGCATTTCTTAGCACGTATCTTCTTAATTGGTAGAACGCTAAGAATGCTAAATGCGCCCCACAGTTTTAGAGGAAGTTGGGAAAGACGATGCATAGTTAGCTGCAGTACTATTTATAAACTCGCAACGCTTTGTTTTAAATCCTGCAAATCCTGTTTTAGGATTGGGCAAAAGATTTCGCATTGCGGTTACTGCAGAGATAACATGATGTAATATGCTACAATATGGGGCTTGAGGAACGGATGTGTACAATTAAAATTAAAAATTTGGTGAACCGTTCCAATTAAATTTAATTTTGTTATTAAATTTCCAATATATTTTTATATCTTACACACACACACACGTGTATACATATATAAATACATATTTATACTGCAAATATGTAGAAAGAGCTTGTTTTCTTTTCCTTTCGGTTATTATTTATATTATCTTTCTTCTAATTTGTAAATTTAAATAAATTGTCAAATTCTGCTTTTACTAAACAAATGGGGCTTCTAGTTTCAAAGACGTAGTGTACACCGATTACGTGAAGACTTTTATCTTTTATACCTGTATGTTCCTTTTCTTTTCAAATTTAAGCCAGTTTTGTTTTCGCTTTTTAAGATTTTACAGAGGACAGCATCTTTTAGAAAGTTTCTGCCACCGCCATGTTGGGGTTAACAATCACCCTCCTCGTCGGTAATAATTTTTACAGACCGCATCCCACACACAAAGTTTAACAGGATAAGGCATTTTGAACAATATTAAAAAATGTGTTCTGCTATTAGACACTTTGATATTAAGACATTTTGAAACCAGAAGAGATTATCTCTTCTGGTTTAGCTCCCCCTTTTAAAGGGGACCAATTCACCAGATCTCGAAAAACATCATCCACCAGTGTTTTTTTAGTTCGGGCGCCACTGTGGAGTCATTAGGAATTTTTTGAAAGCAGGAGAGGTGAAAATGTGCAATGCCCTTGCCGTGATTCGAACCACGGACCTCTCGAATACGCGCCGAGCATGCTGACCACTACACCACGAAGGTGTACCACCAGAAGGCGGGAGAAATACCTTATAACCTTATCACAAACTTTTTCTAAAAAAGTACAAAATTTTTGCTTGTCTCTAGTAGCTCTGAATCCAACTTCCTTTTGCAAGAAACACAATTTTGTAAAGATGGTCGTCTTTAGAATTCACAAATAAAAGTTTATATTTTGTTCATTTTTGTTTCAAATGAGTCTTCAGTTTTTAGCTGTTTAAGGCTCAGGTTAAATTTTACATTATTTATAGAAATATCTTCTAAAAACTTCGTTTTCTTGGTATTAAAAGTTTAGGACTGTATAATCGGGGACTGCCCAATATTTGAGTGTTGCTTAAATGACAATTTGATTTAAAGCGTATTTGTTTCGCTCTTTAATTTGTAATTGCTTTGGAATGTCAGATTTACATAGAATGTTATTTAAATGGTCAATTTGCATAATATAAAGTATTTTTGTCTTTTTGAGTAATCAGTTTGGCACAAATGTCATGTTTTATTCTTTTTCCAAGTGTTTCGAATGAGTGTAAGGAAAATTCTGAATACATCTGAGATTCGAGTTTTCGGGTTTAAATGAATTTTAATGCGTTTAATGAAAATTTAATTGTATCTTTTTTTTTCGGTTTTTCATCTCAAATGTACCAGAAGAACGAAACATGTATTCGAAACACATTAATCGACATTTTTGAAACTTTAATCCATTTTCCCCTGATGAGTTCTGAATTAGATTTTCAGTAAAAGGAGATTAATTTTTATATTTATATAATTTTGTATATTTTTCCTTTCTCGCATTATTTTTCGAGTTTGATTTACTAATGAATTTTTACTTTAATTTCGGTATGTTTAGATCCAGTATAATCTCTTATCCACGGTTGCGATTATTAATATTGTTGAGGAATTGCCTTTCTTTGATTCGAATTTAATTTTAACTTTAGATGCTGTAAGTTTAATTTATATATTTATATAGTATATGTACTTTGAACTAAATTTCATTTTACCAACAATAGATAAGAAGAGACATTTTTTTCTCTCCAATTTATCATTGGAAACAAAAAGGAATAAAATAGTAAAACTTTATTTATTAATTTATTATTTCTTCGTTCTTGATAATGTAATCAATTTTTAAGACGTTCGCATTGCTCTAGTTTTCACGCATGCGAGTATGTATAAAAGAAATGTTTATTAATTTAATCGTACCTATTTTCCTCTTAAAATGAAATATATGCATTATTTTTTTCTAAATAGAATCTCAGCCTGTTTTAAATAAAAATGTAACAGTACCATTTATTAAAGAAGAAAGAGCAAATTATATTTTAGCAAATCAACAAATTTCTATAATATGGCGCATTATTTATTGTCATTTGAAAAGCATCATTCCCGCAAGTTTTTCTACAGATTAAAATAAACAAGACATAAGTAACTGGAGACTACACCTAATGTCCGATTCTTCTCATGAATGATCGATCCACAAAAAGCAGTTACACAGCAGAATATAGCCTATATTCACTTCCTGTAATGGCTTTCTTTATATATATAGTTGAACCAATTACCAATTCGAATTATTTGTTGTAAGGAAAAGGGTGAATGCTATCGACCATAAATTCGTTTACCTATGAGAAATACCTGAAAGAAGGCTCATTCACACTTCGAAAAAAAAAACGGCAGTTATATATCTCCTGTTCTACTGAGCCGATTGACAAATTTCAAATTGTGTTTTTCATGTCTCGAAAGCGCGACTTAGGATATGCATCAGATTTATCTATAGCGTTGTTCTAATGGAGGTATTTTGACACAAAATCAGACTTTTTCTGAAATGACATGCTAATATTTTTCCATATTTCGATTCTAGGACTCAAATTATGCCTAAATGTTAAGTTTCGTAAAATTTGGTGAGAAATTTACGCAGACATTCAAAAATTTACATTGGCGCAGTTTTTCAGTTGCGCCAAGAATAATTTACTTGGTGAACTTCTTAATTGATAGCAACCTAATTTTCCTTTCCTTTTTGCCTTTGCAAACGAGCGGAAAGAACGTCAGTGTTCATACTGTCAAATAATTTTAACATAGTGCGTTAACTACATTTGACGTTATTATCGCTCAAAAAAAAGATGCCAAATTTCAAAACGCGCCAATATGTAATTTCATGTATATCTTAGAAAATTTTGAAAAAAGAACTCTAATTGTTTGCAATTGTGCCTAGAAATACATTTAAAATATTGTTCGGAGAACAGCCTTGGTTGCGCCAACTTGGATTCTTTAACGGTATGGGCGACATTTCATCTTGCCAACAGAAGTAAATACTATACTACAATAATAAATACTACAGTAATAAATACTACAATAATAAATACTACAGTAATAAATACTAATTACTATACTACAATAATAAATACTGCAGATAATAAGTAATACTACAGATAATTCCTTAGCAAGGGAAAAGTATTACGGCTGTCTGCCTAGAGGAAGTACGTCATCAAATGACAACTATTGCCTGCCATACCTCAATAAGCTGTTTCTTCCTTTTTGACGTCAAAGCTGTTCTCCGAACAATATCCATACATTTACTTTAAGAGGATGTTCAAAATTTTATAGTTTAAAACACAAAAAAGTTTTCGAAAAATGTATAAAACATATTTAAAAATACAAATTAAAAAAAATAATTCATAAAATATGTGCGAATTATATTCGGATTAAGCCTTTATTTCGAATTATGGAAGAAGGAATCAAGTAAGTTTAAGAAAAAAAAAGAGATATTCATAAATATATATCAAATTCAATTAACAGTGAGGAGTTAAAATTTTGAAAGCTAATTTTTTAAAAACTACTCGTGCGATTTTTACAAAACTTGGTAGTTTGGCATAATTTGAGTCGTAATAGAACCGAAATATGAAAAAAAAACTGACGTGTCATTTCAGAATAAGTCCGATTTTGTGTTAAAATACCTATGTTAGAGCAATGCTATATATAAATCTAATATATATCTTTAATTGCGCTTTCGAGACATGAAAAAGCGCAAGCTGAATTTTGTCAATCGACCCAGGAGAACGGGAGATGTAGAACTGTTCCCCCCTTTTCTTTTCAGTATACGTATTGCATTCAAATTTATAAATACCAGACTATTATCTAGCCTCAGTTAAGACGAGATCAAATTATAAATCGTTACTACATTAATCTCAATGGTTATAAGATGGGATTTTCGCATATACAAAATTCCCCTAAAAGCAGTTTACTTTGCTTATTTCTCCAATATATTCTTAAAATTTTGCATATTAAAAGAGTATTTATTATTGCATAGGTTTATATTCACTTATAGCGACAAATTTCAGGCAGTGCTATATAGATTTCAGAAAATGTTCCACTGCTATTGCCATAGAAGCAGATATAATCCACGTAGAAAATATCAAAATAAGATTGGAAACATATATGAATTAGGAATAATATTGATGAGAATCATTTGTTGGATATTCGGGAATTAAAACCCTTTAACCGATAAGGCCGTATATATACGGACTAAAATATTTTTTGTGATATCTGCACTAACGTATATATACGCGCATATTAAAATATGTCAAAGAAATTAAGGCAATATATTGTTACGAAAAATTCGGCGGTTGCGCCTGTATGTAAGCTTTCCGGCATAGCACTAGGGTTGCCATAAAATAATGTATGGTAGGGTTGCCAGATTGGCGACTTTATCGCCCATTTGGCGACCAAATTGGAGATATCCCATGGTCCAATCGGGAAGCTTCTAGAATAACTTCCTGTCGAGATATTTCTCGAAACGTGTGGAACATAAAGAAAAGCTATATAAACCCTTGCGTTTCTGAGAGCAGTTAGTTGCGAGCAGATTGTGAAGTAGTGTGAGCGTTGTGATTATTACGAGAATAGCTACTTACTGTGAGTGCTAAGGTACACGAGAGTTTTGTGAACGGAAAGCAATCGAGATAGTGCTTTGCCGTGAAGATATCTTTACAGTATAGCTCGACAGTGTATTGGTGATTGTTCCACGGTGTTTTATTATAAGTTTAGTGTTGCCGTGAAGCTACCTTTACAGTTACAGCCTGAAGCTGTGTTGCTGATTGTTTCAGCGTATTTATTGTAGATTTTCCACGTTTTTAAAGGTAATTTTGGAACTGTGCTGTAAATAGTGATTCCTGTAAATAAATTGTGCTTTTTATTGTTCTGCATCGTATTTTCATTGGATACTCTGAAATCCACGAACCCGTAAAAGGCAACAATATTAAAAGTACATAAATCCAGGTATAAAATGCCAGGAAATTTTTTACATTGAATCACGAAAATAATTTTTTCTGGTAGTAGTTTTGGAAAATTTGTGCTTTCAGTTTCTTTCTCTGACCTGGCCGGTCAGAGAGTTAAACTTCGAAGAAGAAAAACTGTTTTTCAAACATCCAAGGATAGCCTAAATGATGATGGACATTGCAAGGAAAATAGTTTCATAATAAACGTTGGGCCTAGTTAAGACAGTCTAGGTTCTAAGCACAGGGTTTGTTCAGAAGCCTTTATGTTTACTTTCCTTGTTATTGAGAAAAAAAAGCAGTGTTAGGAAAAATTATAAGATGGTTAAGATGGTCTATAAAAAGTGAATTCTTATGTCTTGACCTTGTGGGTATAAGAAGAATTCAATCATCCCTAACTAATAAAAAATAATACTTTGTCCCTTTCCGAGAATATGTACTCAATCGAGTTTATTTTCTGAAACTTTCATAGCTTCTCAAACACTTTTTTTTCTTAGATAAGATTTTAAGATAAATAATTATTTAGAGTTTTTAATTCTGCTTCTTTGTAGTTCGTTGAGAGAACTACAAAGACAGTTTGCGAACTTTTAAAAATCCTAAAGTTTGAATCATATGACTTTCTTGTAAGTGTACATCATATGACTTTCTTGTACCGAATATTAAATTATATGCTTTGTTTCTTGCATTTAATTTAAGCTTATTGAATTGAATTAAATCTACTTGAATAGCGATAAACTCTACTTGAATAGCGATTTCGATAGCGCATAAACCACAATAGAATAAATGCACTCTTTAAAATCCACTGTTTGTTTATCACAGCGACACTGACGCTAGCTTCACTTGACAACGTAACATCTCATTCATTTTATTACTCAGAATGCACAAAAATTATATCATCTGAAGAATTATCTAATTGTTGCAACGTGTTCTGTTCAAATACTATAATAAATCTAAAACGCTATATAAAAGAAATTAAACAAATGAAAAGGAAACAGTTTTTCACAGACCATTCAGCACCACTTACGCAACTAGTAAACATTCTCCTCTGTCCGAGACAGACTGGCGACAATATTTGCTCTTAATACGAAACACTTGTTTCCTCGAATTTCATTAGAGATACATTTCTCATTCAATTAATTCTGTTCTCAGTTCGCAACAAGGCAAATATTTATAAAATCTCAAAATATCTTCATTAAAAATTGAAAAATATATAAAAAAAAATAAAACACCAAATACAATTAAAACAGTAATAAAAAATATTAAAAAATAAAAATATGAAAGCTTTAAGATTTTACATTACGCCCAAAGTGGCGTATTGTACATTTTCCGTGTTACCTTTTATAATCAATATCATGTTCTCCCCACTTAAACCATAAAATTTAATTCAGCAGCAG
>KK119129.1:201181-211313 GCA_000611955.2 Stegodyphus mimosarum
TAAACCAGTCTGGAAATATCGCTTTAGTAAATGCGGATTTTTAAGCTGAGATAAATTTCTTTCTTTTACCAAAGTTGTATTTTAAAAAAAAAATTACAGAAAGAAAAAAAAAAAAGATTGAAAGATTTCACATTTTAACGGTCGCTCATAACGTTTTGTTAAGGTTTTTTTAACCTCTCACTGAGCTGGCAATCGACGAAATCCAAAATTACAAAAATTTTTAAAGCTGCATATGTTTAGATTTCGCGGTTAAGTATTAAGTGAGTGTTCGCATAAATTTTCCGTTTTTTTTCAGTCTATTCTCAGTTCATTATATCAGTGTTCAATGTCCTAAGATGGCTTTACAAATTTGTTTTTGTCTTTTTATTATTAACGTTCTGTGCGCTTACTCTATTAATTATCACGCTCTTCGCCACATGAAGGCACACCACATAAAATTCGATTCAACGGCAAAATCAAAAAATATTTAACAGCAGCATAGCTTTAGAATTTTCGATAGACAGTCTCTCGCGCTTCGGATAAAAATGTTTTTTTTTCGTGCAGTGTTGCCATTATTCGCTTTGAAATCGCTAAGTTTGTTTGTAAGGTTTTAGTTAAACTAACAAAGTTTTATTTTAATTTGCCTTTTTCTATCTGTTCTTATTTCAACTTCCCGTTAGAATAAGCGCGCGTTTCAGCTTTATGCTAATTTGAAGTGGAGCCAAGTTCTATTTAAACGAGAGGCAGGAACCTCTCAGTGTGAGAGAGCTTTTAGTCTCAGACCACTGTTACTCTGTTCAACGTTCGCCTGACCAGCTAGTATTTAAATTCTAAGCCATAGCGCTGTTACGCTAGTACTTACTGAGTAATTCTAAGTGCGTTAGTATTAGTTAAATCTTGCTACGCAACATTTAGCATAGAGGCCAACCTCGCGTTCATAGCTCTGTGAGCAACGGTTATTTACTTTCTATTTAATTTTAGTTTAAATAATTTTATTGTTCAGTTTAGACCCAAGTGGCGGTCATTATTTTCTATACCCCTCCCGAGTTGGGAAGTGGTTGTATATAATTGTGGTTTAATAAAAGAGGATTTTTAAATCCTTCTTACGTTTAGTTATTCTACCACTTAATCACAGTTTCCTACCACAGAACATAGCCGCATTCAGCTCCCTGTTCAAGATCAGGACTCAGTTTAATTCACGAACATGTTTGCCAAGAATATGCACCATACACTCAGTCCTGACATGTTAATTAAAAATTCGTCAGTTTTGCAAAACATGAAATAGATAATAAAACGAATTCCAAATTCGGGCTTCCGAGTGCCTCTGTTCGGGTGCAGGATTACGTTATTCAAAATTTTAAAGATCTACGTCCTGTCGTTTTTTCAAAAAGCGAGAACCATATTGTTACGGATTTCGTATTTATTTAGCTATTTGTTTGGAATTGTGATTGGAATTGCTTTATTTTGCCGTGCTACGCAGACGATTTTGCTACGTCGGAAAAGTAAAAATACAAGAGCGCATGCATTTAATATTTAATAAATAAATATCTCGCAATTACTGTTGCCATCGACAAATATTAAAAAAAATCGAGGTTTTTACCAGAATTTTCTAGTAAATAATTAAAAAGCTTATAAAAGAGGAATTAAACACCTCTTCTTAGTAGTTGTAGTTGCTGCTGTTTTTAAGCGAACTGTTGTTTACTTACTGCTGTTATTGACTGTAGCGAATTCACTGTGAGATTGAATTAATTTCTTTGTTTGAGTTCTGTTTAAGGTTTGAGATATTGTGTTATTGTACGAATATCTCTGAGGAAATATTACATCATTTTTGTTTTATTTCTTGTGAAAAGAATAAATTTTGTTAACTTTTTAACGACTTGTGCATTCAATCCATAATGAATCCGTACGCACGCAACAGTATATATACATTCATGCAGATTCTTCATTATTTAATTTCTTTAAATATAATACAAGGTGATAATATTTCGTGGCAACAAATTTGTAAAGTGATATGCCGTTTGTAGTGATTCAACGCAAAATGCCGTTTGGAAACTAGCATGTATTCTGAAGAAAATTCCCTTTTGTGTTGAAAAAAGCGTCTACTTTTCTATTTTCCTTTATCAATTATTATAAATCATTGCCATGGATTAACAAAAGTGGCATCTATAACAAAACAAACCAAAGCATAATTCGAATTTTTATAGTTTAATCAAATGCCTCAGGGGAAGAAATTAAAAGAAAATAAGCAATGCCCTCTCCGGGATGCGAAACTGGACCTCTCAATTTCGAGCCAAGTGTGCTACCGTTACGCCAAGAAGACATGCCGACTGCAACTTTTAAAGGGCGATTGGCGATTAGGGCACCCAATCCCTAAATCTTGGTAGTGAAGAATTAACGTCCACCATCTTTTAGTTCGGGCGTCATTGTAGAATCGTCAGGTTTGTTTGATGCTAGAGATATGAAAAATGTGTAATATCCTTTCCGGGACTCAAACTTGGACCTCTCGAATACGCGCCGAGTGTACTAACAGTGAAAGTGTGTTGATCATTAACATCTTTTACTATGTTTCACAGACACATTTGTAGGTTAGATGTTTTCAGGTGCGTTCACACGACGTAACTCGTAAAACGAAACGCTAATTTCTCATCTAAAACGCGTCCAAACGAAAACACTAAAAAAGTCTGTGTTTAGCCAATAAAATTACTGAAAAAAAATCGTATAACACTCACACAAGGCTGCAGGCGTAAAGCGTTTCACCTGCTGTTTCGTGATCTGCTAAAAAGGGTGTCACACATGTTCCATTTTATTATGAATTTTTGTTGTTGTCCAAACCCACGAAATTCATCGTGGCAAGAAGCGCTAGATTACGCCTGCCGTTGGCAACAGCCTTGAGTACCATTCAGGTGACAGTGCGATTTAGCTCAGTTCCGCCCGCAATTTTGATATATAGCACCCCGGGGGGACGGATCTGAGAGTTTCTCACCCCTCTCCCCTTCCACCAAACCACACGAGAAGACTTTCAGCTCGTCGCATATTTGAAAAGCCTCCATGCCGCACCGACACTATACATTTACAAACATCCATGCCTTCTCCGGGATTCGAGCCCAGGCCCTACGACACGGCAGCCAGCGGCGCTAACCACTATACCGGTTGGATGGCATGAATTTTTGTTTAGTAAGCAATTTAATAAGGCAACATAATAAGATTAATTAGTTGTTATACGCTCAAATAAATTTCCATGCAAGTTAATTTTAATAAAAGTATACATTATATGTAGGACAATTGAATGACACCAAAGGCCATCCACCTATCAATAAAATCAATTTCATTTAGAAATTTCTTGCTTGTTTGTTTTATTTGTTTATGTGTGAATGAAGATGTGTCTTTATTGTCCAATACGTGTATAGGAATCTGTGTATTAAATCCAGTGTATTGTAATTTGATCATTTTCTAAATATTATTTATTACACATATCCGAAGTAAATAAGGTAAAAGTTCTTCCAATAAAATTCATTTATTGCAAGTTTAAATTTAAGGGATTACAAAGAAAGTTACATCCATAGCAAAAGACAAGAGTCAAGTTATATTTATGTAAAAAATGTAAAAGTGTTAAATTTTGATTTGTAGTGCTTCCAAGTGACCCCTTATTTCTATAAGTTGAAGTACCTCTAATTTCTGAATTTAAAATTTAATGTTTCGCATTTAATGTATTTAAAGAAATCCACAACTCCGTTCAAATATTTATGTCAAGCAAATAATAGAATTACAACTTTTATTTTCATTCAGCTTATTACAAATTCTCTCTGCATACTCCAAGTGATTATAGTAGACATAAAATAGGAAAGAAAGGCTGCAATAATTTTTTAATTATCTTCTTTTCGTTTATAGAAGATACTGAAGGGGTGAATGAAAAATTTAGATAATCTTTAAGTTTTTTTTTTATCTCAAAGGGGCAATTTGCCCAGAAGGGCTATTAATTTCGTTTTGGCATTTTTGCTTTGGTTCACTATAAACGGCGTTTCACCTTTCAAATTGTTGCCACCAAATATTAGAGCCCTGTATTATAAAGAAATTAAATAGAAAAAAGAATCTGCATGAATGTATGTAAGTTTCTAGCACTGTGAAAAAACAACGGTACCTATACAGACATCAAATTTTGTATAGCATAGTCCTCCACGCGAGTATGGACATCTGGAAGCACGAATATGGAATTTGTTTTATTTTCTGTTTCATATTTTGTAAATCTTTAGCGAATTTTTGATTAACAAACTCAACGATTTCAAAGCGAGCAATAGGAACAGTGTACGAAAAAAAAAAGAAAAATTTTTATCTCTAGCGCGCGAGACTGTGTACTGGAAACTCTAAAGATATGCTCTTTTTAAATTATTTTGCGATAGCGCTATTGAATTCAGTTTCATGGTTTAAGTGCCAAGAACAAGATATATAATAAATAAAGGTAACACAAAAAATGTTAAGTAAACGCCCCCCTTTGAGCGTAATATAAAATCTGATAGCTTTCAGATTTTTTTTTATAATTCCGATGATAATATTCTTAATTACAAGCATCAGATGATTTGAATTGATTACTTATCTTATCAATTCAAATTTTTATTGTTTCGTATTGATACTAACTATCTTCTCAACCTTAAAACAGAAGGTTTATCATTTACTGAGACCTAACAGCTTTGGCAAATTAGTATGTACGTAATATTATTATTGGTGAACCGTTTCCATATTTGTATTCAGGAGGAGATTGAAATTCCGGACAGGTTAGTTGCAACTATATACATAGCAAAAACATAACGAAATAAAAATAAAGAGATACTTAAGACAAGAAATGCAGGTAAATCAGTACGCCATGGGTTACTGATTTTTATATAGAATGCGTAAATTTTTAAATTAAAATTGAAAGTGATGATAATTATAGGTGAAATAAAAATAAAATAATTCATGATTAAATACAGGAAATGGAAAATGAAAAAAAATCTGAAAATTAAAAAAATAAAAAAAAATAGGAACAGCTAATGACAATCCAAATCAATGGACAGAAACAGAACAGAGAGTAAAGATTCCGGAATAGATGAAAACAGAAAGAAATATTTCCATCTGCATTTTGTAATTTCATTTTTTATTTCGAAACTCTTTACAGAAAATCGATGAGAATAAACATGCAATTTGTTCAGTCTCTAATCGCCTAACTAAAAATATAAATTCCTTCAGAATAAACCAGGTGCTGACAAAGCTTTTTCAAATACTGTATTTGTTGATTTATTGTCTTTAGGAAATCATGCTCTATATGAATATATTTCCCTTTACTTTCCTCCACCAAAATTATTTCAAAACTTTTTGAAAACCTTGACTTAAATTTTTACTTTCATTTTTGACTGCAGTTTTTTCCTTCTTGGTTATTTCTGCCTTAATCCTTCAAGTCTTTTCCTCATTGTTAATTAACCACAGATGTCAAGGGAAAATGGGTTTAGAGAATTTTTGGAATTCAAATCACATTTTGTTTTTGGCTACCATTCTACGATCGAAATGGACCTATTTTTGGGAGTATGTAATGAAAGTTCGATTTATCTAAAAGAATACTGCTTGATGTTTCCTGTAAATATAGGCATCGACTTGTCTTTGCGAAACAGCAAAACTTTATGTGGAATAACCATGCTGCCTATACGAAGAAGCATACAAGAGATCGCATAGCAATGGCGAGATAATTAAAAATAATAAGAGATAATTATAATGGTTTCAAAAAGCAAACGCATTCATCGGAGGCTTTAAAATAAACATAACGTACTTCTTCGTGCAAGAACAAATATTCAAAAAGCATTGATAGACATGCTTTAAGTACTCTTAAGTGCCACTGAATTAGGAATAGACATGGCTATACGAATTGCGTAGCGCTACGCCACATTTATTTTTACATGAGGGTACTGTGATAACTGCATATATATAGCTAGCACTGTGGTTGTTGTTAATCAGTCGTTTCAATTGGCGGTATGGGTGAAATTTCTGATTTAGGCGTCTTTGATCAAGGACAATTAGAAGACGCTACACACATGGAACATTCAATTTCCAAAATCGTCTGAGAGGTAGAGTTTTAAATGTCCACAGTGTCAAGAGTATACCGAGTTACACGGATGCTGGGGAAAAAACTAGCGTTTGGGGAAACTGCAAAGGATAACTAGCCTTGAACGAGCTTGGTGTGGAACGGCTCAGCCTGTACGATCCAGAGTACATCTCACCCGCCTAGCCACATTGTGGCTCTATGGTATTAAGAGATGCCTCAATCCAAACCACAAACGAGAACATCCAACGACCCAACCGGTTCCCCAAGACAAAAATATAGCCGGAAAAACTAATAGTCTAACAAAATTCTATAAATATTCAGAGAAACCAAACTCGGAATTCCGAGTAACTAAAAAGTTAGTAAAAATAACTAAATGAAATAATAAATATACAGGTTTAAATAGTTTGCAGTTGATAATAATCTGGCAGGACAACACAAAAGGAAAGAAAGAAGAATCAAAAAGAAAAAAAACAATAATTATTATATATAAAAAAGGTATTATAATAATTAAATTATCAAGGAAATTTACCTTAGTTAAACACATAACAATTACACATCAGACATTCACACCAACAAGAACTCTATTTTCATTTATAAATTTCATTATAGCCCTTGCAAATTTTTCAAATTTACTATATTTAATGTCATCAACATTTGCTGTATTAATCCCGTATACCTTTCGAATAAGCTTAGTTAGTTTGCATTCCAAAATAAAATGTCCAGAATCACCAAGAGCGTCACAGTTCAAGCATAAATCATTATCCTGTAGTTTAAACCTGCTCAGATATTCGGGAAATCTTCCATGGCCCGTTAACACCTGGTTGCAATCGATATTGTTATATAATTTTCCTTTATAATCTATTTTAATCATATGCATCAAATTCTTATTTTTATCAGAGTGCAACCATTTATCTTTCCATTCGCCTATGTATTGTTTATTCATTACATTAATTGCACGTTTCCGAGAGCCAGGTACTTCAATATTTACAAGGCCAAATTTAGATATAGCTTCTTTGGTAAGACTGTCAGCTCTCTCATTGCCCTGATAACCTGCATGGGCTTTAACCCAGTGCAAGCCTAATATCACTCTAGAAAAAACACTATATAAACACGATTTCAAGTTTACAATAAATAAATTATCGCTATCTGGCCGGGAAAGCGCATGCAACAGCGAGAGACAATCTGTATATATGCTAACATGAGCACCATCTCGCACATTTTCTTTAATCCAAAGTAAGGCCTGGTAAACCGCCGCACTCTCGGCCTGATAAACCGAATTATAATTATTCAACAAAAATTGTTTATTTACGATCTCAACTCCGTAATAATAAACGACAAAAGCTGCTGCGGCTCAGCCCGTATTGTACGTAGCCGGAGAAGTCAAACATTAGCTCAAATTCCCACCCAGCTGAATCAGGATGCCTGTCGTACAGTCAGTAAATGGACCATGCAACGCTCGCTTAAATGTATGGGCTTTGAAAACCTTAAACCCACCATAGTACCATCGTTCAGTGTACCCCGTCGGGCTACATATCTTGTCTGACAAGAAAAAACAGAGAATGGAAATGAGTAGCATGAATTGATGAGTCTCGATTCCACCTACCTAGGCCGACGGGAGGCTGAGAATATGGCGTGAGACTCATGAAGCCATGGATCCTGCATGCCACGTTGGAACTGTACAAGGCCACAGCGGCTCAGTCGTGGTCTCGGGTGTTTTCTGTTGGCAGTGTTTGAGATCACTGGTACTTGTACCAAACTCCCTCAATGAGATTCGGTACATAAGTTGCTTGGAGATCACATCCATCGATTGATGTTGTCCTGTCATCCTGACGAAAATGGAATATTGCAGCAAGATAACTACACCTCTCACAAGTCCCGAGTGGCTACTGCCTGGTTGCAGAAGCATTCCTCTAAATTCCATATCATAAATTGGCCACCTAGAAACCCTGACGTAAATCCTACTGAGCACATTTGGGATGCTTTGGAGAAAGGTGTGAAAGCATATCACACAACATTAACAAACCTTCCTGAATTATAGATAGCTCTAGCCAGTGTTTGGCAAGTCGTTCCTGTGGAACGCTTCCGCAAACTTGTTGAATCTATAACTCGTCGTCTGGCAGCCGTTATTGTTATTAAGGCCAGAAGAGACCTAGCTGGTTACTGACATGCATCTGTAATTCAATGTCACTTCAGCGTATAAAACTTTAAATCCCTCAATTAAAAATTACTATGATTAAAATTTGCCAGCAGTTAAAAGCAGGCATTTCCAAACTTCTTAATGGAAAGCAATATGATTCAACGTCATTGTACTTAGTTTAAAAAAAGTGGACCTTTTGCGCTTTTATGGCAGCTTCAAAACGCAATGTGTGCAATATATTGATATATATCATTTTCTTAATTACCGGTAAAAAATTGCCGATCTGCCGGCAAATATTTTATATTGTTTTTTGCTATTTATCGGTGTACCGCTAAACTGGTTTATCGACATTACATTCTCTAGTCAAGTTACGGTTACCGTCAAGCATGCAACCGCTGTGCTGTTAAAATGAAAATTTTGATGTACTGTATAAAGAGGCAATTTATCCGGATATTGTATTTTCACTCCCCTTGAAAAATTTAATATATCTGGCATTGCAAATTATAATAAATATTCTGAGATAATTCTTATCGGTGGCTAATGGTTTTATCTTCTGTTCCTTAAAGTGTGGTTTCTAATTATCGCATTAATTAAAGGCATAATGTTACATTATAAGACAGAAGAAGAAATAAAAGAAGCAGTAAGTAATCGTTCTGCAGATATCGGTGATGTTAGAAAGATTTTTCTTGCCACCTTTGTGTATTCCAGACAACAACAATATCTTCGGAGAGTCCAAAAACTAAAATGAGGCTTGGACCGTGTCCAAAAGAAGTTCCGCTGACGTTAATTTTGCAGGCAAAGAGGGAAGGGTGGGTTGAATGCGTCCAATAATCGAAAAAGGTACCATTTGAAACACTGACACGTTTCTTGTTACGTGCGAAAGTACATATTTAGGCCATAGAGGGCGAACATTCTTTTACAGCTTTTTACGAAATCACTTAATTACTAATTAATATCAGAGAAATGAACTACAGGACGATATCGCATGCATCACAAAGGAGTTTAGAAATATCACGGTTCTAGATTATTAGTAATTTTTCTTTGTAGTCTAAATAAAACAGTTTTCTGTACCCGTTATGAAACAAAACATTTCGAAATAAATTTCTGTACTGAAGGAAGTGATTTTCAAACATGTAGGCTAATAAATCTAATCTTCCGAACGATGCATTTTAAAGTATTCCAGGCTTTTTAAAATTATTAATCCAAAAGATTAAGTTCAGTGTACAAAGCTACACGAAATTTAAATTTCCTGCAAAGTAAAAATACACTTTTACAATTCTTTTTGTGGTGATTTAATATTAAGAATTTATAATTATACAATGTTATGAAATCGGGCAGTTTCATAGCAAATCCTGCATTTTTACCTCCTTTTACGAAGTAAAGGAAGTGTTGCGGATATCATATTTCAACGGAAGTACCTATTTTTATTCGTTTCCGAATACATCTGTACCTCTTTTTAGCCAAAAGGGCGTTAGCCGAGAAGAGCTATAAATTTCGTTTTGGCATTTTGCGTTGAAAAGCTTAAATGTCCATTTCACTTTTCAAATTGTTGCCACCAAATATTATTTTTTTTCGTCATCTTTGCACATACGGACAGAATAAAGGAGTCTCTTTCTCGAAACGGACTGTAAAATGGATTTAAAACGGATTTTTTCATGACATCTGTGCGTACGTACTTAAGAATGAGTATAAGTATCTCGTATAACTCAAAAACGATTAGACGCAGAACGTTGAAAGTTTACAGATTCGACTGCTCTAACACCTATTTCAGCAACTTCCTTTTTTATTTCAATTAGTAGTACTAAAATTATATATATATATATACAATTTATAGAAAGTAGTATAAGAACTTAGAAACCTTTTTGGTCAAGAATTTTGCGCATTGAGCTGCAAAATTAAAGGTAAGCAAAAGAAGTAAAATTCTAAAAGCAATTGCCTAAAAGTAAATT
>KK119129.1:211363-225387 GCA_000611955.2 Stegodyphus mimosarum
TTCTAAAAGCTGCCTGAAAGAAAATTTGACATTCAAGTTCCAAGCAAAAAGAGAAAAATTCTAAAGGCAATCGTCTAAAAGTAAATTTGATACTTACGTTCCAGAGTTTAAAAAAACTTAAACAGAAATTAATTACTCAAAAGTATAAGTAACGCAAAAAAAAACTAACAACTACATGTTGGTATTTAAGAAATTCAACATTTAAAAATTTTAACACGTAAAAAAACCATTTAAACCACAAACTAAATTGAAATTAAAAAAACCATAAAAATTACAAAGAATGGCAGTAAATGGCAATTTAGTCTACGTCGAGCTTGTTGAGGACTTATCAAGAGAAAAGCGCATCAGCTCGTGCATAGGTAAACTCCATTACGCGTTTCGTCAAACCACAATAACTGAGACAAAAGCTAATATAAGCTATATATATATATAAATCTATAATTCATAATAATTTATGATAAGAAAAGTTTCAATACACCATCTCCAAGGAACAGAAATTCAATTTAAAACCATGAAAGAAAAACATTTTTAGTCAGCATTTTCATTAGCATTTTAAATTAGTATTTTCTAAACCTCCTTTGCTTTAAAAAGACAAAAATCTGCTAAGAAAAATTTTTAATCGCAAAAATATCAAAATCAAAAGTAAAAATTTTTAAGTATTGAAAAAGGAGCCATTGTGATTGATCGCAGATTAATCGACTTATCAAGGGGATAAACCAATCTGCCATCAGTTAATAATAGCTAAATTAAGAGAGAGTGTTTCATATATATATAAATATAATAAGATGATTTGAGGAAAGAAAGTTGCAACGGATTGGCGTTGGAGAGGTTTTTCCTGCGTAGTTAGAAAGATAAATGCATAAACCAAAAAACTTCCAGATGTGGCCGTTAAGAAACATAATTTTATTCTATAATAATACACATTATCACTGGAGGTGCATTGTATACCCCACAATTTTATACAGCTTACATTTTCTTAAAAATTGGACGAAGTTAAAGTAAATTCTGCGTGTCTAGCGGGAAGGCGACACAGCGAAAAGAAAGAGAAGAGAGGAGCGAAGAGAAGGGAAGTTACAACACAATTTTCTTTTATATCGAATTCCATGCCAGATCGCATGACAGATTAATGTCCAGATGTTTGTTTCAGATTTTATAGATAAGTGCGCATCAAGACTGCAGAGAGTTTAGTTAGAAAAATTATTGTTCTGTTATGTTTAGAATGAAAGACGGGAGTTCTTAAAAGGCTATTATTAATTTATTATTTGAAAGACAGATAGTTTATATTTTACATATATTTCAGAGGTGTTTTAAATGAGGAAAATTTTCCTATTTTTGCAATATAAAATTTCCCAAAGAAGAAATAATTTTGAACAAATAACGAAACACAAATTTTAATGCTGTCTCCCGGTTCTTATATTTACGTTTTGAAAAGTTTTATATTCGTTTAAAAAAATAAAGTTATAAGAAGTTTCACTATCATAAAAATTGACCGGGATATTTCATTTGAAAATCATTTTGATATGAAATTTTGCCTTTTTATACCGTATATCAAAACTTTTCATTTCAATAGCACAGCCGTTGCGTACTTGACGTTAACCGTATCTTGACCCCACCGATAAATAGCAAAAAATAATATTGTCGGCATATCGGCAGTTTTTTAACGGTAATTTAGAAAATGTTATATATCAATATATTGCACACATGCGTCTCTCTGTTTTTTAAACTGCCATGAATTTGAAAATTCTGATATCTCTTTCAACTTGCTTTAAGGTTTTGGTTCAGTAAGTTAGAATAAATAGAGGAAATAAGTTTAAATGAAGTGTAGCAAAAATGTGTATAATGTAGTAGAAGTAATATGGAATCTACATCAGATAATGTGGTGTCCGCATCAATTTTTTTTCTTTTTTTTATACGTATTTTTGGGTTTCATTTGATTTCTCTCTTTTTATATGTTCTTTTGGCGGAATTTTTTTCCTGATGCTAAATGTAATTTTAAAAAACTAAAAATAAATTTCAAATAAATATTAAACAAAAAAATCTGAAAGGTTACAGATTTTAAATTACGTCCAAAGGGGCGTTTTTTTAACATTTTGTGTGTTGCCATTATTTATTAAATATCATGCTCTTCGTATTTAAACAATAAATTTCAGTTCAAAAGCAATATCGCAAATTAATTTTCAAATAAGCATATGTTTAGAATTTCCGATACACAGTCTCACGCGCTGGAGATATTTTTTTTTCGTACGGCGTTGCCATTGCTCGCTTTGAAATCATTGAGTTGTTGATCAAAAATTCGCTAAAGTTTTACAAAATCTGAAACCAAAAATAAAACAAATTCCAAATTTCAAATTTGGGCTTCCAGATGCCCATATTCGTAGGAGGATTACGTCAATCAAAATTGGATGTCTCTAGATACCGTCGTTTTATCACAATGCGTAAAACATACGTACATTCATGCTGATTCTTCATTATTTAATTTCTTTAAATATAATACAGGACGATAATATTTGGTGGCAACAATCTGAAAAGTGTGTAAGGTTTTAGTTTAAAGTAACAAAGTTTTATTTTTTCCCCTTTCCTATGATTTCTTATTTCAACTTTCCGTTAGAATGAGCGCGCGTTTCAGCTTTATGCAAATTTGAAGTGGAGCCAAGTTTGTATTTAAGCGATAGGTAGGAACTTCTCCGGGTGAGAGAGCTTTTAGTCTCAGATCATTGCTGCTCTGTTCGACGTTCGCCTGACTATCTAGTATTTAAATTCTAAGCCTTAGCGCTGTTACGCTATTACTTATTTAAGTAAATCTAAGTGCGTTAGTATTAGTTAAATCTTGCTACGCACCCTTTAGCATAGAAGCCAACCTCGCGTTCATAGCTCTGTGAGCAACGATTACTTAATTTCTAATTAGTTTTAGTTTAAATAATTTGATTTTTCAGCTTAGACGCAAGTGCGGTCATTACTTTCTGTATCCCTCCCGAGTTGGGAAGTGGCTGTATATAATTGTGGTTTAATAAAAGAGGATTTTAAATCCTTCTCAAGTGCGGTTCTTCTACCACTTGACCACAGTATTCTACCGCAGAACATAGCTGCATTCAGCTCCCTGTTCCAGATGAGGATCGTGTAAAGTGTTTCACGAAGATGTTCGCCAAGAGTATGCACCGAACAGTTAGCCCTGACAAGTGAAACAATGAATGAAGTAAATCGAAGCAAAATGCCAAAACGAAATTAATAGTCCGTCTGGGCAAATTGCGCCTTTGGACTAACAAAAATAATCGCAGAATCGAACGTAGTCATAACAAATTACCCGTAACCAAAATTCATGACACATAATAAAAATTCACGAACTCATTGAAAAGCAAATTATTCAAATACTGCCTTTGCTTTAATTTTGTGTTAAAATTTGTTTTATTTGTCCTTCGATTCGTATAAATGTTACTATAAGAGTAAAAATAGAAGGTAAGTAATTCAGATTCCTTTAAAATTAAACATTAAAACTTCGCGTGAGTAACTGACCTCAGAACCTGTATACATATTTAAATTTAAAATCTTAAAACAATATTTCTTCACAAATGTATGAAAGTTTCTCTGTTACGCTCTTTGGCTAGAAATTTAGCTTCCAAAAGTAGAATTTAAAAGTAACCTCTCAAACTTTTTAAAAGAGAAAGGGAGCTTTGTTAGACGCCTTTATCAGTAAGTGGAAAGATCCCTGTGGTGATGGTGGGAGAAGAAAAATATTTTCTCATGTAGACGCTTTATGAAGTCGTAAAATATCTTGCGCTGTTAGACATTTCCCCTCCTTTATTATTTTTTTAGTTATTTATTATTATTGTTATTATTTTTGGTTTTGTACAGCTGGGCGATCGATACCTGAAAGCAAGTGTTGATTTCATTATGTTATTGGGAAATAGCCTTATCCAAACAAGAAATAAGAGTAAAGCAGTTTCAAGCAGTAATAACATGCTTCATTTTTATTACAATGCTATTTGGGTACTTTAAATGCGAATTTTAACTATTGAACGCATAATTTGGACAGGAATTATCGAAAATTAGCTGTAAACGCCAGCAATTCCGATTTTATATCACGCCCATACAGGCCTTTTTTTTTCATATAAGTTTCGAGAGCATTTGGATTAACGCTACTTGGGGATAAAATATTTAAAAAGAGCATATCTTTAGAATTTCCTTAAACAGTCTCGCGAGCTGAAGATTAAAATTTTGCATTCCCTACAGTGTTGCCACTGCTAGCTTTGAAATAATAGATTTTTTAATAAAAATTCATTAAAGTTTTATAGAATATGAAATAGACAATAAAGCAAATTCCGAATTCGGGTTTCCTGGTGCCCATGCTCGGGTGCAGGACTATGCTATTCAAAATTTTATGACTCTAAGTACCGTTGCTTTTCACTGAGCGAGAAACCTAGATACATTTACGCAGTGCTTCATTGTTTAATTTCTTTAAATATTATACAGGGCGATAATTTTGTTGACAACAATTTGAAAAGTGATACAACACATTTAAATTATCAATGCAAAATGCTGTTTCGAGACTAATAACAATTCTGGCTACTGGCTTCTGGCCCTGTGGGCTTAAAAAGAACAAAAAGAGAACTTTTACATTAAGATCTTTGACACAAGTCGTTTTAATATTAATTTAGATATTAAATCGGCTTCTATATTTCACACTAAGTGTGAACTATGTTAATTTCTAATTGCGATTAAGAGCATTATTCCGGTTTAAATCAAACAGAGAAAGCAAGCTTATTATTATTATTATTATTACTTATTATATTACTACTATACTTCTTATTATTACTTCTTAGTGAATGAGATTATCTAACAATTATGATCAACACGTATTTTAGTTAATATAAATATCGGTTATTATATTTCGGTTAATAGAGTATACCAAAAAAATGTCTAACGCCAGCATGTGCAACTTTGACAGAACTACAAGATAGATTAGAAATTAGAAATGTTGCGCGAAAAAGAGTAATTTGGGATTTATTTATACGAAAATATAAAAAATGAACATATCTTAAGTTTAATTTCTCTATAACTTCATATAAATCCTCATCATAAAATTTATAAAATACAAAACACAAAACGAAATAATACTTTTAAATTAAAAAAAACACCTTTGAATAAAAAAAAACACTACTACTTAATTATGAACACTAGGTGATCAATATTCGTGAATATTGCCGATGTTTAAACTAGAAAACTTTTTTCTAGGCTTACATAAGGAATTCTCGTCTTTCTATTGCTATCACGAACTTAATCCTTGAAAATATTTGTTCTATTTATAGCTGCTTCAAAACAGCATCATGATTTTCTGTGTAAAAGTAGGGGGGACTTGTCAGCTTAGACATTCGTCACGTGGGAACTACCTTTTATAAAGTCCGTTAGAGTTACACCTAGATTCTGTAACGAATCGAAAAATGCTTTAATTTTTTTATTAAATGCGATTTATAGTTACTTTAATTTATAGTTCTATATCTTCCCTTTTATTGCGGCGATTGACGAAATTCAAATTGCTTTATTCATGTCTCAAAAGCACGACTTAGGATATATTTACAGTTCATATCAACTTTGTGCTTGAATATGACAGAAGAGCAAAATAATTAAATAAATATTTGGAACCTTTTTTACAACTCAAAATCAAGATATCCGGAGCAAGTCGTTTGGATACGTTCATCAGTTTACATGCCAAATATAAAAAGGATAGAAAATATCAAAAACGTATGACAACATTTAACACTCTGTAAACATGAACAGTGCTCCAGACTTGCGTCCGCGGCATACACATTCTCATATACTAAAATTAGATTCTTGAATTTTGTTCTTTTGTATAGTAAGTTTAATTCCATTTGCAAAAAAGTGGTGCTAATTCGACATTAGCATCAGATGTATAAGTAAGAATTCCTATAAAGTTTTTTCCTTGATTTAAATTTTACCGAAACTAGTGTTGAATTCTTGACTCAAATATTTCAAATTATCTGCAACCTATTCGCATTAAGAATAGACTTTTGTGGTTAGCAAGTGTGGGAAAATGGTAAGTATTTCCTTTCCTTTATTGACTTCCGGACATTATTATTTATTCTGAAATGATTTTATATATTTTGATATTCCTTAAATGTCCTGAAGTGATTTGATATTCCTTATTTTAATACGATCTGTTTTGCCTATAATGTTCATAAATCAACTATTCCGGAGTTTATAGCTTAGTGTTGAGTTCACTGAGATATGCTGAAATGTCGATGAGAAATATAAAATCACACAGCCAGGGTTTGATATCTTGTTGTCAAGTACATTTTCCTTTCATATCTATGAAAAGACATACCTCATCTTTCAAATCATAAAAACGCTTCAACAGCGTCATCTTACTTTCCCAACAGTGTTGCAGCAAAATGTGTGATCATCATGTTCGGAATGAAAGCCAACCAGAAAGTCTTGAAGCTCACGGTGGTTTAGCGCCCTTGATTTAATGAAATTATGCAGGATTCTACTATGTCCATCATATGTGGATATTAATTGACTTTGCACACAAGTTTCGTTGGTGTATAGAGCAGACAAATCTTCGGTATTTTGTTATCAGGTAGCTCTAATTTTATTTAGACAACTCCTGTGTTTGATCCAATCATTGTTAGAGCCATATCTGTTAGTATTTCGCTTACATTTTCACACTTTAGGTCGAATATACAAAAAAAAACATATTTTTACTTTCTGGAAAATATCTTTACACTTTGTCGTATCTTTCCCTGGATGGAGAGAAGCAATTATGCCTCAGAATTGATGTTTACGTCAACTCCTAAGATAAATATACCAGGTAAGGGCGAAGCTCTTGAGCTCACCAAGCTGTAAAGCTATCAAGCATAAAGGGCATGCCCGTCTGGAGCTCAGTTGATCAGTATCAGTGATGTTTGTGGTATCATCAAGAGCATAAGAAAATGATTCAAATTTTGATGCGCTGTGTTTTGATGTTTAATTTTATATCACTAGCCATTTCATCGATTCATTGGGTTACTGTTCAATCGGTGCTTTCCTCAGGAGACAGCACTTTCGTGATAGCAGTTAGACTTTCCTTGATCAATTCTCCTTTGGAATATAGTTTTCAGTGATTTTCAGTTTTTTCGCTCCAAGCAAAGCTTTCGTGAACAATGTTGTCAGGCACATGATTATGTTGACAGAACAGCAGCATCTGTTATACATATGTCCTCTTTTTTCAAATTTTGTAATCTTATCTACTCTCAGTTGATCTTTGTAACTATTGCATTTATCATGTTCCTTACTGTAATGTTTTTCAAGCTTCAAAACCGTAATAGTTTTCAGACATATCAAACAAACAAGCTCTCCCTTCTGCATTTCCAACAAGTAATCATCAGTCTATTTCTCTTGAAATGTATGACTGTTAGTTTCTACTTTTCTCTTCTTTGATGAAGTCATTTTAATTATGAGTATTTGATCGCAAATTCACAGACTGGTAAGTAAATGCAGCAGCAATGAACGTGATCAAACTGCCGCCAGCAGAAGCGTCAGAAGAGCAACAAAGCCACGACTACCGATAAACGATGGCAGTTAAGATGCATCTGCTATAGGGGCTAATCCCATTTCAAAACTAACAGCCACTTTGGAGCTAAAATTTTTGAAAGGTTTCAGATTTTAACCGTCTCCCAAAAGGTTTTTAATGATTTCTTAAGGATGCTGTCGCTGAGCTCGCAGTCTGCTCAATCCCTCACTCCCACTAACACTTTTTGTTTCCCTTTTAGCTTTATTATTAAGCATCGTTATCTTAACACTTATGCCACACAGAGTTCAACAAAGAGTTGAAAAATCACAAAATGTTTAAAACCTTCATAGTGGTATAGGGTTAGAGTTCGCGAATCAATGTTATGAGTTGGCATACATTTTTAAAAATTTTCATTCTCTTCTCAGTTCATCATATCAGTATTAAGTTTCCTAGTAAGATAATTAACAATTTGCTTCTCTTCTTATTCTTAACTTTTTATAAGCTAATTTTATTTAATAAAAATCATGTTCTTTGCCCTTACGCCACACAAAATTCAATTCAATTCAACAGCAAAATCGCAAAATATTTAAAAAACTAGCGGAATCTTTTTATCTTTATAATTCCTGACAGAGTGTTCGAGATTGCCTTTCGTATATATTATTAAATATCATGTTCTTCGCACTTAAACCATAAGATTCAGTTCAACAGCAATATCGCAAAATAATTTGAAAGGAGAATATCTTTAGAATTTCTTATATACAGTTCTGCGCGGTGGAGATAAAAAGTTTTTTTTTTCGTAGAGTGTTGCCATCGCTCGCTTTTAAATGGTTGAGTTTGTTCATCAAAAATTGGTTTAAGTTTTATAAAATATGAAGCAGATAATAAAACAAATTCCAAATTTGGGCTTCCAGATGCCCATATTCGCAGCAGGATTGCGTCATTCAAAATTTGATGCCTCTAGGTACCGTCGTTTTATCAAAATGCGAGCAACATACATACATTTATGCACATTCTTTTTTATTTAATTTCTTTTAATATAATACAGGGCTGAAATATTTGGTGGCAGCAGTTTGAAAGTGAACCGACATTTAATGTTTTCGACGCAAAATCGCAAAACGAAAATAATAGTCCTTCAGGGACAAAGCCCCTTTGGACTAGCGAAAACTGTGTGACGATTTTAATGTGTCCAGTTAGTGTAATTTCAAAATAATATTGAATATTTCTAATTAGGTATCTCATTTTAATACATGTTTATTTAAATCAATCATATTAAAATACAAAAAAAATATTCTTCAGAACTATGTTTACCGCTTTTAAATCGTTTAGTTTATTACTCAATAACCCTCCAAATTAAATTTGAAAGTACCTTAGGCTTTACTGAATGGCAGCACTCGGACGCCTAAAAGATAAAATTAAGTAATTTTCATCCGCATCAACACATTACTTTCATAGAGCAGAGTTTATTAATTAAAACTGAAAGATAAATATCTCACATTTTCCTGAATGGCAACAGTCTTGCGCTTCCTTTTTTTCACAATAAGAGAAACGTGCATACATACATGTAAATTCTTCATTATTTAATTTCTTTGAAAATAATACATTGTAACAAATTGAAAAGTGATACTCCGTTTCTAACGAACCAACTTAAAATCACATTTCGAGACTCATAGGCCCTTTAAAGCTTTAAAAAAAGAAAAGAAAGCTGAAATACGAATAAAAGGTTTTCAAAACTGGATAAAAACTGGGAAAATAATAATTTTCGTAAATTATTCATTACAACTACGAGTGTTTGTTGCTACAATTTAAACAATTAACGGACCAGGTTCAATGATATTTGGAAATGTCTTCGCTGGCCGTACAAAATCTGGATGCAGGCCTTCTGTTTCACGTGCTTGGTCTATGGTATTTTCACAAATGTGTAGACTTGTGTTTATTTATTTTTGATAAACATAAACTAAACTCAGTGGCGCAACAGCCCTAGTGGGCCACTGCCTGCAGTGTCCTTTTTCTGCTTTCTTGACATTTGGATCCCGGAGTGGATCAGCATATTTCCTGGGCAAGTGGTCAGCTTGACGCAGGACCTCCGGTGCTTAGTCCCCAAGTGAATTTGATACTTATTTTATCGACCCACTTGAAGGATCAAAGGCTGAGTTGACCACCCCGGGGATCGAACCCCAGACCTGTGGTTCAGCTGCACAACGCTTTTGATAAACATATCTATGTCAAATATCATGTGTAAAGTGGAATACAAAACTTTACACAGAAAATTCTTATTTTTATTATGGTGATTCAACGTATCGTCTTATCCGGACTAGACTGACCTGCTGAGCAACTTCCGACCTGCGCAAACCTTGAGCCAACTAATGGAGTAAGTTACCCAGAGGTGGGCCCGTCTGCTATCTGCCAGCCACAACCTCAGGTCAGGGCCAGAGCAGATCAGTCGGGCGTTTATTGTCAAAGTTGAAATTACGGAGGTTACAGTTATATAATAAATACACAGTCCAGTCACATTAATGTGACCATCTGTCAAAAGCCAGAATAACCACCTTTCGCAGAGCGGACTGCTGCGAGACGTGCAGGAAGAGAGTCACATAGGTCCCTGAAGGTGTTCTCTGGGATGTTGAGCCATGCCGACTCTAATGCCGTGGCCAGCTGCGCTAGATTACGCGGTTGAGGATCCATGGCGCGAACAACTCGATCGAGATGGTCCCACAGATGCTCGATTGGGTTTAAGTCAGGTGAGTTTGCTGGCCAGGGGAGGACGGTAAACTCATCCTGGTGCTCTTCGAACCACGCACGTACACTGGCAGTTGTATGGCACCTCGCATTGTCCTGCTGGAAGATGCCATCATCCTGAGGAAAAACAATGCGCATGTAGGGGTGAACATGGTCCGCAAGGACAGATGCGTACTTGTATTGATCCATTGTGCCTTCCACAATGATCAGTGAACCTAGAGAATGCCAGGAAAACATTCCCCAGACCATAATGCTCCCGCCTCCAGCTTGGACCGTTCCGGCAATGGTTGCAGGGTGGTTCCTTTCAGAGGTTTCACGCCTTATACGCCAACGTCCATCTGTCCGATGGAGCATAAAACGCGATTCATCCGAAAACGCAACCTGTCGCCACTCAGTGGACGTCCAGCTGCTGTACTGGCGTGCAAATTCTAGCCTTCGCCGTCGATGAACAGCAGTCAGCATAGGTGCACGAACCAGGCGTCTGCTTCGGAGGCCCAGACGCAGCAATGTTCGCTGAATAGTACTTTGGGAGACACTTTTGGTAGCCCCTTGGTTCATTTTGGTGGTCAGTTGCTCAACGGTAGCCCGTCTATCTGCCCGAACGCATCTCCGCAACCGTCGTTCGCCTCTGTCATCTATGGCCCGTGGTGCACCACATTTGCCACGTCGCTGATTTTGGACAGTCCCATTTTGCCATGCACGGTACATTTTTACCACGGCGGCACGCGAACAGTTCACAAACTCAGCCGTTTCGGAAATGCTTCCACCCTTGGCCCGAAAGCCAATGATCATGCCCTTTTGAAAGTCGGATAAATCGCTTCGTTTCTGCATTACGCCAATGATTGAAATGTTTTCCGAAGCCCTCACGCACCCTTTATATACGCTCAACTGCACTGTGCTGCCACCTGCCTTCTGTGAATGGTTATTTAACTCTGACATGGAAAGTACGTGGTGGTCACATTAATGTGACTGGACTGTGTATAAATTGATTAGGTACTTAAGGTACATTGAAGAGTACGTCTAATGTGATATACAGAAGTTTTACAAAAGCGTAGTGACATGACAGTCATCAGCTGCCGTCCACAAAGGCAAACATTGGAACACTACATAAAATAATTCTACATTATACATTTTAAATTTTACATTTTGAAATAAAAATGGCAGGAGAGTCTCAATTTTAAAAAAGAAAATCGTAACAGTTATACTACCAATTGTTACATACGGATGAAAACCTTGATTGGGCATGCTAAATGTGAAGATATATAAACAAAGAATCGAAAGTACCAAATATGAAGTATTAACAAATTCTGCCTTTCGATAAGGTAGACCGATTTACAACAAAACTTGCCAGCGAAACAGAGCATGTACTATGCACTACAAACAATAACATTCAAAACATTAAAACTGAAACTGATACATTCGTTCAAGGAATTAAAAGTACTTAGAAAATGCACGCTACTGAGATACAGAAATATCCGTCTGCCAGTTAGAGCATGTACCATGCATTATAAACTACATGCACCACAAACAGGTACATAATATACATTAAAACCGAAGCTAAACGAATTACGTTTTACAAGCAGACGACCGATTGGAAAACAAACCAGGCATCTGTCACGAAAATTTATATAAGTACTTAGAAAGGGCAGATTGAATACATTGCTAAAGGGATACATTTGCTAGAAGAAAAGGTGCTGAGATAGGGTATCTTACAAATGAGAGGATACATTTTTGTGAAGATACGTTTGTTACAGTGGAAGCAAATGACAAATTAAACTGAAATGTAATAAACTGTACAAAACACCAAGATTAGAAAAACAACTAGTAAAGCACAGAATTCATACATTACAAATAAATACACAAATAAGAGCATAAAAACTACATAAAACACATTTACATTTATAAAAAAAAATTATAATATAAGCAGGAGAGTCTTAATTTTAGAAAGGAAATCAAAGCAGTTAAACAACAAATATGATTTGTACATTCTTCCTTCAGAGTTGCATTTGATTTCATTAGGGTTTTAAAACAGACGTGATACATTTGAGTTATGTGGACCTGTACTGTTACAATTTAATAAAGTTGTAACGTTCTACTGTCTATCTGTTGTGTAGAATCTGGAGAAATAGTGATTGCACCGAAGAAGGGTTAAAACTGCCCTTTATTAAACTCTTTAAATTATTTCCAATGAGCCAACTTGACGCTAGCATACTACGCCTCTGTCTGGGCGGTAACTCAAAATCGGAGATATTCACAAGCAGTAGAATTAAATTATAGGGCTCATACAATCATGTATCCTACAGCGCGTAGATGAGTCTAATGGCAGCCAGGTAATAGCTGTAAAGCCACTTCTAACCAGCAATCACTGCTAAGCCGAAGCTTGCGTACAACCAGGCACAGAGATTTCCCAAACTCTCTCTAACTTTCTGTACTAGAACATCGATATTTAAACTTTTTCTCCCACTGGTAGATTGTATTGTATTGTATTGTTACCATTTTTAAATAGTATATAATACCAATGCTAGTAGTGTACTATCGTAGTATTGAAATAGCAACATGTAATTTGTGTATTTCTGTAGCTGTCCAGATATACTCAGTCACTATGTATATCCACAATAGCTGTTGTTTGTACTAGTAATTTAAGTATACTTACCTTTTTATGTACAGTCATCAAACACCTTGTATTAATCAACATTTATGTATTATAACATATACATGAATTGTAAACTGTACATCAACAACAAACTATGTAACCATTTGCATTGTAACTCTGCTTGCCCTTGTTTGGCCGTGCACCCGTTCTCATAGATTTTCAATAAATCTGGAGTCTGGGCAGCAGAGTGCGAGTCCCCTGTGAGCCTTTGGTCGGCTGAACTGCCCTGGGTGGACCTGGCGCTTGGTATCGGGGTCTTGTGTGCGGCTCTCCGTTGGCCTCATGGCTGCTCTAGACTATGGGGGGCGCGGTGCTGGACTGATTGACCACTATGGTAAAGGTACAGTGCTCGCGTCTTCCGTCACTCACTCACTCCCACTGGTAGAATTTGCATTCCTTACGCTCGCTACCAAATTTAAATATTCTGGCACTGACAATTAGGGAAAAGAAAGCTTATAGGAAAGTAGCTTAAAATTAACGGTAGCTAACCAAACGGTGATACTAATAAGACTCGATCTTTGTAAAATTTCTTATTCCTTCTGTTATTCTAATACTTCGTCGAAATCTAGCTTTGCATACTCTTTATGAAACTTTTCCTGAATTATGCAAGGACCACAATTGTAAAAATCGTTATAGTTTACCATTCATTTGGAAAAAAAAGTAAGTTGTTAGACTTTTTACAACTTTTCCTGCCTTGGAAAGGCCCATACAAAGAAAAGAGAACTTCTATGCAAAAGTTGCTGTGCATTTCATCGATGGATATTTAATCTTCATAATGGCTAGAGTTGATTGTGTCGTTATATATTGCGAACCCAAATCGTCCTCACCACCACTACGGCTCAATTCTTTCTCTCATCGTAACGTCTTAAATCACCATATATAAGTTTTTTTCAATTTCGAAAAAATTTGTTTCCTAATTTCTTGATGTTTCTTCCCCTTGATGTAAATGATTTTTGTAATTAGTTTGTTTGGCCTTTTTAGGTTTTTAAGCATTTTTGATTTTTCAAGTTTTTTTTTCCTAAAAAAATAATTTTTGTTTTTATTTTTTGGTTTTATTAATTTTTGTATATTTTTTGTTTTTTTAATTTTTGTATATTTTTTGTTTTTTTTTAATTTTTGTATATTTTTGGT
>KK119129.1:225881-260641 GCA_000611955.2 Stegodyphus mimosarum
TATATGTATGTGTGTGTGTGTGTAAGTTATAACAAAATGAGATAGCTGCTGTAAAAATATAATTCGCGACCTCAAAATTAACGATTCTAGACTAACGATTTCTCCCCCTAAATTCATCTCTTCTCTTAAATTCGCGATTCTTCCATGACTATATAACAACCTAAAATTAACCCAGAGTACTTTCTGCATGTACGTAGTATAAATACTCATGGCCTAATGAACTACGTCATTTTTCTCCTAGCTTCGCCACTGCTAATATATCCCCTGCCGCTTCGCTTTTCATACACCTACGCCATTTCTTTAAAAACCAATATACACAGAAATTTATCATAAAAAAATAAAGACTGGTTATTTGCCGGAATCCAGTTTCGTCATTTCTGTCTCTTCTTGCCACGCTGCCGTCACGACTGCCAGCTGTTTAAGTACCCGGATTTCGACTACCTAGTAAAAATATCACACACACACACGCATCTATATATATGATGATAATTACTTGGTTTATTGATTAATTTTTCCTTTGTAAATGCTTTCATTTTCAATTTTTCATGATTCATAAATTGATGTTTCTTTTTAAAAAAATTTTCAAGATTCATTTTTAAATGTTTATAAGTTGCTTCATTCAACTAAAATTCTACTAACTTTCTCAAAGGAGATAATATACTCTATAATCCATTGGCAAATAAATTATTATTTTAATACTTTAGAGCTTTTGCGCAAATATTAGGCAATTTAATACGATTTTTTAATATATTTACCTTACATCAATCTTTGATATATATACATATATATATATATATAGAGAGAGAGAGAGGCATACTACATCATATACTAAAGTGTTCGTTTAGAGCGATGATAACCTAGCTATAATTTCTGAAATTCAAATTAAAAATACGCATAACATGTAAAATGAGTGTATGCTATAACATTTTAATTACAAATTTCATTTGCATTAACTTTGTCACATATATTATCCTTCTACTAATTCTGTTATAAAATTATAATCACCAGGCTATTCGCGCAAGTTATTTCTCTGAAATCCCATAGTAATTAAAAATTAGTCAACAGAGAATAATTAGAAGAATGTCATATGCAAATGTTTAAAGATTTTAGTGTAATGTGATAGTTAGTTGATTTAATGTCTGTTAATTATATGTTAACATCTTTCTAAAACAACTTCGAAAGATACTTTTCCCTGTGTGCTTTACATTTTAACTTAAAAATTTATTACCCCTCTAAAATATACGGAAGCGAACTATTTATTTAGATATAACGCTAAACATTCTTTTCTCAACAGACAGTTATTCGCTTTGTGAATGGATGTTCTAGACAAGATTTGTTTTCTTCCTCCCATTTACAACGTATAGAATTATTTAAGACCATTATTTACACTTTTCCTTACCTTATTTTGTTCTCACTTTCTTTGCACTCTGCTCAAATATTCCAGACTGCTGTAGTGTTTTTAGTGCCCAGTATGAGTATGTATTGATTTGTAAAAGAGACGTTTCTTTTATTACTTTCTTTTCGCCTGTTGATTGGACTGCATGAATAAAAATTGCTGTTATGTATTGTTATGAAATGGAAGTTTCTTCTTTATAAAATATTTTAGCACTAGCGGAAGTACCCGATGCCAGTTAAGTTAGATTGAGAGTAATGTATCTAACGATAAAGAGAGAATGATACCGCTGTAATCCCTCTCTAAAAAGACGCAAAAAAGTATTATTCATACTCATACATTTTTCAGTCTGATGCAATGTGGAAACCACATAAAAAATACCGATAGAAAAATAAACTAGTTCTCTCTAGTTGCATCAGCAACAGTGCCACGAAGTTTTCAATTATTTTCGTTTTTCTAATCAAATGGTCGTAAAATCTCAAGTTCCATTTAATATTTCACCTATATTCAATTTTAGCCGATTAAATGGGCAAAGCATTTATCTTAATTGAACAGAAATCAATAACGCGAAAAATAGAAACACGTTCTTTTTATATATACAGATTTCGTAAAATTTACACATTTTTGATTAATAGATTCTGCGATTTGAAAGCGAGCAGTAGCAACACTTTTCAAAATAAAGTATGTTTACCTCCAACGCGCGAGACTGTTGCCACTCGGAAAAATGTGTGTGAAAATTAATGTTTTTAGAGTTTTTAATAAATATCTCGGTTGATTAAAATCGTACGAAGATAGTAATAGTCAAAATGGCTTCCTACGAATGTTTGGAATCGGAAATTATGTGTTTCGCGTTTGGCAATGCTATTTTTTTTCATTGTAAAACTTAGAAATTTTTTATCAATAAACTCTACGATTTGAAAGTAAGCAGTGGCAATAGTTCTCGAAATAAAGCAGATTTTTATCTCCAGCTTGCGAGACTGTTGCCACTCGGAAAAAAGAGGCCGAAAATTATCGTTTTCAGAGTTTTTAATTAATATCTCTGATTTTAGCTATTTATTTTGGGGATGGAACTGGACGTCGCCTTTACCAGGACACAGAAAAGAATTGCAGAATGTTTGGTCACGATAGCTGTAGTAGTGAGTGAGTTATTACCGAACAAACACGCAAACAGATATTCTTCTTTAAATACATAGACAACATTATTCGCTGACGTCTTTAACAGCATCTTCCAGTTTAATTTATTGGTGTTTCGATGCTTCCTCAAAATATGCTACAGGAAAATTAAATTGATCATTCTGATGGCTAGCAATGCCTGCTGCTGTATCACTGGGCTCGGTTTGAACTCCGGAGGTGTCTAGGATGTTTGACATTGCAAAATGTATCTTCGGCATGGAACAGTTGGTAAGGTTCTTATGTTAATTAACCAGTTATTATGATTTAGATTTTTACTATAACTTCTTTTTTCCATATCCCTCACCAGAATGCAAATTAGCTTTTAGAGTATAGAAACTGAGGGTTTTGAACCCTACAAAAAAAATTTTGGCCACTAAAATTTAAAAAAGTTAAGAAAAAATAATTTAAGAAATTTAAAAAATCACAAGCTCAAACAAAACTACACTGCTGGCCAAGGTAAATGCAACACTCTGAAGGAAGCATGCAAATAACATTCAATTTACAACATGCATTAGAGGAGGTGAGATAACGAAATGATTAGAATTTCAGCGCAGACGCACATCTCGTGCGCCTGTGGCGCCACTTCAAAGCGCTATTTAAGGCTTGAAGTTTTCGACGATTTCAAGTTCGGCAATTATGTTTTTCTTGACGCTTTTTTAAAAACAAAAACGATCAATTATGCCTCGTAGTAAACAGCGATCATCGTTTGATCAAGTATCCGAGTTCGACAGAGGAAGAATCGTGGCCGACCGAGAGTGTGGATTATCTTTCAGGGAAATCGGTAGTCGTGTTGAACGAAACCAAACAACTGTAACGCGGATATGTCACCGTTGGATGCAGGAGGGTACGACGGACCGACGTGTTCGATTGCATCCGCCTCAGTGCACCACTTCACGTGACGACAGGAACATTGTGCGCATGGCAGTGACGGATCGCTCAGTCACATTACGAAGCATAGCACATCACATTCAGTCTGTAGCGCATCATCCAGTGTCTGCTCGTACCATTCGACGCCGTTTACAGCAGAGCGGACTGTCCGCAAGACGTCCATTGCTTCGTCTACCCTTGATGCAGAACCACAGACGTCTCTGCCGCCAATGGTGCGATGACAGAAGGATGTGAACGGCAGAATGGAATGGAATTGTCTTTACTGACGAGTCACGCTTCTGTTTGCAAGACCACGATGCTCGGATTCGAGTCTGGAGGCACCGTGGAGAGAGTATGCTGAACAGCTGCGTTATGCACCGCCACACTGGTCCTGCACCGGATATTATGGTATGGGGCGGTACTGGATATCACTCTCGCATTCCTCTATTACGCATTGCCAGTACTTTAAACAGCCAGCGTTACATCTCCCAGGTGTTGGAGCCAGTTGTCCTTCCTTACCTTCAGGACTTCTCCACAGCCATATTTCAACAGGATAATGCGCGACCACACGTGGCACGCATTGTCCAACGGTTCTTCGTCAATCGCCAGATTGAATTGCTTCCCTGACCGGCTCGCTCTTCGGATCTTTCGCCGATGGAAAACATCATGGAAAACATGATGGAAACCATGGTTGCTGAACGATTGACCCAGATTACATCCCAAGCTGCCACATCAGATCAGCTTTGGCAACGTGTGGAAGCTGCTTGGTCTGCTGTACCCCGAGAACACGTCCAAAGTATCTTTGAATCAATGCGGAGGCGAGTGGCAGCGGTGATCTCCAACAATGGCGGCTACTCTAGTTGCTGATTCTAGAAGGAACCACACTTCACAGAAGTCTATAAATTTAATCATTTGATACTTGGTCAACATGTTATCTACTAAATAAACTTTGTTGTGATTTCTTTTGTCTTTGTTAGTGCTGCAGTTTGGGTGGCCAGCAGTGTACAATCTAATCTTGATATGTTGATCTTGTAGAGACATTAGGTATTTTTTTGGAAGCAGGAGACATGAAAAATGAGCAACACCTTCGCCGGGAATCGAACCACGGACCTCTCGGTTACGCGTCGAGCATGCAGACCACTACACCACCAAGGCATGCGAAGAAGGCGGGAGAAATACCTTATATACTCCCCCTTTTAAAGGGCGACTGGGGTTTTGGGGACTCAATCGCCAAACCTCGGTGGTGGAGAATCATCATCCACCACCTTGTCCTTGTTCGGGCGCCAGTTGTAGATTTATTAAGTATTTTTGGAAGCAGGAAGCTGAAGAAATGAGCAATCAGATAAATTTAAAACTAAAGCTAAATAGAAATTAAATTAATCTTTGCCTACAGAGCTATGCGCGAGGTTGGCCTCTAACTAAATGGTGCGTAGCAAGATTTACTAATGCTAACGCACTTGGATTTATTTCAATAAACAATCACGTAACAAGCACTATGGCTTAGAATTTAACTGCTAGCTGGTCAGGCGAACGTCGAATAGAATGATCGTGGTCTGAGACTAAAAGCTCTCTCACACTGAGAGGTTTCTACCTCTGGTTTAAATAGTCGTTGGCTCCACTTCAAATTAGCATAAGCTGAAAACGCGCGCTTCTTCTAACGGGAAGTTGAAACAGAGAGGAGATAGAAAGATTTAAATTAAAATATAACTTTGTTAGTTTAACTAAAACCTTACAATCTGAGGTTAACACTTCAAAAAGTTTTACACTGAGTAGTAATTATAGTATATTAATTAAGAAATTACAACTAAAGACATTAAAAGTTTAGAGCAAAAATTCTTACATTTGAAATGAGCTGAACAAAATGACAATGCCAAATTGTAGAAAATAAATTGTTACGATTCTAGTGATTGATTCCAGCGATCACGTGGTTCCGTGAAGCCTCGGTAGTTGCTTGCACGTATTCCTTTACTTCGTACAAGGAAGTAAAAATACGGTTACTTGCAGTGTTGTAATTCATGTCAAAGGAATCAATACCATTCGATATTTTTTATGATTAAACTTCGAATATTCCTTTAAGCCAAAAACCGAAAGAATTTATTCGAGAAATTAAGTAATCAAATGAAATATTTTATGACTGAAAGAAATTAATTTAGCAGCAATTAAGCAAATTTTCGCTTATAATTTCGCCTCCATTTGCAATATGCTCCTTTCCTTACTTCTCCCCTTTAAATTGAATTTCTTTTTAATTTTTCATTCCTGGATAAAATAAGGAACATTATGTATGAAGGACATTTTTCTATACTCTGGACAAATATTTACTTATTTTCCGCTCCGAATCTGTCTGATTAAATTTAATTTTGTATTTGAATGTTTGATGAAAGTCTTCTTTCTTTTGCTCCAAGGATTAAGAGTGAATACTTCATCGCGCTGTGGTTAGAAAATTAAATCTGGTAAACAAATAAAATGTTATTCCTCGGTAAATTATAACATTAAGAGTAACAACAAAGGAACCATATAAATCAGTCTTAAATGAAAAATAGAAGATCTCATAAAGAATTCATAGAACGCAATGGAAACTTTAAATGCAAACAAAGAATTCACATGAAGCATTTTTAACCAAGAGCGTTGAGCCCCATTTAGATTCTATTCGTCTCCCAGCTGAAAGAAAATGAGATATCTTTTCGTCGCTTTATTATGAGACACATCTAATATCGAGCACCGATTATTACCCCCAAATTCTTCCTCACACTCTCCTACCCCTTGGCGACCAAAATTTGTTACAGTTTTGGAAATAATTTACATAAAAATGACTTAAGAAGCTCCGTTACACTTTACTCTAATTTATTTCTTTCACACAGATGATGGAAATGAGCGAAATATGCGACAGACGCCTCGCGTAAAGCGTTGCATAATGCATTTTATTCAAACATTCTTTTTAACTGGTGGTTGGAATTTGACAATAATAATGACTTTAGCCGGGCATATGTGTCTAATGCTCTTACGGCTACTTTGGCCGCCTGGGACATTTAATGTAATATCGAATAACAGGGAAGCATCTAGGGAAGGGAAAGGGATGTGTTAAGCTTTCTCCAGTCGGAACTGAAGTGTGGTGGAGAAGAGGGAATCGCTGAAGTGTATATTGATTTTTAAAAGCTCCATATTTAATCATTCGCTAGCGACATTGCATTGTTGGGAATTGTTGTCAGTACGTAAGCTTAATTAGACGTATTCTAGAATGAAATCGATTTCACGTGGAAATTGTATTTCCTGTTATTAATTGTTTTAAAAGAGCCGCATGATTTATCTTCGGTTAGCAATTAAGAGCTTAAGAAATCGATATACGGGAAATTATATATAAAGCATAAAAATTCGTTAATTTATGTATATATAATATATAGAGATAGTGAGAGACAAACATATAGATAACTATTACACATACATACAGATAATTATTACAATTATTATGAAGTAATGAATTTCAGTGTTTGGCCTTTGTGTAAAACTGGTTCTAACACGTATATATACTATATATTAGAGCAGACACAGGTTACTGAGTTATGAGAATGATGTGAAATGCGCAGCTCTCCGACGCACGTGAAGTAAGATGTAAGGGAAGGAACGTGCAAAATGGGCAATATACGTGTCGTTATTTCTGACAGACGAATTATCGAAGAAAATTTGTTGTAGCTTTATTTCAATAAAATTTCTTTTCTATCAATGATTTCTTTTTTGCATATCCGTGGTCATATATTGTAAATAAATGCATTTTAAAACTGGTGACGTCATGTCTCATGATTACCAGGTTGTAATGCATAGATACAATAAACTTAAATAATTAAAAAAAATAAAAAGAAGAATCTGAAAGGTTTCTGATTTTAAATTACGTCCAAAGGGACGTTTTTTAAATGTTTTGTGTGATACCTTTATTTATTAAATATCACGTTCACTTAAACCATAAAATTCAGGTCAACAGCAATATCGCAAAATAATTTTAAAATGAGAATATCTTTAGTATTTCCGATACACAATTTCCGCGCGCTGGAGATAAGAGTGTTTTTTTCTGTCCAATGTTGCCATTGCTCGCTTTGAAATCCTTGAGTATGTTAATCAAAATTCATTAAAGTTTTACAAAATATGAAATCGATAATAAAAGAAATTCCAAATTTGGGCTTCCAGATGCCCATATTCGGGTGGAAAAGTTCCATTATCAAAATTTGATGGCTCTAGGTGCCGTTACTTTATCACAATGCGAGAAACAAGCATGCAGTTATGTATATTCTTTCTTCATTATTTAATTTCCTTGAATGTAATACAGGGCTATAATATTTGGTGGCAACAATTTGGAAAGTGAAATAACGCTTCAAGTGAATCAACGCAAAATGCAAAACGAAATTGATAGTCCTTTTGGGCAAATTGCCCGTTTGGATTAATAAAAGGCAAGATAAAGTTCAAAACCTGAAACCTGAATTATGAACTTAAGCTGCGTTAATGAAGTTTTAATATTGTTACGTATTTTGTACATACATAGATGATTTTAGTGAAGTTATAGTTGAAACTGTTGTACTTTTTTGTATAATTTGACGCGAAAAATCTAAACAGAGAAGCTACGCCGGAAAAGTAAGAATACAGGGGCAAGCCTATTTAGCATTGAGCAAATGTATCTCGGTAATTTGGCGAGAAATCTGCAAAAGCCGCCAAATGTTTGTGCCCATTTGGCGACATTTTGCTCAAGTCCCTGTATCACCGTAATAAGTATTGTAATTGAAACAAAAAAGTGTAATTGATCATTGTATTAGCTGTAGTGGTATTTCGACCTTCATATTGCTTTCCAGTAATTTCGATAAACAAAAAGTACTAGAAATATCTCAGCAGCCGGTTGAAAACTATATAAAGCCAGAGAACGAGTATCTACCCTCAGTTGCATAGTTATTGTTGTTGGAGTTATTTCTTCTGCGTGAAATGAAATATATCTCAGCTATATCCGCGTGACAGTTAGCTTTCTCTTTAGATGCGCTTCGCATTGCGTTGTGTTTTACATTTTTAGTAATTTGAAGGGTAACTACTAATTGCCTCTGTGATACTGTGAACACCTGTATGAGTATTTCTGAGGAAAATTCTATAATTCTGATTTGTTTCTGTTGATAAAATAAATTTTATTAACCTACCATCGCACCTGTGTGCATTCAGTCTGTTATGAACCATTATGCACGCAACAATATTTATAAAAATAAAACTAAATTCTAAGAAAGTTTAAATTCCATATTCCATTTGGATATGCTATTTAAATTTGTTTAGATTATATTTTAGATATATTGTTTGTAATTGTATATATATATAAAATTACAAACAATTTTTTAAAATAGCATAATATAATCATGCTTAAATTTAATTAATTTTTGAATTAGGGTTTTACCTGTATGAAGTAATGAATTTCAGGTTTGGTCTTTGTGTAAAACTGGTTCTAAATTTCTTCCTTCATATATTTATGTAGCATTTTCGATGCGCAATTAGGTAGATGGAGGTTTAGCAGCTTTCGATAGTGAACTGGAAAGACGGGAAGATAACTTTGACACAAATGAATTTAAAGAATTCCTAGTCTTTATTTTTACGCATACCAAGTCATTTCTTAGTAGATAAAATATTTCTAGATCATAAGCTGTCAGGACTGAGTGTTCGGTGCATATTCTTGGAAAACATCTTCGTGAACTCCTTAAATCCTGATCTGGAACAGGTAGCTGAATGCAGCTATGTTCTGTGGTAGAATATTGTGATTAAATGGTAGAAGAACTGCACTTTAAAGGGATTTAAAATCCTCTTTTATTAAACCAAAATTATTTACAGCCATTTCCCAACTCGGGAGGGATAAGAAAATAAAGACCGCACTTGTGTCTAAAATGAACAATCAAATTAATTTAAACTAAAGCTAAATAGAAATTAAATAGTCGTTGCTCACAGAGCTATAACGCGAGGTTGGCCTCTAAACTAAATGGTGCGTAGCAAGGTTTAACTAATACTAACGCACTTAGAATCATTTCAATCACTTAACAGCGCTACGGCTTAGAACTTAAATACTAGCTAGTCAGGCGAACGTTGAATAGAGTAACAGTGGTCTGAGACTAAAAGCTCTCTCCCGCTAAAAGGTTTCTACCTTTCGTTTAAATACTACTTGGCTCCACTTCAAATTAGCATAAAGCTGAAACGCGCGCTTATTCTAACGGGAAGTTGAAATGGGAACAGATAGAAAGAGTTAAATTAAAACAAAACTTTGTTAGTTTAACTAAAACCTTACAAAGCAATAACGATAATTTTACATACACGTTACGTAATCTTAGAATAAAGGAAGGTATAACAGTTGTCAATAAGGCAGAGTTATCAGCGTGATCAGAGCTAAGGAAAGAGATGACGTAGTTATTTGCGAGCGGTATTCACACCTAGTAGATGCAGAAAAAACTCGAAACTGTGATTGGTTAACTTCAGGTTGTTATGTAATATGAATGATCTCGAATTAGGGAAAACAGATGAATTTAGGGGATAGACACGAAATCCAGAATAGTTCATATTGAGGTCGCCAAATATCTTTTAAAGCAGCCATCGCAATTTATTGTATGAGTATTTCTTAAAGCAGCCATCGTCTTTTATTGTACCATTATTTCTTAAAGCAGCCGTTGTATTTTATTATATCTTACATATATATATTTATGCTCTCATTGCCATAAAAATTTGCGCACCAAGAAAGAGTTGTCAGATTGAAACGAAATTTTACATATGTAAGTACTACTTTGATATAAGTAAGTGATTAGAAAATAAAAGAAAAAAGGATAATTTATTGCAGAAAAAAGTACACATGGATAGGACATTTTAGTACTCTGTTGGACCGCCTGTAGCGCGAATGCCTGATACGGTACGAGCGAGCATTGTGGCATACAAGTTCCGTACGGGACATCTCGTTCCACAGTTTCTGTAAATGCGCCTCTAATTCGGCCAATCTCGGCTGTCTAACTTGCCGTCCCACATAATTCCAGATATGCGGGATTGGTGACAAATCTGAGGATCCAGCGCAGGCCAGGCAAGGGTGTTAATGTGGCGGAGGCAGTCTTGTGAGATCCATGCTGTGTACGGCCGAGCACTGTCCTGCTTAAAACATGCTACTCGGAGCCCTGCCAAGAGTGGCAGCACATATGTCTGAAGGATGTCATTGACGTACCGCTGGCCTGTCACTGTACCATGGATCAATATTAGGGGTTACCGTGTATCGTAAGCAATGACATTCCATACCACCACACCAACTGTGGGGACGGTGGGTCGCTGTAAAGCGAAGGCAGAATTGAGTTCATCACGAGGCCTAAACACGTGAACACGATTGTCATCACTGGCCAAACTGAATCTAGATTCGTCGCTGAAGACGACCTGGTTCCATTCCTTTAAAGCCCAATCATGTCGTGAGTGACACCACTGCAGCGTCGGTGGGTAGCATTGGCAGCACACGTAATGAGCGCCGCGATACCAGATGTCCTTCAACCAGGCGCCTTGCGATGGTTCGGGAAGACACAAATGCCCGTAATGAAGCTGCTTTCTCTGTCCGGATATCGGCCAATGGGGCAGTTGGCTCTACGCGTGCATGTCGTATGATGTGACGGTAAACTGGTCTGTCGAGGGCGTCCTGAGCCTGGTCGCCGTGTAAATGACGTCTCTTCTGTCCACTGGTTCCAACACCTCCTCACAGTAAAATCAGAACTGCCTACCTGACGAACTACTCGCCGAGCTGACCACCCAGCTTTCGTCATTCCGATGATTCTTCCCCTCTCCAACTCTGATAGCTGCTGATATTGGCTTCGATGGCGACGTAACGGCATGTCTACCTCAGCGTTCCCTTGGCAAAAGCTTAAGTACACTCAAACAAGCTCTGCTTACCTGTTTTATACTCCAAGAAGAACGAAGTTGAACGCCCTCCAGTGGCATTACGCAATGGGCAATCATGCTGCATTTCTAATCATCTGTATATGTACTCGACATGTATCTTCATGCCAAGTTTCGTTACGATCCCACAATCATTTCTTAGTGCGCAAATTTTTATAGTAATAAGTGTATATATACTGTTACGTTTTTTTCTTTAAGTATGGTAAAAGGTTCGTGAATTTGGAGTGTACAACGACGACACTTGACGAAGTATGGAAACACACTTTATTAGCCAGTATTTTCAGGACAGCTCCAAAATCAGGTTTCAGTCGCCACATGGGCGATTGCTCTCCAGATGCTGCAACTTTGCCTTCCCTTGCCATTTTCTGGCAACCCTAAACCTGCTTTGCGGGGGAAGCTATCTTACAGTGTCTAGACATTTCATAATAATACATATTGCTTAGATTATACATATGTACATATATGGCTTGGATTATATTTTAGATTACATTTACATATATAATATATATGTACCTATATTACTGTGTTGCTGCTCTGATGTGTGTAGTGGCTAGCGCTGCTATCTGCTGTATTGTTGGATCCGGTTTAAAATCCCGGATGAAGCTTGGATGTTTGTAAGTGTCTGTGGCGCATAAAGGTTCTTAACATACTGGCAAGACGAATATCCTCTCGAGAGGTTTAATGGTAGGATAAGAGGAGTGGGAGACCTTCGGTTCCGTTTCCCGAGGAGTTCTCCATTAAAACTGGCACGGAAAGTTCCTCATTTTGCCTATACGATTCCCACGGAATAAAATGTATCGCCTCCTGGCGCACCTTGAGAAACGTTCTTCGTGATCTTCTCTCTCAAGAAGAGAAAATACCATTCCAATTTTGATGGAGAATTCCTCGGAAGATTGTTAAATGGTCAACGGGCATTGGATACATAGAACAAATGCATTAATGCAAAAGTCTGTGGCCATTTGAAACAATATATTAATGTGCTGGATGAAAATATTTTTCCTTCAAATAGTAACATGTTTCATAATGATTTTTATATCATTAAGATGATAAATGCAGCATGCCGGCGAGAACGAAAAGGAGACACATGCTTTTCTTCCAACGTCATTCGAAAATTGCAGATCTTACTTCTTTATTACGTAATCTGTAATTAGGCATCACACGGAAAGGAAGGGATGCCCTGCAGAGGTCCTTTTAAAGGAAACTAGCTAGTATAGACATACACCTGGGAAAAACTACGAAAATGCCAATGCAGTCACCCCGTTCTCCGGGATTCGAACCCTCTGATGGAACTACCAGTGTTCAGCGGCCTTTACCGCTCGGCAGCTGGTTATGTGGAAAATTTCGGTAGCCTGCCTAATTGCGTTATACCAAACCAGTTGAATGTATTTTGGCGATATTAAAACAAGAAGTCATTTTTAAGAATGCAAGTAATAAAATATAGTTGTTTATTGACTTATTACTGACTCAACTATATATTATATAATTGACTGTTGTATAACAGTTTGCCGAAAACATTCAATTTATGTAGTGCATCTATGTAATGTGCATGAGCAATTTAAAACAAAGGTTTTCTTATTAATGTTAATAATTTATATAATCTGAATGAAATTTAAAATTTATTGTTCGATGTGAAATGCTTGAAATTTTGTAATTTTTTATTTTCTTTTCAATTTCAAAATAATCTTCAGTTTAGAAGAGTTATAAAGTTATATTTGCATCAGGCTCACAATTTCTTTCGATTTTCTCATGCATATCTGTAATAATGTCGTAATTTAAGTATTTTGTTTTTGAGTTTTTTAAGAAGTTATTTACATCTTGTTGTATTATTTGTGAATATCAACTTTTAAATGAATTTTTAACATGCTGTTAGATGCACAAAATACATGTTTTCCTAGGATGTTAAAAGAATTTTTGCACCAAATGTACGTAGTTAAGTTCTTGCTATAGGTTATTTTTCCTTTACACTTTCGTAAGATGTCGCTTGGAAATGGCTTGACGATGTCGTTTCTATGCAAAGTTGTAATTTTTATTTTATTACCGATTCCCTCTCTTCAATCCCACGGCTTTTCTAATACTTTGTAAAGCTTCCATCAACTTTTCTTTTCCTTCTTGTGTAAGGAAAGCAAATAATGCCCCGTAATTGGATAATATTTTCGATATTTATGTGAGTTTTATGTATCAAAGAATGTTTACTCTTTCTAGCTTTTCTAAAGTAGACTTATTTTTGAAATATTTCATATTTGTTCGATCTAAAATTTCTTGTGATTCACAAGCAGACATTTATGTGTGAAAATCATTTTGATGTTTACCATTTATAGCCCCAAAAGGGCGAAGTGAGATTTTGCATCAAACAACTGTAAATCCGCCTTTTTACTTTTCATTCGACTCTGTTGCCATTCGACAAAATGTAAGATAATTAACTTTCATATTGAATCTGTCTGTTGTGGACTGAAAAACTAGGCTATTTGAAAACAATAGCTGCAGTTCTTAAGAATATTCTTTTATTTTTGAATCGGATTGATTTAAGTAAAAATGTATTTAAATCTTGACCTATCTTATAAGGTATATCTTAAGTTTATAACAGTTGTTTTTAGTTATATTCATCTTATGGGGTTCCACCCTTTTATCTAATAGCTAAATGTGCAGGAACCTCGTGAATAGCTGAGCGAATAATCGCTTTAGTTCAGGAACAGAGAGGTTAACTCGAAAAGAGTTAATTACCCTTTATTTCTCAAAATAACAATTGAACAGTCGGCCCCTTTCTCAGGGCGTACAGCAAAGCCTCCACTTCGACGTTAACTCAAAATAATAAGAACTAAGACTTAACTAATACTTAGCTAAAAAGATATAGCCGAAGCTACCAAAATTCTGAGTAGTTGGCACCTAAATATCGAATAAGCTAGCGAAGCTATCAAGGGCCTGAAATTCGACCGGCCGTAGTAACAGCTTAGAGAGTCGTAGCCACAAGGCAAACGCCCACTAGTTAGGAACACTGAGGCTCTCTATCTCAGTCAGCGGAACTTGGACTTAAATACCATTATTACACATTTGCATTAAACGCGATTCTAAAAGCACATTTTGGTAAAAAAATGTAAGCTGACATTCGGAGGGACAGGAAAGTAGCTTATACTAAAGGTAACAGTTAAAAACTTAGGATAAACCTTACATCCTTTCCTGTCTCTTCTAGCTTCAGCTTACAATTTCTTACCAGAATAGGTTTTTAGAATCGCGTTAAATGCAAATCACCTCAAACACAACTCTGGCTGGCATTCTGCCAAAACACCTAGCCTCATCCAAAAGGGGCGTTATTAGTTGCTGCGACGTGAAAAGTCACGTGAAAGTCTTTTCTTCTCCGGAAAGAGATATGCTGGAGGGAAAGAAAGTCCCCATCCTTCCACCCTATTTTGAGAATAATTTGGTCCGAATGGCGCATGCGTGTTTGCGCTCGTGGTCGCGGATGAAGCAGTTGAACTATAGTAGTGAATATTTAAGTTCCACTGACTTCGACAGCGAGAGAATTAGGGCTCCTGAAAAGCGGTCGTTTACCTTTTGGCTACGTCTCTCTAAGCTGTTACTACACTCGGCCGTATTACGTGCCCTTGATAGCGTCGCTAGGTAAGCTAATATTGCGGGTCAACTAGTTTAGAAATTGTTTTAGCTACGGCTAAATCTCCTTAGTTAGTCATTAGTTAAGTTCTTATTCTTACATTTTTTAGATTAAGCCCAAGTGGAGGCTTTGTTGTACGTTTTGAGAAAAGGGCCATCTGTTAATCTTTATTTTGGGCAATAAGAGGTAATTAACCCTTCTTGAGTCAACGTTTCTATTCCTGAACTTAAGCGATTATTCTGTTAGCTGTTCACTAGGTTCGTCAACACTTACTTAATAGATAAAAATGTGGATCCCTACAATCTAATTAAAAATATTCAGTATTTTTTGTAGAATATTGTTAAATATTTTCATTAATTATTTCATTTTGACAGCATGTTGGCTAAAAATATTTAGAAGGAAGAATAAAATAATAAAAAAAAAATTTGCTCCATCGCGCGAGACTGTCTGTCGGAAAATCTAAAGACAGGCTGTTTTTAAATATTTTGAGATTCTGCTGTTGAATTGAATTTTGTATGGCGCAAAGGCGAAGAAAGGGATATTTAATGAATAATGTTAACACATAAAACGTTAATATTAAAATATTAAAAAGACCAAAAATATCTGAAAAGTTTCAGATTTTAAATTAAGTCCAAAGGGGCATATTTTTAGCATTTTGTGTGTTACCTTTATTTATTAGACATCATGGTCTTCGCTCTTAAACCATTAAATTCAGTTCAAGAGCAATATCGTAAAATAATTTTAAATTGAGCATTTCTTTAGAATATCTGATACACAGTTTTACGCGCTGGAGATAAAAATGTTTTTTCTGTACAACGTTGTCATTGCTCGCTTTGAAATCCCCGAGTTTGCTAATAAAAAAATTCGCTAAAATTTTACAAAATATGAAATCGATAATAAAACAAATTCCAAATTTCAAATATGGGCTTCCAGATGTCCATATTCGCAGTAGGATTACGTCATTAAAGTAGTACGTCATAAAAAATTTAATGGCTCTAGCTATTGTTTGTTTTATCACAATCCGAAAAACATGCATACATTTTTGCAGATTCTTCATTATTTATTTTTTTTTTTCAAATACAGGGCGATAATATTTGGTGGCAACAATTTGAAAAGTGAAACGGACATTCGGAGTGATTCGACACAAAATCGCAAAATGAAAACAATAGTCCCTCAGGGACAAAGTCCCTTTGGGCTAATTTATAAGGCACCTTACTAAGAAACCTGAGCACTGATATGATGAGCTGAGAAAAGACTGAAATAGAAAAATGTGTGCTAACACTTAACACTGTATCGGGAATTCTAAATATACTCTGCTATGCTGCTTTCAAAATTTTTGTGATGTTACTTTTTAAGTTTAGGTGGTGTAATTTTGGAGAATGCATTGCTTAATATTAAAGCTGAAAAGACAAAAAAAGTAGGTTAGCAGGAGCTAGTGCAACAGCAGACTGGGGGACTGCGAGCTCAGCGAGAGCGTAATAAACCTTAACAAACCCTTTGGGGAGACATTTAAAATCTGAAAACTTTCAGATTTCTTTCCGGTTGATTATTTTCTTAAATTTATTTAACAGCAGTTAAAAAAAATTTCATTTATAAAATTTTTAAACTGAAGTTTACGTGCAAAAGCTATTTTGTGTTATCCATTTCTAAAACTCATGTTTGCATTAAAAATTTTAGACGAACCCCCTGTCTTGGAAGAACTCTTTTCCGAGAAGACTGTTTATCCTGGTGTTTCCGTTTCCTTAAAATGCATGGCCACCGGAAGCCCTCTACCTCAGGTGACTTGGAAATTAGATTCATTGCCGTTGCCGGAACAACTTAGATTTCGCGTTGGAGATTACGTCACTCGGGACAGCAGAGTCGTCAGTTATGTCAATATAACAGGTACGTTTACGTTTACTCAATTACATAGACTAATTAATTGATTACAATAATGATGTAATGGAATTAATTGGTATTTTACACTTATTTTTATTTCGATTAACTTATCAAAAACTACAGTGCATATTAAGGTAAAATAACACGCCGAACAATTATTAATTTAGAAGTCGAACAACAAAAATCAGTGTTATATTTGCAAATTATCACAGGACTAGTTTCGATGGTTTTACCGCACTATCAACCTCAGCTGCCAAAGTGCAAATGAACAGCATAAGATACAATAATAAGATAAAAATGGCTGGACATGAGTTAAGTTTCTAGCGCCATCCATTGACGAAATAAGAAGGGTTCAGCTTGGCTCAGCAAATGAGTTCAGTTTGGCTCAGCGGCCAAAGTGCAAATGAACGGGATAAGGTATTGGGATAAGATAAAAATGGCTGGACATGAGTCAAGCTACTAGTGCCATCTATTGATGAAACAAGAAAACTGAAACGTAATTTCCTTAAACGCTAATTCTTCCATTGGTGAATTATATTTTCTAGAGACGTTTCAGATTCAAAAAATATTTCTGTTCTAGTTGATGACCCTAATTCCAATCCATCTTTACCTTCATGCTTTAAAGAAAAATTAAAACATAATTTCCTTAAACGCAACTTCTTCCATTGGTGTATTATATTTTCTAAAGACGTTTCACATTCAAAAAATCTTTCTGTTCTACTTAATGACCCTAATTCCAATCCACCTTTACCTTCAGCCTTTAAGCAAAATATGTTTTACTTTTCTTGTTTCATCTGTAAGTTTTATCCTAAGTTAAGAGTTATCTTTAGTTAAAGCCACTTTCCTATCCTTTCTAATTTTAGCTTACAATTCCCTACCAGAATGCGTTTTCAGAATCGCGTATAATGCAAATGAATAAAAGTGGTTTTTAAGTCGACGTTTCACTGACTTCATTAGAAAGCCAGAGTATCTGACTAGCGGGCGTTTGCCGTTGGGCTACGTCTCTCTTCAAGCTATTACTACGCTCGGCCGTACTTCAGGCCCTTGAGAGCTTCGCCTACTTAATTGAGTTTTAGAGGCCAACTATTTAGTGTCTTGATAGCTTCGGATATATCTTTTTAGTTAAGCATTAGTTAAGCTTTAGTTCTTATTACGTTGAGTTCAAGCCCAAGTGGAGGCTTCGCTGTACGCTCTGAGATGGGAGCAGACTGTGTTAATTCTTATTTTCAAAAATAAAGGTTAATTAACCCTTCTTCAGTCTTACGTCTCTTCACGCACTCAAGCGATTATTCGCTTATCTGTGCATGAGGTTCCTTACATTTAGCTGTTACATAAGAGGTTATAACCCCACACAGTGATGGTGAAGATAAAACAGAATTCGATGATGTGCCTGAAGATATAACGGAAGGCGAATATGACGAACTTTTCATGCTACCCGATAATGAAAATTTTAAAGTTATAGGCTATGTCATTTGTTTTAAATAAGGAGTATTTAGGTACAAGTCAAAATCTAAATTTTGTATGCTGATGTTTTTTCTTATTTTTAATTTTATCATTTTTATGTCATAAAAGTGTTTATGGATTATTTTATTGCTTTTTGTTTAATTGATATTTTAAACTGATTTGTAATTAATATACTTTAAACTCAGCTACTTACAACTGCACATTTTTCTCTTGTCTGTTAACAATCTGATTTTCCTGGTTAAGGCATACAGGTTGAAGATGGTGGACTGTTTTCATGTACCGCAACGAACGAAGTAGGATCTGTGCAACACTCAGCAAGGGTAAATGTATTTGGCCCACCTATAATACGATCCATGCCTAATATTACTGCTTTAGCTGGTGAGATAACTATTTTGCCTTGTCCTGCTGGTGGATACCCTCTATCCAGTATTACTTGGTCGAGAGGTATGCTTTGAATTAATTTTATTATTTAAAAAAATAAGTATTTGGTTGTAGAATAAGTAAACTAATCCTCGGAATGTATCTATATCAGTTAAAATAAAAATAAGTGGAAACATTGCAGCAAAATTTATTCCGGGATATTTTTTATACAAACAGACCATTTAAATCTTTCACGAACAAACTAACTAACGGCCACTAACGGCCCTTCATTTAGACGACAGCAACCGCCCGAAAAAGGCAAAGATTGCGACCTTGTTTTCTACCCTCCCCCTAAGATATTCAGTAGCAGGTGCAGTTTCCCTAAATGCATTGTATCAATTTACTGCTCCAGCTTGTCCTAAGAGGTTTAATTGTGGTTTCTTATCTTTAGGTTCCACATGACATGCCCTTTTTGATTATCTGATTTCCCTTTACGATCTTCAGAATAGGTTTATAAAGAATGGGGTCAAAGGCCAATGAAATCTTTGTTAGAGCGTACGAAGGATCTCATTCGAAATTTTCACACCTATGTCTGCGTCAATGCACGGAGAGGGGAGGAAATTGCTATGAAAGTAGAAACGTATTTCGGGCGGTTTGGTATTTTAAGGATACAAGTTAACGAAGGATTTGGATTTCAAAGAGTTAACAAAAAATCGACCCACCAAGAAGGAGTTGTCCGACGGAAACAAAAATTAGTGGATAGGAGGATTATGTACAAAATAGAAAATGATTAATATTTCAGAACAATTGAATGATTTATTTCAGAGTTACATAGTTACAAAGCAACGAGCTCAATAAGGTGTTGACCCACCTCTAGCCTCGATCCAAGCTGCCACACGGCTTAGCGTAGACTGTTAAAGCTCCCGGATGGTCTCCTGCGGAATTTCTTGCCAAATTTGCTCCAATTGTCGGGCTAGGTCATCAACATTCCCTGGTAGGTGCAGTCGCCTTCCCATTATATCCATTCTATGCTCGATGGGAGAGAGATCTGGCGATCTGGCTGGCCAAGGAAGTATTTAACATGCTGTAAGACAGTTCATAGTAACACTTACCGTATGTGAAATCTGCCACTGTGCACCCACTTCTGCCAGCATCTTCTAATCGCCGCATCGCTTCGACTCATATGACTAGCGATTCTCCGATTTGCCCAACCAGCATCTTTCAATCCAATGATACGACCTTTTTCAAACTCTAACAGTTAGTTGCTCGTAATGAGCTCGAAACCTGCGACGAGGCATTTTTTTCAGACGTTGAAAGGTATCCCAAATCGCAATGCTACAGAAATTTTTAACAATTCAAGATCAGCATCTTATATACATCTGCTGGATGCGCAGTTCCGATGGGCTGAGGATCGCACTATTCATTCATTGGACACCAAATTTTAATTATTTGCATATTTATACATATAAAATTTCAAGGCAATCGAATCATTCTTTCTTGGTGCGTGGATTGTTTTGGCTATACAGTGCATTTCGAAAAATATTTCTATTTTATTTAATTTTATTCTCGTAAATATATATCTATCTGGATTAGGTTTATTTCGGCAGCACTCTTCAGACAAATTTTAATTGGTTTAAATTTTTATGTATTTTAACTAATCTTTAGCAATATGAAAATTCGTTACTTTAATGAACGCTCTTTTTTCACATAATTGCTGCGAATTTTTTGGCTGGCAAAGAAAGTAAAACAAGCATTATCTGAAAAAAAGTCTTAAAATTAAAAAAAAATTGAGAAACAATATCTCTTTTAAATTACAAAATTAAAAATGATAAATATTTGTTTACTAAAAATGGATAAATAAAATTATCAGAAATTACGAATAATTGCTATTTTTCAAAAATTTGTATTTTTTGAGAATTTTGCCCAAACGATAAATAATTTTAAATTACAGGTTTTAAAGTGTTTTCGTGTTCCTTGTTGTCCAAACTTCACTTTAGAAATAAAATAATTCCATTTAGATAATAGTAAGTTTAGGAATTATAAAAAAAAAAAAAAATATGAAGAACAAGAAATTTCTCCATTTTTCAAAATTCTACGATCAAAACTGGGATGCACGAACAGATAATAAATTTTTATACGAGAACACTTTTTTTTTCTGATATTGCATAGTTAGACGAATTTTGCATAATTAGGCAATTTTTCCGCTGTATAGCGACTAAAAAATAAAAATAAAGGGGAAAAACGTGTTTTTTTCGTTCCACCCTAATGTGCATAATGTTGTCGACTAGCATCAAATTTCGAAATGTAAGCTTTTAAATAATTTGCCTTTAATGAAAATACTACCTAAAGAGTGCAGATTAGGTTTAATAATATCTGCAATTTAATTAAAACAATAACCATGAAGCAAATTCAATAAATAAAAATCAATATAAATGTATTTCAACAAAAAATCCTTTTTTTTATAAAATGCTTTGATGAAGTTATATACAGGGGTGATATATTAAAATAATTTAAAATTTTAGTCATGAAAACTTTATAAATAATAGACTATAATATACGTATTGATATAGAATAAACTTAACAAAACTGTGTATAGAAATTACAGGTTTTACAGTGCATAGACATAACATTACATCGCACTAAAAATACTGCAAATCAGCAGTCAATAATTAATAGATCCTTGAAAAAACTCCGGAAAATATCAGAAAATGTGATGCATTATTAATTCAATAAAAAAAGTATACCTTGAATAAAAAAAATTAAAAGAGAGTAAACATCTCTGGATATTTATTCATCAAAAGTTGCCCTGCCGCCATACAAAGTTCAACATCAACAGCAGTCTTAAATAATTTATGAAAGTTTAAAATTTAATCTTCTTAATTATCATTGTTGAAATTAATATTAAACTCAATAAATTAAAATATGTGTTAGCTTTAAAGGGTGGAATATGTAAACTTTTAAGAGATATTTTTGATTGATAATTTAAGGGTCAAACAATCGATCTAAAGGACTTTAATATGTAAATGAAAGAAATCAAATACAGACATGTTTACGTTGCTGCTTAGATTGTGTTATTTATTACAGATATTGCTTCGTATCTTGATTTTATCTTTCAGAAAAGAACAGAGTTTAAAGATTTTACATATTACTTTATTGAAAATTTTTTGCTACAGAATTGCCAATCGGAAAGAAAATTAAAATGATTATAAAATTAGTAACGAAACAACCTTGAATTTGGCATAAATGTATGTCAAAATCTCAATCGATTTCGAAGGCAGATGGATACAGGTCCCTCTTCCTCAGCAGCAAAGAATTCTGCAAGACTAGAGAGCAGTGGGCGCAACGGTCGTGTTTATACTCCGCAATTAAAATGAACGAGAAGGTAGCGCCATCTATCGCCAAATAGTAACGAAATTAAAAAATTAGTTAATAGGCATTTCAAAGCGTTAGGAAGGACTGGATGATTGTACATTCTTGGAGCTTTTCTCATTCGCAAAGGCGTATTTTGTTTAGTTAATAATTTTAAATCCAATCCACTCCTGATTTTGTTTGCTGAGAAATAGAGCTACCTTCTCGTTCGCTTTTCTGTGCAGTATAAATAAGACCTAGTCTCCACTTGGAGACTGTTATCCAGGCTTGTAGACTTATTTGCTTGCCCTCGATTCGATTGAGATCTTAGCATTGTGGCGTTATTAGGATTTCCTGAAGCTACAGACGTGAAAAATGAGAAATGTCCTTCCTGGGAATCGACAGATAGACCTCTCGAATACGCACCGACTGTGCTACCGATACACCACGAAGGAATGCAGAAAGAAGGGGAAAGTACCTTATATACTCCCCCTTTTAAAGGTCAACTGGGTATGTATTAGGGGACCCAGTCGCCAAACCCTGGTGGTGAAGAATCATTATTCACCACTTTTTAGTTCGGGAGCCAGTGTAGAGTCGTTACGTTATTCTGATGGTGGAGACGTGAAAAATTAACAATACCCTCACCGGGATTCCAACCTGGACCTCTCGAATACGCGCCGAGTGTGCTATCATTACACAACGAAGGCATGCAGAAGGGAGGGAGAAAATACCTTATATACTCCCCCTTTTAAAGGGCGGGGCTGGTTATTAGGGGACCCAGTCGCCAAATCCTGGTGGTGAAGAATCATTATTCACCACCTTTTAGTTTGGGCGCCACTGTAGAGTCATTACGTTATTCTGATGGTGGAGACGTGAAAAATTAACAATACCCTCGCCGGGATTCCAACCTGGACCTCTCGAATACGCGCCGAGTGTGCTATCATTACACTACGAAGGCATGCAGAAGGGAGGGGGAAAATACATAAATTTACGCCAAAGTCAATATTGTTGCTTTACTAATTTTATGTTTCTCTTCTGTTTTCAAAATCATTATGTTAAATGCGTTTGATTGCCAGCTAAGGTCAAAGACAACAAGTTTAGTATATTAATAATTGTTAATAACTTTGAGCAACATGCAAATATATCTGTATGAACTATAATAAGCCAAAGATAACTATAATCTTCTCAAACTGTTGCAGGCATCGTGTGTAAAATTTTAACTTCAATTTTGAGTTTTCATTGCGTAGTAGATATAAATTATTGTAGATTAGCTCAATACATCTGTGTAAATAAGAATTTAATGTACTGAAATCTCGTTTCTGTTTTGAACGTCTATAACGTCATCTATAACGTCTCAGTTATCAGGTCTGTTAAACATTAAATTTGTTTTAAAAAAGCTATTGCAATGTTAATATTTTTCAAGTGTAAGACACTTTCATAATGAATGTATTTTAAACAGATTCTAGGCTTCTCCCGCAGAATCACAGACAACAAGTTTTCCCGAATGGGACGCTTATTGTAAAAGAGGTTAATAAGAAAGCTGACGAAGGAAAATACACCTGTGCAGCTGAAAACAAAGAAGGTGACAGAGCACAAAAAGATGTATTCGTACAAGTTATGGGTAAGTTGTTAAAACCTCTCTTCCACTTTGTAAAAGTAGAATTAGTATAATAGACGCGACAATTTTTAAGATTGAAAACTATAGTACCAAACAATTATAACCCATAAAATTGTCGTGAATATCTTGCATTTGATTTAAATTAAAATTCAGCTTGGTAAGTGAAAATACTGTGATAAATGTTTAAGTAAAAGGAACTTGTAATTCTTAGAAAATGTTTTTCTCACAAAGAAAAGAAGAAGTAATGAAACGACAGTCGATAATTTTAAATGCCATATGCGGTTACAATAATTTGAGATTATTCAAATATATCGATATTCACATAGTCCATAAAACATATTTCAAATAACCCAATGTAAAGGTAGTAAAGAGGGTGAATAAAAAATTCGGTTGAACGTTACATCGCATCATGTGACAACAGTATTACCCTTAGGGAAAAAGAAATATTACCTTGGAAAGTCAGATTTCTAGAAAGTGGAGATGAGTACATAAGTATATCAACCAGGCATGCATTACTGCTTCAAATTAATAGCTATATCGAACACTTTCAATTATTTTAGATGTTTCTGCGTCAGTGTTACTGCGAATCCTTTTAGAAGATTTTATTTTTGGCTAAGCAAATGTTTCCTGCACCTTCCCAAAGGCATAGGTAGAAAAGGACACCATAATTTTATCATTGATCGTACAGTTATAATCCGCACCCACCAACGGTACATTTCTGCCTTAATTTTAGGCATATAGTTAAAGAAGTATACCCCTTGGGCATCCGAGGGTCTAACAGCCCTCTGCTCTTACCATCAACTTCTCGAGATGACTTTCGGTTCGCTGTGTATTTTGATTTTCCCTTTGCAATTAAAATTGTTTTTATTTCCGTGTGTAATGCACTGCGTGACGAGTTTTAAGAGAAAGCTACGCCGTAAACGTAAAAATACAAGAGTACGCGCATTTAATAAATAGCTATCTCATAATTTGTATTTAAACTGAAATAATGCAATTGTGTGTTAGCTGTAACTGTAATTCTGCTCTTTTGCTTTCCAGAAACCTTGAGAAATTAGGAGAAGCTTCTCGTGACTGATTAAAAATCTTATAAAAGGCGGAGAAAAACATCTCAGTTCAATTGTTTACTAAGTAATTTTTGTTTACTTAGCCCCTGTAATTTTGAAATGGGTTTGTTTCTCTGCGCTTTGAATTGTGTTCTATTTAGCGTTTTAGAAGTTTAAAATATAACTACTGTGTGATATTGCGATATTGTACAAATATCTGTGAAGAAAAAATTCAGCATTTTGTTTTATTTCTTGTGACAAGAATAAATTCTATAAACTTCTAATCAGACATGTGCATCCAATCTATTGCGAACCCGTATGCACGCAACAATATAGATTCACTATTTCCCTCTAAAATACATTGTAATACCTTAATCGACAGCTACACTTCTTACTCATCCTGTCCGTATTTTTTTATTTGTATAAAAATTCAGCACCCGGGGGGACAAATTAAGATCACTATAGCTTGTAAGGCAGTTGCATACTTTATGGAGTACATGCCTTGGGTTCATTTTTCTGAAACAAATTCATAGATAAAAAATTTAAAAATTAGGTACTGATTATCATCCTCGTAATCTTTTCGGTAAACGTTTTTAGTAAATACCATGCCGCCGAACCGGTATAGTGGTTAGCGTCACTGACTGCTGTGCCGAAAGACCCGGGTTCGAATCCTGGAGAAAGCATGAATGTTTGTAAATATATAGTGTCAGTGCGTTATGGCGGCACTCCAAAAATGCGGCGAGCCGAAGTGCTCCCGTGTGATTTGGTACCAGAGGAGAGGGGGTAGACCCTTGGACCCATTCCCCCCAGGGTGCTCTCCTTCAAAATTTGGGGGGGGGCGGAATTGAGCCAAATCCATGGAGGTAGGAAGTAAGAAGGAGAGGCCCCAATCAGCTTTCCCATACACTGAGGCACTGGCGATCCCTTCGTGATGACCAAAAATTTCAGCGACCTTATAAGATTAACGGGTTTTGACACGATCGAATGTAAATATTTTGTAATTACGTCGTAAATATACGTATAAATGTACACATTTTCTTTTTCTAAAGTATTTCAGAATCCGAAGTATGTGAAAAGAACACATTTTGAAAGAAAATTTCGTTTTGAACGGAATTAAATGCTCTACTTTTTACAGAACAGTTTGCTCAGGACTGTTTAAAGCGAACGAAATATTTTCACAAGTTTTTGTTCATTACATTAGAAAAAAAAATTTAAGGTTATTCGATTTTCTTCGGTTAAGGATTACAAAAATTAAGATCAAAGTTTATTGTAGTATTAATATTAAACCTAAGCATTATTTCTTTTCTATTTATAAAGCTTCTTCCTAAAATACTTACTCAAATGCGATATGATTTTTTAGCTTCTCAGGCATCTTTTAAATAGAAAAATGGAAGTCAATTTATAATTGATGTCCTATTCGGCACATTTAAAATTAGAGAATTTTTTAATTTAATAGTGAAATACATTAAATATTGGTGCTCATTTCCATGTACTTAACTTTCTCTGAATATTTCTGAAAGGGAATAAAAAAAGGATTTTTTTTAAATATTATTTAAAAATCTTGTAACTAAATGTAAGAGAATAATTCTTTTAATTATACTTATCATATCATTTTACACTTAATTTCAACAATACATATTCTAAAACTCTTCTTTATTTCTTCCTTAAGTGCGTATCTCATAGAATACTTTTTAGCAGATTGCTTTCCAGTACGAACAATTCTTGCTTAAATAGTTTTATGAACTCATTTGACCACAGGATTTCAATGTATGTTTACAATTCAATGTTAAGGTTATTATATATTTAGATAATATTTATAATTATAAATTTAGATACATTTAATAACTAGATTTCTTCACAGTAACTTCCACAGGAGTTTGTGAATGAATAAATCCTTCATTTCAAAATGCGAAATATGTATGGGTATGCAAGCATATGCATACATACCCATACATATTTCACATTTTACATTTTCGGCATGTTCAAATCTTGAATTTCTGTGCATTCGCTATGAGTTTGGAACATAAAATAAAAGTAGCGATTAATCTATCAAGGGTATCGAAAGACTTATGCAATTTTAAAGGTACCGTCAAGTATTTTTCATTCTTTAAGCACAAATATTTTTTGCTAAAATCTATATTTTTGTAGTTCAGCAGCTTAGAAATTTATAAAACAAATTCATAATCAAAATCGCTGTTGTTAGTTATCGAAGATGTGATTTTTGCGCAAATGCCACTAAATACACAATTTGCTGTTATCCATCACACAATGAATGTTCTTTTTTAAGCCGAAGTATCCGGTTTTTTTATTTGTATGTTTTATGCTGATATTTACTGGGCTTGCTAACATTCGTCTACTAATTTTGTAGATGGCTCCTTATCTGTTGAATACAATTGCCAGTTCACAGCCGCTAAGATACTTATATACGAGTCTCGTAGTCTGCTGTAACCTCATAACATCAAAGTTTTCGAATAGCTACAGCCTACAGCCTACAGCCTATGCACATACTTATGATGAGTAATGATGTGTAAAATATCTAAAATATATGCTCTTTTTCTCGAAACGAATTTAGTGATTAACTTCTATGAATAAAATTTAAGTAAATTTATTTTATGTAAGTAATGCAGTTAAGTTAGTGGAACTATTTTAAATGAAGGCTATCTATTCATCTGATGATTCAAACTCCCCCATATATAAATATGTTATAATGAAAGTGTATTAAAATCGATGAAAACCCTAAATTCAGTAAAATTCCTCAATTCAAAAATCCTCAATTGACGTCACTACATTTTGCACACATTCATTTTAGGAAACTTTCTGATTTATTCATCCTTTCTCATATAAGAAGATTTAGTGAAATTTTTTTTCAATTCCTTGCACACTGCGAAAAAAAATGCGACAGTTCTATATCTCCCATTCTTACTCGGCCGTTTGACGAAATTCAACTTGCGTTTTTCATATCTCGAGAGCGCGACTTAGGGTATGTATTAGATTTATATATAACATTGTTATAATATAGGTATTTTGATACAAAATCGGACTTTTTCTGAAATGACAAGCTAATGCTTTTCAATATTTTGATTCTACAACTCAAATTATGCTTAAGTGCCAAGTTTTGTAAAAATCGCAGAAGTACCTTTTTAAAAATTAGCTCTCAAAATTTTATCTCCTCAATATTAATTAAATTTGATGTATGTTTATTAATATGTCTTTTTTTATTAAACTTACATGATACCTTCTTCCAGAATTCGAAATATAAGCTTAATCCAAATATAATTCGCAAATTTTTTATGATTTATGTTAAAAATTTGTATTTTTAAATATTTTTTACAAATTTTTCGAAAGCATTTTTGGTTATAACCTATAAAATTTTTACCATCGTCTTAAAGTAGATATACTTCTAAGCATATCTGGAAAACAATTACAGTTTTTTGTTCAAAATTTTCTAAGATATATGTGAATTTAGATTTTGTCGCGTTTTGAAATTTGACATATTTAATATAAGCGATAATAAGGAAAATGTGGTTTACACACTTTGTTAAAACTATTTAAAAGAATGAATTGATGGATAATTTTTTCCGCTCGTGCTTCAATGAAAAAAACAGAAAGTAGGTTACTGTAAATTAGAAGTCCGAAAAGTGAATGATTCTTGGCGCAAACTGAAAAAAAAATACGCCAAGATAAAGTTTTTAATTTCTCGATAAATTTCTCACCAAAAATTACAAACTTTAGTACCTAAGCATAGTTGGAGTCGTAGTATCAAAATATGGAAAAAAAATTATATGTTATTTCATAAAAAAGTCCGATTTTGTGTCAAATATACCTATGTATAATGCTACATATAACTGTAATATGTATCCTAAATCGCACTTTCGAGACATGAAAACCGCAATTTGAATTTCGTCAATTGCACCAGCAGAGCGCAAGATACAGAACAACTGCCAAGCCCCCTTTTTTTTGTTTTTTTTGCTCAGTGTACAAAGTAAACGAGGTATTGTGATCGCGAAAAATTTCGGATATCATATTTCAGGTAAATTCCGATTTTGACCTCTCTCGAATCCATCTGAGCTATGTTTTCGCGTGACATCTCTTCTTACGGATAGAAAAAAGGACTCAGTTTCTTAAATGGATTTGAAATGGATTTAGAAATTTTTTTTTTCTTGACGTCTATACGTTTGTACCAATGTATGTATCTCGCATAGTTCAAGAACGACTAGCCGTAGAACGTTGGAATTTTGTTTATGAGACTGCTATAACATGTAGCTGTGCTCCTGACGTTTTCGTTGCAATCAGTTGCAGTAACCTTACATATATATATCTTCACTCTGTTACCTGGCCCGGTGAGGTTAGTTTTTCTATTCTTATATGTTGGTAAATTGTGCATTTTTTGCTTTACAAGTGGTTGAATTACATGGCTTTTATGTTCCGGTTCAGTTTTATTCCTTTAGTAAATCTGTATGCAATAGTTGTAGAATTAGCAACAATTTAAAAGTTTAAGTGATGAGTTAAGCCCAACGAAGCGCCACTTGGTTACATTTGATTGGTTTCGTTTATTTAATTACGGCAAAGCACACTAGGGCTATCTGCCTAAGAGAAGGCATGCCTTCGCGTAAGATTTTCTAAGGAAAACTGGCTTGTATACACCTTACACATGGGGAAAACCACGAAAACCTTCCAACCAGCCCGTTTGCAGGATTCAAACCTCGAACCGAACTACCAGTGCTGAACGACTTTTCCGCTCTGCCGCTGGTGGGCCGATTCATAATGGAATTTTTATTTATCGAACGCAAGTTTTATTTATAAGTGTCAGATTATTTGTTCTCTAACATCAAATTAAGAAAATACTTTAAGAAAATTGAAATTTTGTTATTTATGGAAATTTGATTTATGTTAACTTAGGCATTTACATCGTAATCTAAATGAATTTATAGGAACTGCAGATGTTACTTTGAGCTAAAAATATTTAAAAACAACCTATCTTTAAATTTCCGATAGGCAATCAAAATTATTTGATTTCCTTACATTGTTGAAATTGCTCGCTTTGAAATCGTTTACTTCATTAATCCAAAATTAGTTAAAGTTTTACAAGATGCGAAATACACAATAAAATAAATTCGAAATTCGGGCTTCCAGGTATTCATATTCGGGTGGACGACTGAGTTATTCAAAATTTGATGGCTTTAAGTATCGTTGTTTTTCACAACGGGAAAACACCGCATTTTCACAATGCAAATTTATACAAATTCTTCGTTATTTAATTTTCTTAACTATAATATGTAGCGATAATATTTAGTGGCAACAGAAGATTCCCTTTTTGAGACTAATAGCCCTTCTGTGTTAACGTTTGAGCTAGGAAAACGTATTTACAAATTTTGAAGCCTGAAAAATGCTTATCTGCAGTATTATCGTCAAGCGATGATTTGCAGGTCTTTTATTTTTCACGGCGATATTTTTGACGACGATATTTTTAAACTGCGATGTTTTTGAAAACCTTAATATTCGAAGACGATGTTTTGCTTCAAGATGCTTCAGAACTGCGATGTTTTCTGCTTGCATTCTTTCCTCCTATGATATTTTGTAGGCCGATGTTTTCGCCTTGCGAAGTTTTCGTCTATTATGTTATCGACTTTAAATGAAATGAAGGCCTTGTGTTATTAGCAACCAACCAGTATTTTTGTACTACTCTGTACCTTGCAATAGTTTCTTCTCCATATTATTCAGAAGAAATCTAGTATCACTTGTAAATTACTATTATATTAAGCAGGAAGCGTATTAATTTATTTTTCTAGTCTAAAAGGGACGTTAAGTCTCAAAACGCTTTCGGTGAATCACTTTTTAAATTGTTGCCACCAAATATTATAGCCATGTGTTATATTTAAACAAATTAAATGATGAAGGATCTGCATGAATGTAGGTATGCTTCTCGCATTGTGAAAACAACGGTATTTAGAGTCATCACATTTTGTATAACGTAGTCCTCTGCGCAGACATGTGCACCTGGAAATCCCGAGTTTTTAAATTCTTTTTAGAGACATTAGACATTTTTTCAAAGCAGGAGATCTGAAAAATGAGCAATGTCCTCGCCGGGACTCGAACCCTGGACCTTTGGAATACGCGCCGAGTGTGCCTCCAGTTACACCACGAAAGCATGCTAGAAGTCAGGAGGAATACCTTATATACTCTCAATTTTCGATCGATTCGGAATTAGGAACCCAACCGCCAAACCCTGGTGGTGGAGAATCGTCATGCACAAACATTTTTTTTAGTTCGGTCGTCAGTGTAGAGACATTAGGTAGTTTTCGAAAGCAGGAGATGTGGAAAATGAGCTGTGTCTTCGCCGGGACTCGAACCCTGGACCTCTCGAATACGCACCGAGTGTGCTGACCATTACATCACGGAGGCATGCTAAGAAAACGGAAGAAGTACCTTATATATTTTATTATTTATTTCGTGATTTGAAAAACCTTTTGTGAATTTGTTTGCAAACTCAACGATCTGAAAGCAGGCAGTGGCAACACTATGCGGAGTAAAATATTTTTATCTTCATTCAGCGAAACTCTCAGTCGGATTTTCTAACGATATGTTGTTTTTAAATATTTTGCAATTTTTTGTTGAATTGAATTTTATGCGCCGTAAATGCGAAGAAGGTGCTGTTCGTGATGTCTAATAAATAAAGTTTACACGCAAACGTTAACAAATAAAAAGGCGAAAAGAAAGAAAGAAAAGTCTGAAAGCTTTCAGATTTTATATCACCCCCAAAGAGACATTTTTTAACGTTTGGGTTGTTACCTTTATTTATTAAATATCATGTTCTTCGCATTTAAACCTCATGAAATTCAATTCAACCGCAATATCACAAAATATTTAAAAACAGCATATTTTTATCCTTTCCTATAGACAGTCTCGCATCCTGGAGATAAAAATGGGGTGTTTTTTTCGTACAGTATTGCCATTGCTCGCCTTAAAATCGTTGATTTTGTTAATCAGAAATTCGTTAGTATTTTACGAAATATAAAGCAGATAATAAACCAAATTCGAAATTCAAAATTCTTCTTTCAGATGCCAAAGTGAGGATGATTATTCAAAATTTGTTTGCTGTAGATCCCGTAGTTTTTCCCCAGTACGAGAAACACACATACATTCATGCGGATTTTCCATTATTTAATTTCGTTAAATGTAACTCTAGGCGATAATATTTGGTGGGAACAATTTAAGAAGTTAGCCGCTGTTTGTCGTTTCGGGACTCATAGCCCTTCTGGGTTAACGTTCCTTTGGGCTAAAAATGTTTTCGTTACCCGCCTTACTAAGAAAACTGTATAAGTTTACTAAGAAACCTGCGTAAGCGTACTAAGCTTAGTATGCCTTAACTGACTAAGAAAACTGTATAAGTACTGATATAATAGACTGAGAAACGACTGAGTAAGCAAACATGTATGCCAACACTTAGCAATGTAGGAGAAATACTAAAAATAAGCAGCTGTGCAGCTTTTAAATAATTTGTGATTTTGTTGTTGAACTGTATATAGCGTATGTGCTAAGAAAACCATGCCTAAATAATAAAGCTCTAAAGACAGGAAAGAAACTGTGTTATCAGGACGGAATGCAGGAACAAACTGATAAGAGTCCGAACTCAGAGCGAGAGGGTGAAGTACCGTAAAAAGCCCTTATAGGCAGCCGTTAAAATCGGAAACCTTTCAAATTTATTTATTTATTTTTGTGGGGGTGGGGAATGCAAATGATTGAAATAGCGTGAAACGTTTGCCATTATCGATGAACGCTAACTTTATTAAGTTGAACCTCGTTATTTAATCCCAAATGTGAAAAAACGTTTTAAGAATATTAAAAAAAAATGCTGTTTTCGTTGGTCTTCAACGACTGTCTGTCTATTCTCCGCCCTATGCAGAACATAAGTAATTTTTAAAAAATATGTTGTTGTTGTGTCATTAAACTTCATTCTGAGGCATATTATTGATTTAACATATCTTAAAATGTTACTGTATTACCTTAATATTTAAAGAGCCGAACTTTAACCGACGCTTCTACTTTTCAGAAAATGTTTTAAATGCTTGAAAGGTATCTTTCATCAGATAAAAAGAAACTCTGCTGAGAAGAAACTGTTAAAATATGGAAGGCTGAATATGTCTTATATTTGCCAAGGCTAAATAAACGAATATTTTATAACAGTTCAACTTTAATGAAAGCAACATTATTTACAAACCTGATTCCCGTTATGACGGAGATGATGGAAATAAAGAGGATCCAAGAGCATTTGTTGCTTGGTTACAGATGCCTTTTTCCTTAAAACATTCTACACGTAGGCATCCCTCCCTTCAGGCAGATAGCCCTCGAGTGCTTCGTCATAACCAGATAAACATTTCTGTGTGTCTTTTTCTCACAAAGATAGGGGTTCTGAAACGGATTTAAATTTTAAATTTATGAATGAATTAAAAGGCTCTGGCAGCGATTCGTCCATGAAATTCATGAAGAAGACAACAACAGAAATATTTAACATTGATAAAAGGTTCTTCTTTTAGTTACAATAGTGCAATTTTTACTAGTAACTATTTTTTTTTCCCTCACAGAAAAAAAAATCTTCCTATTTTTTTAAATATCAGTGGCAACGTGTTTGTAAGAAAAAGGCACACAGTAAAGCTTATCTGATTATGGCAAATCACTCGAGGGCTATCTGCCTTTGTCAGGGCTGAGTGTTCTGAGCATACTTTTGGCGAACATGGTCGTGTAAAGTCCTGATCTTAAACAGGGAGCTGAATACAGCTATGCTCTGTGGTAGATTAACTGCAGGCAAGGAGGGTTTTAAAATTATCCTTTTATTCAACTACTATTTACAGTCACTTCCCAACTCGGAAGGGATAACAGAAAATAATGACCGCACTTGGGTCTAAACTGCACAATCAAATAATTTAAATTGAAGTTAAGTAGAAAATTAACTAGTCATTGCTCTCAGAGCTATAAACGCGAGTTTGGCCTCTATGCTAAACTATCAATGGTGCAAAGCAAGATTTGACTTATACTAACGCACTTAGATTTCTTCAATACGTAATAGCGTAACAGCGCTAAGGCTTAGAACTTAAATACTAGCTAGACAGGCGAACGTCGGACAAAGCCGCAGTTATCTGAGACCAAAAGCTCTCTCACACCGAGAAGTTCCTTGCTAACCTTTTAAATACCAAAACTTGGCTCCACTTCAAATTAGCATAAAGCTGAAACGCGCGCTCATTCTAACGGGAAGTTGAATTAAGAACTTACAGGAAAGAGAAAATTAACATAAAACTTTGTTAGTTTAAACTAAAACCTTACACCTTAAGGGAGGAATGCCTGCGTGGAGGACTGTCTGATGAAAAAGGCATCTGCAAACAAATATATGTCAGAAAAAGTTATTTTTATAATCCCAAAACTATAATTCTAAATATACCCAGTAAGTTAAGTTTAATTGTAAGTTACGTGGATCATTAGGTAGCTTGATGGTAGTAAAATTCTTGCTAAACCTTTCTCCTTATTTGATCGCCAAGTTCATGGTAAGGAAGTAAAAGATCGGCAAACAGAAGAACTTCGTTTGTTAGCGGTCCCCCTTAAGTAAACTTTCTCTACCTCAGAATTTCTAACACAAACTCAATGTGGTGAACGAAAGTACCGGCCCTCCGAACTTTTCCTCCTCTTCAAAAAAGAATCCTCTTCATTCGAAGGCGAATAACATTCCCTAGAGGAGAACCTAATGTCAAACGTAAACACCTTCTGAAAATCGAACATTAACAAGTGAAATTAGACTGGATGTTTCTTTTTTTTCTCCTCGTTTTATTCCATCTCTTTCCTATTTTCGCTCCAGTTATTCCAGAGAATAAAGCGCTTAGCTCGAGAAAGAGATTTACACAAAGTTTGTGGAGAAAACTGCAGTAGGGGGATTCAATTTGATTTGCAACTTTTAGCTAAACGACGGTTAAAGGGGGACAGGTTATATACTCTCTCACAAGAAGTATCACTCCAGAGATGAGAATTGGTTTAACCTTTAAATCAAAACTAATGTATTTTCTTGCGTTTTAGGGTTTTACGGAGATTGAAAAAGAACTCCTAGGG
>KK119129.1:276407-313439 GCA_000611955.2 Stegodyphus mimosarum
GGAAAGAGTAATGCAAAACTACACAATTAAATTTAATCTAGCAGGTTCACTAACAGCTGGTATCGTTAACAAGGTGCGCTTCTAATAGCGAAACCACGCTCTAACTAAAATTTTCGCTACTTTAATTTAAATACACTCTCATTTAACCTAACTGATTTACATACTGGCGAGTAAACGCGAGGGGAAGAAGAAATGACTAATAAATTAAAATAACTATTTGTAAAAATAATAGAACCCTATAATATAAATGAACACTTTTTGACCAAACGTAAGATTTTGCTTTCGAAGTCTACTTTTACAGTGCGGGTATGAAAAAATATCATGAAGGAATATCAAAATTTGTTTATAATTTTCCTAACCTCATTGTCAAATGCTGCAGTAACAGATATTGAAGATCAAGTTGGTAGCAAGGAAGTTTATGTAATTTAACTTCTTTATCATTCCTTCTTGTACCACCATACAAATCTGAAGATTTATGACTGTAAATGTATCTACTAAAAGAAATGTTGTCGCAGAGTGAAGGATTCCTAAGAATGAATGAAACAATATAGGAAATCATATGCGTGGCCAAATCTGATTATACGTAAGCAGGATTTTAACAATTATTGATAATATTAATTACAGTTATTTATCCGACAAACATTAAAAAAGCCTCAAAAATCTCAGTTTTGGGATTAAAACATTTGATTTGAACACCACGACTTCCTTGTATGGAATATTAAATTATGTGCATTTTTTCTTGCTTTTTATTTAAACTTATTGGATTGAATTAAATCTACTTCGTCGATAGCGCATAAACAACAAAACAATAAATGCACACTTTAAAATTCACTATATTTGTTTACCATAGCAACATTTTGGCGCTACGTTCAATTAACAGAGTTGCATCTCATACATTTCGTAACTTAGAATGCACAAAAATTATGTATATCATCTGAAGAATTACCTAATCGTTGCCACATGATCTATTTAAATATTATAATAAATCTAAAAAGATGGATAAAAGAAACTAAACAAACAAACAACAAAAAGAAAGAAGCAGTTTTTCACAGACGATTCAGAATTTCTCATTCAATGAATTCAGTTCTCATTTCGCGACAAGGCAAAAACACGTAAGAAATCAAAACATCTATGTTAAAAATTACGAAGTAAATCTCAAACACTTATTCCCTCGAAAAAATTGCAGAATGGATTAAGCATGATTTAATTTGCAATAATAAAAGAAGGTGTTATCTTTGTTGTTGCGAAGCTTAGTTTCTCTACATTGGTAACAAATCCACTATTCTCCTAAGTTTCAAATGTAAACAAATATGTCTGTTATAGTTATAATAATTAGGCGTAGCCGCACTGAAACAACTTTTAAATTTGAATAGAAGAGAAACAATTTCCTCCCCTTCCTTGATATTCTTAGAATCCGCAATGAAATTGATTTTAGCACTGCTGTGTACCGTAAATCCTTTGCAGTTTGTTTACCACCTCATGCTAAGTCCCTGTTAAGCAAAAAATGGCTTCTTTTTACTATTATGTATTTCACGCGCTCAAAGTTTGTTCCTCAGAATCCTTGCTTACCAATGAACTTAACTATTTAATAGCAGTTGCTATTGACCGAGGATTTTCTCCCGTGATCATTGACAAAGCCGTTAAAACATTTTCAGATTCCCATCATAGAAGACATTCCATTGTTAGAAATAATATTAATGACCTTGTCGTGCTTCCATTTTATCCTTCTGTTAGTTATAAATTTGCACGGATTCTACAGGAATTCAATTTTCAGATCAGTTTCTCCCCTATCAATAAAATTCACCGTTCGATTCTAAAAGATTGCGTTTCTGTCTTTAATGCTTGGGGAATTTATAATATATCGTGTCAGTGTGGCTTGAGATATATTGGCCAAACAAAAAGGGCGTTAAAATTTCATATCAAGGAACATGAATCTTATGTCCGAAAGGGCGAAATTAACAAGTCTTGAACAGCGTATCATAGTTGGAAATTTAATCATAATTTTGACTTTGGATCTGCAAAAATTATCCAAAAAGCTTCTTCCGTTGGTGAATTGGATTTTCTTGAGGCTTTTCATATTCACAATGATTTAGAATGTTTAGTGAATGATTTTAAGTCCAATCCAGTCCTTTCTAACGCTTTGAAAATTCTATTAACATAATTCTTGGTTATTATTCTTGCCGATAGATGGCATTGTCTCCTCGGGCGTGGTTTCAGCCGATGGTATAAAAAAGCCGTTACTGAGGTTGCTTTTCCTTTGGAAAGTACAGATTAATGCATCCAAGTCGCAATTTCTCATCATCAGAAAAAAGAAGAAGAGAAAGAACCTCAAGAGATAACTTCTACTATTCAATGAACCCATTCCTATTGTGACTCATGCTAAGTACTTAGGAGTGACCTTGAATAGTAAAATGACTTGGACTAACCACGTTAATAATGTGAGAAACAAAGCCATCTATGTGATGAAATGCTTATATCCTATGTTAGGACGTTTTTCTAGTTCGACCTTGTAAAAAAGAGATTAATTTACCTTTCAACTATACGTCCTGTCATGACGTATGCCTCGCCAGCCTGAACTACTGTATCAAAAACAGACTTAAATAAGTTGCAGGTTGTGCAAAACCGCTTTTTAAGACTAATAACTAGTGCTCATTATTTTGTGCGGAATGGAGTGCTCCATAAAGATTTACACATCGAGCCATTGGATATTTTCCTACGTAAAACTAATGACAAATTCTTCAGGAAAGCTAAAGAGTGTGATCATCTGAATTTATTTAATATATTTCACTACGAAATATTAGATGAGGACAGACATCTGCGCCCATTTGCTGCATTCATCCTGAATAACAATCAGAATTTTACAACGTAACTGCTATGATTTATTTTTCTAGTGACCTCTGGAACTCTAAAGCGAAGCAGCATTCATCAGAGCCAGCACTTGGGAGGGTGGCCTCCTAAGTGACCTGTGCACACCTACATTCAGTTATTTTTCCTGCTTTTCCAGCTTTCCTGAAATAATGCACATATGTAAATAACCTTTATTCAACCAAGAAGATTGTTCTTTTACTTATTTTATTTGCATTTATTTAATAAATTCCTTGTATTTTGTTTATCACGTTACTTCTTGAAAAATACTTTAGCACCAATCAGATGTCATCTCAGACGTCACATGACTCTGCTCACTCCTCCTTTTCTCCATCTCAGTTTCCTGCACCGCCTAGTTCATACATTTCGCTACTTTCAGCGCTCTTAGAAGCACCCACATCAAGATAGCCGGAACACAGCACGCAATTATTGTGCGCTAATCGCGGCATAAAGTGGAACTTGGAACTGCTTTCCCTTTCTAGATATTTTGTTCTCCTGATGAGAAGGGACCTGTAGCCGCCCTCGAAATCGATTGAGTGTTTTAGCGAATGTACGCAAAATACAAGGTTGTTTCAGGGATTTTGAACATTTAAATTGTTGATAATTCTACAACTATAACATGCAGGTTAACTAAAGAAATAAAAACCCTAAAAACAAAATTATTCAATCATTTCTAAAGCAAAAAATGCACAATTTACAAGAATAAAGAAATTGAGACCACTGAGCAGTAACAGAGTGGATATATATATATATGTAACCAAAAGTATATGAATATACTAACATATATTTATATACTTTTGGTGCGGCCTATTGCAACCAAAATAGGAGGTGCACATCTACATGTTGTAGCAGTCCTATAACAAAATTTCATCCTTCTGAGGCTACTGATTTTTGAGTTATGCTAGATACATACATACATACGTACGTACGCATAGCCGCTATGAAAAATTCTCTTCAGAATCCATTTTAAATCAGTTTTATAATTTTTTGGAGGTAAAAAGTCCTTTAATTTGTCCTTACGTACAGATGTCACGCAAAAACATCGTTTTTTGCAAAAAAAAATTGCATTCGATAGCTATCAAAATAGATATTTTTGTTGAAATACGATACCCGAAATTTTTCGCGATTACAATACTTCCTTTTTACTTCGTCAAGGAAGTAAAAAGGGATATTAAGAAAATAATTTATAATACAAAACTGATGGAAAGCTAGCGTTATTATAAGGATACCTGTCTACTCGCTAAACTAAGTGAAATAAAAATTTGAAAACATAATCACTTTCATTACTCAGTTTGTCTTAAAGAATTTGTTATATTTTTATGTTTTATAACATACATTTCGATAAAATTAGCAATTTTGTTAGCTAATCCAAGATCTAGACGTTCATTTTTAAAAGTTAAATTAAATACAAAGTGCATTTAGTAATTTGTAACTAATCCAAATAAAAATTTCCATGGAAAATCATGAGTAAACCACGATACTTTTCTTTGTTTTATGTTTTTGACGAAGACTTGGTTTCATAAATATATAATTAACAAATAATTGCGCATTTTGAAAGTGATTAATTGCTACTAAGTTAATTAACGGAAAATACTTTAATAAGCCAGAAAATCAATCTTTACTTCTTTATTTTTTTCCCGTAATATTATTTTTCTACCAAGTCTTTTGTTAATTAAAAAACATGTCAAGCGGGAACAATTTTCAGATCGCAGTTGTGCAAAATGCATTGTTTAAAGCATTATCACCGTAATCATTAGTTTAATTTATTAAACCTACTCTATTCTTTAATTCTCAAAAACTATTTGGCTAGAAATGCATTAATCTGACAATTCAAGTCTTCAAAAGTGATCCTCTCTTATTTACTTTAAAACATTATGTTTTTAATATAAAGTGGCATATTCTCTACATTGTAACATTAAGTTAAAAATCGCCACACGTGCTTGAAATGACATTGGATTTTATTGAAAGTTAAAAAAACCCATAACATATGGCGCTGGGCAGCATAATGTCAGTAATGCCGTATGAGAATCGTGTATGAAATGATCTGTAGTGAGGGCGGGAATCAGACCCTTCATGACTGGTCAATTTTTTATCCTCGTCTCTGGCTGTTGGTCACGGTTTGATGTGGATTTATCACAACAATCGTAATCGGACCCTTTTTGTTCGAAGAAATGCGTGTTATGCTATTCAAACTGACAGTATGACGGGTGCGAGGTACGCTGCTATGTTACATAATGCTGTCGTTCCTAGTCCAGCTGATAAACAACTATTATGACTTTTATGCAAGATGGCCCTCCAACCCATATTGGCACTCTTATGAAAGAACTCTTGCGCACATCGTTTGGTGAGGTTTGCGTACTGAGCCGCCACTTCCAGCATGCTTGGCCTCTCAGGTCCCAAGATTTCAATCCGCGTGATTATTGGTTGCAGGGTTTCTGAAATCGTAAATCTACCGCGATCCTCCGACCTCATCAGGGATGCTAAAAATCGATGAGAAATCGGCAATTTCTCGGCATGCCTACTAGATATGCCAAACAGTGCTGTTTACAACATGTTCCTGAACTATACATACTGTTGATGAATGACGGCTGACATGTTGAACGTTCGTTTTAAACAAAGTCTTTGATAATAACCAATTGTTATGATAATTACTGCTTTTATTATTATATGAAGCGCCTTCTGTTGGTCGTTTTAAGCACTTTTTTTGCTTTCAATAGAACTGAATGATATTTCAAGCATGTGTGTCAATTTTTGTATGTGTGGCAAGGTATTTCTCCCGCCTTCTTAATATGCCTTCGTGATGTAGTGGTCAGCACATTTGGCACGAGAGGTCCGTGGTTCGAGTCCCGGCTACGGCATTGCTCATTTTTATGTCTCCCGCTTCGAAGTACCCTAATGTCTCTACAAATTCATGAATCTATTGCAACTACACCTAACAGTAATGACCCTCTCTCACACTGCAGCTGCAACAAGCTATAGTAATAACGTAAGAAATAACGTTAGAACAATCACGTGTCTGACATAAAGTTCTCTTTTAGGCCCAGAAAAGGGATCACGTGTCTGATACGTAGTTCTTATCTTTGGCCAGAACATGTCTGATACATGGTTCTCACGCTTGACCAGAACAAGACATCACGTCACCCACACTTTGTTTTTAAGGCAAAAGGTTGAATGCTCCGATGCCACAAAGACATCCAAGCTTTCTAGGAAGTTCAAATTTGTGCCGAACTCTACGGCAGCCAGCATCTCTATTCAATACATTGTATGGTATAAGCAACCAGTCTCAATACATTATGTGCAATTTTTTTTAGCCAATGAGAGCGAATATAGTACCGAGAGATCCATCATTGAGCTGTATAAATAATAATAGATAATAGATTAAAAATTTATTTCTTATCCCAAAATGAGCCCTTCTTTATTAATAGCGATGATACATTCGAAGATATTAATCAATAACACCTATCAAATGCAACATTTTAGCTATGCTAACTTGTAACTATCATAAGGTGATTGCCAAACTTAAAAAACTGGTCTGTCATCGCTAGAGGGCAGTGTTCGCAACCGTAGAGGGAAAGAAATAAAGGATGTCGAAAGAGATGTGAAGACATTAAATATTTTTTTTTAAAGAAGGAGAGATAAAAAATGAGCAATGGCCTTCCCGCGACTCGCGCCGAGTGTGCTGACAACTACACCAGGAAGGCATGCTAAGAAGGCAAGAGAAATACCTTATATACTCCTCCTTTCAAAGGGCGACTGGGGATTAGGGGACCCAGTCACTAAATCCTGGTGGTGGACAATCATCATCCACCAGCTTTTTTAGTTTGGGCGCCACTGTACAGACATCAGGTATGTTTATAACAGCAGAAAAGACGAAAAATGAGCTATGCCCTCGAAACGTATTCGAGAAGTCCGTGTTTCGAATCCCGGTGAGGGCATGGCTCATTTTTCATCTCTCCTGCTTTTGAAAAAATACCTGATGTCGCTAAAGAGGTGCTAATAGAACATTTATTAAAGAACAAGGTTAAATAATAGGAGAGTTTCAGAATTGGAGAATGGAATTTTTCCATTCGCCAAATTGCATGTTTCACAACTTCGAGGCATGGATTCACGGACCCGTTCGAAATGTACAGGTGTGTCACAGCACGTGCCACCTGATCCGTGATCCTCGCAACGAGATCGATGTCCAATGTTACGGTTAGCTTGTACACCATGGACTTCATGTATCCCCGCAGGCATAAATCCAGAGAAATCAGGTCGGGAGATCGCGGTGACCATTAGATTGGTCCACCTCTGCCAATCCAGCGATCAAGATATGTCCTAGCGATGTATTCCCACATAGCGCTGCTAAAATGTGCAGGAGTTCCATTATTCTGAAACCAGATGTTACGGCGCGTAGTTGCTGGAACATCAACCATCAGATCCGGCAACACTCATACAAAATGTCACACAAAATTTCCATAAAGAACCGTGTTACTAAACCGATTCATCCTTCTCCTCCGACATTCCCTCCTGAAATGATGACACTTACCACTCTGCCATAAGCCTGAGAACATTGCGTTCCAACAGTCACCATTCGCATTTTCGGACAGAAGTTCCTATGTAAATCTTGTTTGTCAAGACATGACCAGCATTTGTTAAATTGACAAAGACCTTTTTAGACATCCTGTATAAAGTATGTAATAATTAAAACAGATAAAGAAGTATTCCCAAACATGCTTATTAACCATGGAGAGATCTGAGACAAAATTATTATGCAATGATTTATAAATTGAGAGAGATCTTTCAATACATGAAAGGATTTAAATATTTTATTAATCTCTAGCTATAAAATATTTTCATTTTTTTGCTTTTAGTGCTGCTTTTTATACCTACTATTTTATTTTTCGCAATAATACTTTTCCAAGGAATTTAATTTTACTTCTTGTACGTGATGCCACGAAAATTCGATGTAATATATTATTAAACGACACAATTTACGCTGCAGTTAAGCTGAAGGGCATTTATTTTTAGTGAATATTATTTTATTTCTTATATTTTATTAATCACTCGAAGGTTTACACATACTTACAGAACAGAAAGTACTGCAATTTTAAGAATATATTTGCTGCAAGCTTCGTGCCTAGGCGATCTGCCGAAATGGATACACAACTACGTTTTGAATAAGAAGTTTTTTAGTAAATTTATTACTTTTGCTTTACATTTATATTTTGTCAATGATGAAAAGCGAAGTGTTCATGTCGGAGAAAGTTCAATGTTTTGAAAACAAATTCGTATTTAATAAATATTAATAAGTGGTAAAATATATGAGCATCTTCATGCATTATAATGTAAAAGTAGCTTAATAACGTTTTTCCATTTTTAAACCATTTAGTCCCACTTCCCGAACTGTTCTAAAGATTTAAAACATTTTCTACTATTTTAAGGGGAAAAACATCCATGTAAGGAAGTTACACAATTCAGATTCCTGTAATTTAGGAATCAATTATATATTTTCATAGAATCGCAATTGATTCAGCATTTAATTTCGAATTTAATATGAGCTAGAAAAGGAAAGATATATTTGAATAGAAGGCACTAATTTACTCTAGTCAGTTCTCGCTCCTCTTTGAAGCACCCTGATTAGAAATGCGGTTATTTAAATCAGGGAAACTACTAATGTATTCTACAGAACATAGCTTTACCACCGTAAACTTTCATGAATACTGCTGCGATGAATAAAACTGTATACACCAATTCACACAGAATGAATTTTCTTGAAAATGTTCCAAGGCTTTCAAAGGCAAGTATTTAATATGATAAAGTTATCTGCATTTTTGAGTGATCTCAGTAATTAATTTAGTTGTAATGAAGAAATTCTAATAATTCTGAACTTTTTTCTGATATTTTTATTACCTATTTCATTGCTAGAGAGGTTGATGCCTGTGCTAACAAATCTAACACAGGTAATGGAACGGCTATTACACTAACTGAAACTTAACAGTTGTAGACAACTATAAGCAGATTTTGTATCAACAATACAGTGTACAGTGCATTATTTTGTATCAACCTGAAAGCGTATTATTTTGTATCAACATTACACTGAACTGTATCGATATTACAGTGCATGCGATTAATCCTCCCGTTATAATTTTAAATCAGCACATCTTAAGAATTTCCGATACACAGTTGCGTGCCCTGGAGGTAATTTCTTTTTCCCTAAGTGTCGCCATTGCTCTCTTGGAAATCGTCGATTTTATTAATCAAAAATTCGTTGAAGTGTTACAAAATATGAAATCGCTAAAAAAATTTTTTTAATTCAAATTAAGCCTTCCACATGCCCATATTCTAAGGAAGATTACGTTATTCAAATTTTTATGGCTCTAGATGGTTGTTTCATCACAATGCGAGAAACATACAAACATGCATACAGATTCTTCATTATTTAATTTCTTGAAATATAATACAGGCCATAATATTTGGTGGCAACAATTTGAAAAGTGATTCGCCGTTTATAGTTTTCAACGCAAAAAGCCAAAAGGAAATTAATAGTCCTTCAGGGCAAATTGCCTTTTTGGACTAAAAATAATGGGACAGTTCTATATCTCCCGTTCTACAGCGCCGATTGACGAAATTCAAATTGCGATTTTCATGTCTCGAAAGCGGAGTTAAGGATGTAAATTAGATTTATATGTAGCATTGTTCTAACATAGGTATTCAGACAAAAAATCGGCCTTTTTTTTAAATGGCATGCCGACGTTTTCCGATATTTTGATCCTGCGACTCAAATTATGCCTAAATACTAAATTTTATAAAATTTGGTGCGAAATTTACAGAGAAATTTAAAAATTTATCTTGTAAATTTTTTTCAGTTTGCGCCAAGAAACATTCACTTGGCGAAATTTTTAATTTATGGCAACCTATTTACTTTCTTTTTTTTATGCTCGAGCGGAGAAAAAGTCAATCGTTCATTCTTTCAAATAAACTCTTAGACAAAAAAAAAAGACGCACCAAGAAGGAGTTATCCGAATGGGACGAAAATCGGTAAAAGTGATGTACATGTACAGAAAAACAAATGATTGCAGTTTGAGAAAAATTGAATGCTATATTGAAGTGGCAGAGCATCACAAAGTAAAAACGTCAGTAACGCATTTGTCCACCTATGGCCCTTATGCAAGCGGTTATTCGGCTTGGCATCGATTTATAGAGGTTGCGGATGTCCTCCTGAGGGATATCGTGCCAAATTCTGTCCAACTAGCGCGTTAGATCGTCAACATCCCGAGATGGTTGGAGAGCCCCGCCCATAATGCTCTAAACGTGCTCAATAAGAGAGAGATCCGGCTACTTTGCTGAGCAAGGTAATGTTCGGCAAGCAGTAGAAACATGTGCAGTGTTGTTGCGGGCATTAGCTTGCTGAAATGTAAGCCCATGGTGGCGTGAAATGAAGGGCAACACAACGGGTCTTAGAACTTCGTCGACGGACCGCTGGGCTATAAAGTTGCGACGGATGACAACCAAAGGTGTCCTACTATAAAATTAAATGACACCCTAGACCGTCCCTCCTGGTCCTCGGCCTGTCTGCTTTAAGACAGTCAGGTTGGTATCACACAGCTGTGCGGGGTGTCTACAGACTCGCCTTCGCTGGTCATCGGGGCTCAGTTCAAAGCGGGACTCATCACTGAAGACTATTCTATTCCAGTCAGTGACATTCCAGTGCGAATGAGCCCGACACCACTGCAAACGGGCTTGACGTTGTACAGAGGTCAATGGTAGTCTGCGCAAGGGGAGCCGTGACCTCAGCCCCCTTTCTGTGAGCCGTCTATGAATGGGCCTTGCGGTCACTGAAGCACTAGTTGCACGTATAATCGATGATAATGATGCATCTGGGGCTGTGAGTGACCTTCTGACGATTGCTCTCTCTTCACATTCAGTCGTTTCTCTAGGCCTACCGCTTCCTTCTTGACGCAGTCTGCGGCCATGGTTCACCCATTCCTGCCAACATCGCCTAATAGTGGCATCACTCTTACTCAAATGTCGAGCTATTCGCCGATAAGGCCAGCCGGCTTCTAAGCCCAACTACACGACCTCCCTCAAATTCTGACATCTGCGCATATCTTTCGCGCACCTATATGCAAGGCATAGTTACTGTCTACCAGAGTACACGGAATGAAATTCGTGAAGAATTTATGACCTGGAATCGTAATTTCTCCTCTTAAATATCCTGCCAGTTGCGCAGAGCAGATGCGCTGTAGCGACAACCGTTCATTCATTGGCAGTCAAAATGTAAAATTTTGCATTTTCCGTCGAAACCTGTATGCATATCAATTTGCGTTCAATATGCTTTATTTTTTGTCTAAGAGTATAATTTTACGAAAGTGTGTAAACCACATTATCGCTTATAATAAGAGTGCCAAATTTCAAACCTCACTAGATGTAAATTCAAATATACCTTAGAAACTTTTGAATTAAAAACTCTGATTTTATGCATACGTGCCTAGAAACACATTTACTTCAAGATGATGTTAAAACTTTTATAGGTTATAATTCAAAATGTTTTTCTAAATTTCTAAAAATTATTTAAAAGCTCAAATTTTAAAAATAAATCTTAAAAAATAGGCGAATGTTATTTGGAATGAACCTAAATTTCGAAATGTGAAGGGAAGAATCAGATAAGTTCAATAAAAAAAAGAGATTAGCAAATATTATACCAAATTTCATTAAAATTTAGGAGCTAAAATATTGAGAGCCACTTTTTTAAAAATAATCGTGCAATTTTTACAAATCTTGCTTGTTTGGCATAATTTGAGTCTAGAATCGAAATATGGAACAAATTGACATGTCATTTCAGAAAAAGTCCAATTCTGTGTCAAAATACCTATATTAGAAGAATGCTATAAATAAATCTAATACATATCCCAAGTCACTCTTTCGAGACATGAAAAACGCAAGTTGAATTATGTGAATCGGCCCAGTAAAACGGGACATATAAAACTGTCAAATTTTATTTTTTGCGCAATGTACCATCTGACATGATTGTGCTGATATTTGCATATGTATACCTTTCTACTGAGTAAGCTTTTTATTGTACCGCTCGCGAAAGACCATTTCCAATATTTTCACGGTTTGTGCTTTGAAAAATGAATTTGCTACTTACGTTTTCATATATTTCCCCCTAAGAATGTATTTTTAAAAGAGGAGCCTGAAAGATAATGAGAAACGAAAATTACGTGTAAAACAAATTTTACATTTTTATCGTTTTTCTACAAGTGCTGTTAGAAACACATTTGTTTATAACTACTAAAACTGTAGAGACATTAATTTTTTTTTAATCAGTAGACGAGAGAAATGGGCATTGCCCTCGCCGGGACTCGAACCTCTCGAGTACGCGCCGAATGTACTGACCATTACATCACGAAGGCATGCTAAGAAAGCGGGAGAAATACTTTATATACTCCCCCTTTTAAAAGGTGACTGGGAATTAGGGGACCCAATCGCCAATCTTGGTGGTGGGGGATCATCATCCACCACCCTTTTTGTAGTTCGGGCTCCACTATAGAGACTTTAGGATTTTTGATGCTGAAAGACGTGAAAGTGAACAATGCCCTCGCTGGGATTCCAACTTCGGATCTCTCGGATATGCGCCAAGTGTGCTGGCCATTACACCAGAGGGCGGGAGAGGTTAGGTTATTTAATTATGGCAAAGCACATGAGGGCTATCTGCCTAAATGGAGGGATGCCTTCGTGGAGGACGTTTCAATGGAAACTGGCTCGTATACACGTACATGGGGAAAACCACAAAAACGCCCATGCAGCCGGCCCGTTCGCGGGATTCGAACGTCGGACCGAAATACCAGTGTTCAGCGTCTTTACCGCTCGGCCGCTGGTGGGCTTCAGAGGGCGGGAGAAATATCTTATAAAACGATAGTAATTCAAAAAGCATTCAAAACAAATATTTTGATAAGGTGAATATGGGCAAATCTGCATTTTAAGCTTCTAAACAATTCTCTTTACAATTTCAAAGAAAAACATACACTCCGTTAGCATTCTCAGTCACCTCTCTGTAGTTTGCTAACCGTCATATAAATCAAAACCTTAATTGCGTTGTTTTAAAAAAAGTAATACTATTAAATGTTCATGAAGAATAAATTTTGATACCATCTTCTGAGCAAAGAAATAATCAAACAGACAACAAATAAATTGTTTAGAAAGCGAAAAAATATATAAAATATATTAAGGCAGGAGGGAAAATTAATAAAAAAGAGTTTCACGAGTTAGGAATAAAGCCCCATATCTTTCACTTGCGGTATTCGTGAGTTGATTAATCAGCTACCTGAATCTTCTTTAGTTTAACGAATTAAAGCATCAGGAACGCTCTCTAAGATAGTCGTGCAGTGGCTCCAGATCATTTGAGTCTTTTTCTGGGATGGACGTCCCTCCAAGCGTTGTGGGTCTGGGTCTGAAATTTCAAAGTTTTCCAATACTTTTCTGAATAAAGTACTATTTTCTAGATTTTTAATATCAAAATGGCCCTGTCACGTTTTACCTCGAATGTTTTCCTTATAATATACATTACGACTTGAAACAGGATAGGACAGAAGTTGGTGGAAATTATCATGTATTGGAAATCCGCCCTTCTATATGGAATTTTACATCCGTAATCCTTAGAAGGAAAGAGATAAAATTTAATACCTGTACTTATTCATAGCTTCATAAATACTGGCAACTATGGGATATGGTCGTGTTACAGTAATATATATGTTAATGCTACGAATTTTATTATACGTAAATTGTAATCTCTAGTATAATGTAATATTAAAGGCCTTAGAGGGCGAAGCATCTCCGAAAAAATATGATGACAGGAGTTAAGTCGGGATGCCATCGTGGAGGACTCTCCTAGCGAAACTAGCTTGTATACACGTTACATAAGAGGAAAACCACGGAAACGCCAATGCAGCCACCCCGTTCGCCTGAAATAGAACCCAGGTTGGATATACCAGTGTTCAGCGACTTTTCCGCACGACCGCTAGGATGGTAATTCTATTTAACATAGAGATAATTGGCTATTAGTTAAACTGGAGATACAGAATCAAGCTGGCGATTATTTTGCCGACTCATTTTTTGTCGCCATATTTAGAGAGAAATCTCTAAAAGTCTACAAACTTCACAAGCATTTTGCAATATTTTGGTCCGATCTCTAAATAACTGTAACTGGATCGACTCCTAAGTAACTGTAACTGGTCTCGCGGCTCTATGTAACTGTAACTGCAACTGTGTATGCCTTCTATCAATTTCGAAAAATCGAAGTAACAGGAAATTTTCCGGCGACGAAGTAAATTTATATAAAACTGGAGAAATCATCAGTTTTCAGTTTATCTAGGACATTATTATTGACAGCTCAAACATTAACTCAGAGACATTAAGTGCGAAGCTTACGCATTTGAGGATGTTTGTATTGCCTCGTGTTCAACGTTCTTAGTAGCTTGAAGTTTGTATCTACTAATGGTGCTTTTAGGTTTCGTTTATATGATTATCGCAACGTACTTGAGGATTATCTCCTTAAAGGGAAGGATGCCTTCGTGGAGGACTGTTTGAGGGAAACTGGCCTATATACAACGTTATAGATATGAAAAACTACGAAAACGTCAAGGCAGCCAGTCCGTTCGCAGAAGTTCGAACTCTGACCAAACTAACAGTGTACAGCCCCTTTACCGCTTGGCCGCTGGTGGCTCGTGAATTAAAATTCATTTATGCCGAAACACTTAATTCCGTTTTAATTTAGCATAATAAAATTAAGCTCTCTCCGGGGACGCGTAATGGCAGACCGCACATTCAGTTGAACAATGTTAAGCGAATTACGCACACTGCACATGACCTGAAGAGAATTTGGCGCAATTACGACTTTGGCGTCATTTTAAAAGAAGATAAATATGGTATATGGTTGATGTTCTGTTATCTGCACGTAAACAGGTCGGGGTTTTAAAACTTGTTAGGTTGTACGTTGCTTCATTACTTAGGTGTAAAGATCGATTGTAAACCATGCGTTCCATTCATAAATACTTATCAACTTAAGGAATACATCTAATTTAAATTACTGAATTAAAGCCAAAGAATTTATTACAAATAACTGATATTAAATGTAATGCTTATGAACAAAAACCAAAATTAAATGAAACAGAAGCAAGTGCAATAAGCACAAAAAAGTGTCCATTGTATTGCAATCGTAAAGAGTCATTAAGGCCTACATGACGAACAGGCTTTTGTAGGCTTGTGTATTTTTATTCGCCAGTCTTTTCTCCCACGCCAGCGGTACACTTTTGAGCATGCGCAGTAAGCAAAATTCGTTAACATTGATCAACTGAATGTGCGGTTTGTCATTACGCCTCCGGGACATACGGTCTTTGGAAAGAGGGCAATGTTACGAATTTTTAACATAATATTACTAAAATTATTCATAAACCGTAGTATCTTCGGCGAAATCGGTGATCTTAAGACTTCTGGGCTTCCCTTTAAACTAGGAAATGCAACACTACTCTCATGTTCATAATTTATTAAACAAAGTAATGATTATTATGCCACTTTAATGATAACAATATACATCAAGATGTTAAAAATCTTCTATTGATGAAACATTTTTTTGGTTGAGATAAATTCAGACATACTGATAAAAATATGAAGTATGATGTTCCAGCACATGTTCTGACCTTAAAAGAAAATATCAATTCAACAAAACTTATTTTTAAAATCTTATAAAATTCATTTGCACGGCATAGTAAAATGAATACTCAAGAAATAAATGTATCATTTTTATTTATACATACTAGCGCGAAAATAAAAAATTTAAGACTCCTAAGTTACCAAAAAGACTGATATCCAAAAAGAAAATATAACGAATGAAATACGGGCCATCTCACGCTTGATGATTCTTCAATGCATTGACATGGTATTGTCTCATTTAAATTCTTTAAACAGTATGCGGGTTGAATTCGAATTCGTAAACACGCGTTAGTTAGAAATTTTTTACACAGAATTCATAAACGCATTATGCGGGCAATGGAATAAATAAAAAGAAAATGCCACTGCAATTAATTATAACAGCGTGCAAAGGTAATAAAGAAATGACAAATACAAAACTCATTTTTGTGTGAAAAGGAAACTTTGTTTGTTAGATATAACGTTTCACGATTCAAATTTCATTCGGAAACATTGCTGTGTGGATAGGTATTAAAGAAAACTCTGCTTATTACTTCCTTGTACGAAATAAAGGAAGTATTGTAATCGCGAAAAATTTGCAGTACCGTATTTGAACCAAAATATCATTTTGACCCCTATCGATTCCATTTGAAAGATGTTTTTGCCTGACATTTGTACATATGGGCAGAATAAAGGACTCCTTTTTCGTGAAATTGATTCAGAAGGACTTTTTTGTGACGTCTGTACGTACGTATCCATGTATGTATCTCGCATAACTCCAAAATAAGTAGCCTCAGAACGTTGACATTTTGTATATGGGACTGCTATAGCACGTAGATGTGCACCTTCCTTTTTGGTTGCAATCGGCCATTAGTCCGGTATACAAAAGTCTATAAATATCTGTGTATAGTATACATATATATACAAGGTAGTCATAAAGAAACTTTGCCAACATCTGCACTTCTAGCGTCCGTTCCGGCTAACCCGATCGAGCTGATATTGCAAATGTAAGTTATTCGGAGGTATGCGCTAGAGATTCTGTAAATGGCAGCACAGGGGCTGTCAGGGTTATAGTTGCAGAAACTTGAAAATGTCGAATGGAAACGCCAACATTTTCCGGTCGCAAAATGTTCATCGCATTCGAAAACCCTAAATATCGTTGTAATGGTACCGATATGTCCAAAAACTGGCGTGTTATGCATACCCAAGAAAAAATTTTGAAAACCAGCCAACGAAACACTGTTTGGGAGTACGCAGAAAATTTCCATATGACAGAGACAAAACATCAATTACTGATGACAACACATATCAGACAAAAGAATACCTTTATATAGATCAAACATTTTCCGCATGCGTATGCATGCAGGCAAGTATGCATTGCATCGGGAGACGGTGGATAATACCGCTGAAAGCTACATGACATGAGGGATGATTACAATCTCACGCCGTATATAATCCTTTATATCTGACAAAGTTTACGAATTACACAGTTAAACTCTGGATTTGAGATATCGCCGAAACCGGAAATCCATAGGCGTCAGACTGGGGATCGCGAAGTCCACGGAAAATTGCGTGAGATGATGTGATCACCAAAATGCTTCTCCAGAGCCATTTAACATACCTCGCTGTATGTGGAGGTACACCATCTTGCATTCAAACGATGCCACTGAGTGCATTCCGTGTACGCAATTCCGGTAGTAGCGTTCATACCATTTTGATAATGCAGTTTTGTCAATTCACCACGAACTTTCCCAGGAAGAAAAATTTCGTGACAACTTCCCGTACCCGTTCTGTGTTTGGTATCTTGCCTCTGTTATATGCAAATTTTCTGCGTGCTCCCCGATCGTGTTTTGTTGCCCTGTTTTCAGAAATCTTTTTTGTGTATGCATAACACGTCCGTTTTTGGACATATCGGTACCGTTCCAAAGCTGTTTAGGGTTTTCGCATACGATGAACATTTTGCGACTGTAAAAAGTTGGCGTTGCCATTCAACATTTTCGTGTGTCTGTAATTATAACCACAACCGTGAGCGCCCCTGTGCTGCCATTCACAGAATCTTGAGCGCATACCTCCGAATAACTATATTTGCAATCTCATCTCGATAGGTTAACTGGAACGGACGCTACAAGTGCAGATGTTGGCAAAATTTCTTTATGACCACCCTGTATATATCTACTCTGTTTCCCAGCTCGGTGAGCTAAGTTTCTTTATTCTTATATGTTGGTAAATTTTGTATTTTTTGCCTTAAAAGTTGTAGCGTTCCAGCGTCTTTTCTAACAGCTAAATATGTAGGAACCTGTAAACATATAAGCGAACAATCGCTTATGTTCGGGAGCAGAGCTGTAAAACTCAAGATGAGTTAATTACCCTTTATAAATCAAAATGAGAGTATAAAGTCGGCTCCTTTCTCTGAGCGTACAGAAAAGCCTTCGCTTGGGCTTGAACTCAAAGGAATAAGAAATAAATCTTAACTAAAGCTTAACTAAAAAGATGTAACCGAAGTTATCAAGATTCTAATTAGTTGACCCCTAAATATTGAATAAACTTGCTAAGCTATCTAGCGCCTGAAATACGGCCGAGCGTAGTAATAGCTTAGAGAGACGTAGCCAAAAAGCGAACACGTGCAAGTCAAAAACTCTGGCTCTCTAACGCAGTCACGGGAACTTCGACTTAAATACTAACCTTACTCATTTGCATTAAGCGCGATTCTGAAAACACATTTGTAAGCTGGATAGGAAAGTAGCTTTAACTAAAAATTAACTGTTAGAAACATTGGATAAACTTTACAAAGTGATTGAATTATATTGTTCATATGTTCCCGGTTTTCCTGTTTTTAGTTAATCTGCATGAAGTAGTTGTAGAATTATTAGCGATTAGAAAGTTATCTAAGTTCCACTAAGCCTTACGACACCACCCTTTGAACACATTTGAAACTTAATACCATAGTGAATTAAGTCAGTCTGCACCAACTTCAGTGTCTTTTTGCCGAGTGGGGAAAAAGGTTTGTTCACCGAAAAATCTATCTTTCTACCTAATTTTAATTAAATTAAGCTCTAATTTTAATTCTAAAAATTGTACTTTAACAGTTTTTAATATTATTTGAAGTTTTAGGTTTTTCTGTATTTTACAATTTTTAATAGAGGTGCTTTGAGTTTTTATGTATCTTTTCCTTGCTGCGAAGTGAGAACTGAATTAATGGAATCAGAAATATGTCTTTTATGAAATTCGGGGAAATAAGTTTAAAAATGGCATGCAGCCAAAAATGTACATAATTTAATGGGATGTCACGTGGTATCCACATCAGATTTTTTAAGAACAGAGATTACAATGATAACATGAAAAGTACAAAAATGTTTTCAGGTACTACCAAGATTTAAAAAAATGCTGTTAAATATTAAATTTTTGATGATCTGAACGTCTGAAACCCCATAGTAATAGCATTTTCATATAATTCCTATAACATAAATTAATCAATTAAATTTAAGTATACTATTACAGTAATTATCTTGCATTTCAATGAATAAATAGTTGCCCTTACGTATTAACCATCACTTATATAGTGGGCGTATCTATAAATTTCGATTTTCGTTTTCTAATATTCTTCCGAGCATACGGGTTCGTAATACATTGAATGCACAACACTGATGAAAAATTTTAAAAAATTTATTCTTATCAAAAGAAATAAAACAAAATAAAAAATGATAAATGCTGAAATTTTTTCCTCGCAGATATTCCTACAATATCGCAGTATCACACAGTAGTTATATTTTCAACTACTAAAACACTAAACAGAACAAAATTCAAAACGCAGAGAAAGCTAATCCGATCTTAAAATTATAGCGGCGAAGTAAACAGCAACAGTTCGGTTGAAACAACTGAACTGAGGTGTTTCACCTTGGCTTAATAAAGTGTTTCAATCATGCACGAGAACATTCTGGTAATTTTTTATTTTCTCGAGGTTTCTGGAAAGCAAAAGAGTAGATTTACGAGATATCTATTTATTAAGTTCGCGTGTTCCTGAATTTTTACTTTCCGGCGTAGCTTTATCTCATAATGCAGTAAGAGTAGTAAGTAAGTCTCGTGTTGCAATGCACGGGGATATAAAACAATTTTAACTATAATTCTACCAAAAATAGCAAAGTAAATACAAAATCCGTAACAATATATATATATATATATATATATTATTAGACCAAATATTAAATAATAGACGTTACTTAAAGACAAGCATACGCAAAGAGTTCACAAAAATGGATATAGCTGTTATTTGCTGTGTATTTGTTGATAAGCATGTAACTTCTATTTAAGAAATTTTTCAATATAAGGTAATAGATTTCATGAAAAGCGATTTAACACCCGATGAATACTGCCCGCGTAAAAGTTCTTCTGTGCAGGTAAAATAAAATCTAAATTTCGTCCCTTTAAAAGAATAGTTACATTAGTCAAGCTTCGTCATGTTTTAACAAGTTAAATAATAATAATAAAAACATAACATTTTAAGGAATTTGCTCTTTTCTTACCGCGTGTCTTTTCTTACCGCACCCTTTGTAGACGGATAATTGAAAGCACTTCCGGCTCGCAATCGGTAGACCCGGATTCGAATCCCGGCGTGGACACGGCTGATTTTCGTGTTTCCCCGCAGAAGCAAATATCTAACAAACGCTACAAATGGCGCCCGAACAAAAAATACAGTAGATGATAATTCGCCAGCATCCGGAATTGGCGACTGTGTTCCCTCCTTCCCAGTCGCCCTTTGTGTGGGGAAGAATATGAGGAATTTTCTATCGTCTAGCCACATGCTTAAATGGTGTAATTGGAAGCAAGTCCAGCCGGAACTTAGGAGGGCGAATTTTGGATGCCGCTTCAGGCATAGCTGATTTGCTCGTTTCCGGTTTCAAAAATACCTAATCGGTGCACAGAATTATGTACTGAAATAATCAGGATATGTATAACTAACAACTCCACTGCGTCATCAAAGTTCTGATGACGAGTATAAATCCATCAAAGTTTTGATGACGAGTATGAAACCTTTGATGATAGGAAGTGACTTTTGATTTGTAATTTCTTTTTATATTTGATTTGATCAAAAATCTGAATTTTTTTTTTGTCTCCAACAAGTAATTTAATTTCAAAACTTATTTTCGATTATCCCTGAATTTTGTGCTTAAAGAAATAAAATATTTTGCATTTAAATCTTTCAATTGCAGTAATAATATATTAATTGTAAAGCGTGCTTCATAGGAATCATATAAAATATACATTTTGTAGTAATAATAACTGCGATTCACAATATTGAAATTACTTTAAAAGGTGTTTCTCTGGCCTTTTTAGCATGTCTTCGTGGTGTAATGGTCAGCACACTCGGCGCGTATTTGAGATTGTCGAGTTTCGAATCCATGAGAAGACATTGCTCATTTTTGACATCTCCTGCCTCAAAAACTCCTAATGTCTATAGAGTCTAGCCCGAACTAAAAACGGTGGTGATGATGATTCTCCACCACCAGGGTTTGCACGATTGGGTCCCCTAATCTCCACTCGCTCTTCAAAAGAGGGGAGGATATAAGGTATTTCTCCCGCCTTCTTACATGCCTTCGCAGTGTAATGGGCAGCACACTTGGCGCGTATTTCGGGAGGTCCGAGGTTCGAGTCTCGGGAATAGCATTACTCATTTTTCTCCTAATTAATTCTCCTAAAGCTCTCCTAATTAAACATCCATATTCTCTCGAGGACAACTGTGAAGAAAACTGTAAATGATCTTAAAATATACAATAAATGTGTATATATAAAATCCATGAAATTAGGAAAGACAAAAGATGATAAACGCTAGTGATGTTTCGAATGCTGTTACTGCCTCTGAGGCATTAACCTTACTGGAACGTGGTACAAAAGGTGGTACACTGCGTGGAACGGTCAGACCTTGTGTCGGAATAGGATTGATAACCCAGTTCGATTCTACGTCGGTTTCTATTCTCTGTGGCTACCCGAAGAAAATAATCGAACTAAATGTTTTCCATTTCGATTACGTGCTAATTATATTCGTATTCCTTGGCTACATTATGCAATGTCGCATGCCGTTTTGCCTTTCCTGCGTCGCTTTGATCCTATACCAGTATCGATGCCATACAAAGACTGCCCTACGTCGTGACCCTACACGGTCTCCGAAGCATATATGCGACGTGTCTGTGAAGCAGAAAATACGCTGTAATTCTAATACTTGTTATTATACACTGCTCGAAATTGAAAATGCGACACCAAGAAGGAGTGGTCATAAATTTATGCAAATTTTAGAGTAGACGCACGTCACTGAGTTATGCCAACGATGAGAAATGCGCAACTCTCCGACGCACGTGAAGTGAGGTATAAGGGAAGGAACATGCAGAATGGGCAATATTCGTGCCGTTATTTCTGCCAGATGAATTATTGAAGAAAGTTGGTTTTTGTCCCGGAGGATAGGTGTAATAGGAGATCATGCCAGGCCGTCCTTAACGAAGGCACTTCCAGAAGATAGACGATTTTACGAGGCGTATGGTGATCGGACTGAGAAGGGCGGGTTGGTCCTTACGTCAAATCGCAGCTGATACCCACATGGATGCGAACACGGTGCATCAGCTATGGTGAACACTGTTGGAATAAAGGAATGTGGGAGGAAGAAGGAGTGCAGGTGCAGCCAGAGTGACGTCAGCACGCGTGGATCGACGCATCCGCCGACAAGCTGTGGCGGTCCCGCAAGTAACTTGTACCGCGATTCTGCAGCATGTGCAAGATATCCTTGATGTTTTCGTGTCGACGAGAACCATTTCCCGTTCATTGGTTGAACGTGGCCTGCACTCTCCGGCGTCCGTTAAGAAAACTACCATTGACCCCATAGCATAGACACCAACGTTTAGAATGGTGCCGGACTGGAGCGATATGGATGACAGAATGGCGAAACATCGTGTTCTCAGATGAGTCACGCTTCTGTTTATCCAGTGACAGTCGCCGCATACGTATGTGGCGTCGACTAGCAGACAGATCTAATCCGGCAATAACTGTGGAACGCCCCACCGCGCGATAGCGTGATATAGTGGTTTGGGGCGCTATTGCCTAAGATTCCAGGTCACCTCTAGTTCGTATTCAGGGCACTATGACTGCCCAATGATACTTGGATAATTTACTGCGGCCGATGGCAATCCCTTACCATCAGGGGCTGCCTAATGCAATTTTCCAGCAGGATAATGCCCGACCACACAGTGCTCGCATCTGCCAACATGCTCTGCAAGGTATACAGATGCTTCCCTGGCCACCGTACTATCCTGACCTGTCACCAATCGAACATGTGTGGGATGTGATTGGACGCCGTTTGCAGAGTCTGCCCCTGCCTCGTTCAGAAGACGAACGGTGGAAAGCGGTTGAAAGGGAAAGGAGAGCCATCTTTCAGGGCACCATCCGCACTCTTATTGACTCTATGCCTAGACGTGTTTCTTCGTGCATCTCTATCCGCGGTGGCCCTACATCCTACTGAGCCGACGCCGTTCTCGCTCTGTATTCTAACTATCGTTTTGAAATAAAGATCACTTATTGCTGTGTCTGTCTTTTTTCCAAATTTCATCACTTTCTGACCACTCCTTCTTGGCGTTGCATTTTGAATGTCGAGCAGTGTATCATTATCAAAACTATATTTTTATCGTGTCGGTTGTATCCCAGCAAAAATATACTATAAATGTGCATATATATAGCAAAAATTATCACTTTAAAATAGGCACATCAGGGCTATGCCCACCCCATCTTCAAATAAGATCGCTACTCGTTTCGGCCTCAGAGCACAGCATTTGTTTTCTCCGCGTCATTCGAGACATCTCGTGGAATATTTCGAACCCTAGAGTGGCTCTTCGAACGCTTCAAAGCAGCAAAATGCTATGTCAACCTTTTTTGTGTTTTCCGAATGCTTTTGGAGGCGCGTGGAAGGAGGTCTATAGAAAGCCAACAGGCATTTGGAACATAAAATTGTTTATGTTGATGTTCGCATCTTAAGGTATAGTTTGAAAATTCTACCTATTGTGTTTAAGTGGATACATGATAAAGGAATAAAAGGGACTATAAAAATCCCGTCCTTGAACACGGGGGTTGCTATTCATATGACAGCAATTAAAGTCAGCCTTCATTCACGTAACTTTTGTGAAGCGAAATACGCTAAACAGAAATGAAGTCTGAGACGAAAATTAAGCTACTCGACCTTCTTTCCGCCTATGTTATTCCCCTGGTTACGAGTCAAATTGGGTGGTAAAAAATAACCTTGATGCGATTGGTTTAAAATAACAGACTATAGTGCAGTATAGGGCTGATATCGCTTCTCTGCCTTCGTTGATTCCAAGTCGTGTTTATCACTTGTATCGTCGATTCTATGTGTTTCGTTCCTGTGAATATATGTTCCTTACATTAAGCTGCTAAATGTAGCCGGCATAATTTCTGTCACCTTTTTGGGGGGATAGAGTTTCCCAGGCAGAAAAATGTACATATTTTCACCTAATCTTCACGTACCAATTCTCTATGTCTAATTTGAAATTCAAATTTTTTAACTGATAACTTAGCAGGTAGTTTATTTCATTTCATGGAGTCAAGACAGGCGCATCGCATGACAATACCTAAACACGCTTTTGGTCAATGACCGATATTAGTTCAATTCCCCTTGACCTGTATACGTTTCCTACAATAACAGTTGTCCAATTCCAACTTTGACCCATAACCGTATCCACAGGAGTATCGCTTCTTCTTTACAGCAGACAGTCATTACTTCGTACTGTTTTCTGTTAGATCTTCTTGCAGGTAAAGGTAAACTAAATTACATTTTAATTGGAGGAATACTGGGTACGTCGTCCATGTTTAAACTAAAACCGCGGTTAATCCTACTGTATTTAAAAACAGACTGCCCAGCTAGTGTAAGGGTCAATTACATTAACTGCTGTACCGATAAGCTCAGATTCAAATTTCGGAGAAATCATGTATGTGTGTGCGTAAGCGTATAGTGTCTGTGCAGCATGGGCACTCAAACTTCACGGCGAGATGGAAATCCTCTCCAGGTGTTGCTTCTAGAGGAAGATGGGTGCAAAACTTCACTCCAGGGGGCTCTCCCTCAAAAATGGGGCGGATTTACATATTTAGCGTAGCCGGATTATACATGGAAGTGTGGGTGGGGGAATTTTGCTGCTCTGCCGACTTTTACCTGTACCTGTAGTTAAAACGCTACAGAGAATTAAAGAATAACCCGCATTATAATTAATAGGAAAACACTTTTAATAGTTTTCCTGTATTTTCAAGTAATTTAATCAGGAGAATAAATGCATTCGGTCTTTCCTCTTCATCCTCTTTCTCAAATAATAATATTTTCGTTTGCTCCTGTATTTTGGTCAGATACATTGCGAAAGAGAAGTTTGTACAGACATTAGGATTTTTGATGCTGAGAGACGAAAAAAATGTGCAATGCCCTCGCCGGGGCTCAAAACTCGGACCTCTCGAATACGCGCCGAGCGTGCTGACTGTTACATCGCGAAGGCATGCCAACAGGAGGAAGGAAATACCTTATAAGATAATGGGTACAGACTTAATTTATTTTTGCGATTTAGTAATTTATTTCTGATTGAAGGTATTCCAGGTTATGTCCAGTTAAACTACTCAATGCTACAAATGATGAAACAATTCATTAATATTGTGACATATCATCTGCAATCACCTCTGTTTATCCCCTGCATTGTCTTTTTTTTCTGTATTTTCAGAAAAAATTTATATTTATTCTATGTTTTCCATCATTCTGAAAATTATTTTTTTAGGCAAGGCCCAGATAATCCGCAGTGTGGTTAATCCACACGTGATTAATCGAGAGCTCAAAGTATTCTTTCAAAAATTCTCTCAAAGGTAGTATACAATTGCTAATTAGGCAGCTGCAAAAGGAGGTTATACTGCTTGAAGTAACACCTAAATTAAATCCTTCTAAACAAAATTACCCTCTGTTCCTTTTTTTACCTTTTTTAAAACCTTTCAAATTTTATTACGGTAAATTCAATAATTAGATGGATGTATGTATTAATTATTCCGTTTTCTTGCGTTAGATATCTAGTAATCTTCCTTTCACGCGCAACATGTTAATTTTCAAGTGCCAAGCGAGAAAAGTATTCATCTGAGAAATTAAAAACTTAAATTCCATCATTGCTTTCAACATTTTCAAATTACGTTTCGTATAGATTTTGAAAGCACAAAGCGAACGGTATTAATTTTATAAGGAAATGAATGCGTTCAAATTGTTTTTATTTAGTTCAGGCAAAGCAATTACGAGTTTACTATAAATGAAAAAATTTAATGAAAATATTTCTTTTCATTTTTAGAAGGTGGGCGAATGCTTTATTTTGATTTATTGACGGAAGATGTGAACAAATGCCTGAGATGGAAATGGACCCATATTAAGTGAAATGTTAAAAAGTGTCTTATCAAGCAAGCGTCATTCAAAAGAAAAACGCGACAAAATTTATCATTTGGAAAATTAAAAACAGATTTGTATTAATACCTAAATTATAAATGTAACGGATAAAAGTATATGCACCGTGTGTGTGCTAGAGATTTTCAATCATACATTTACATACTTTAATCGCATTTACCTGCAGCTTATTAATGTTACGAATTTTGTACATAGATAGATGATTTTAGTGCAGTTGTATATGAAATTATTGCACTTTTTTTTTCAAAATGTAACGGGAAATAAATTTTAAGAGAAAGCTATGCCGGAAAAATAAGAATACAGGGGCAAGTGCATTTAACATTAAGCAAAGGGGTATATCTCGCCAAACTGACAACGTTTTGGCGATTTCTCGTCGCCAAATTTGGCGACGTTATGGTGCGGTCCTTATGTCACCGTAATATGTATTGAAATTGAATAACTATAATTAACTGTTATGTTAGCGGTAACCGTAATCCCACACTCTCATTGTTTTCCAGTAATTTCGAGAATCAGAAAGTAGTAGAAATATCTCAGCGGCCGGTTGAAAACTATAAAATTCCGGATAGAGAGCATTTGAGTTCAGTGCATTCCATTTGTTACGGAACTGTACACACGGGACATTATTTTTTCAATGACAATTGCCTATTTTTTCCCTTAAATACTAATTGTGTAATAGACATCAATAAGTTGGACAATTTTAAAGTGCAAACATATTCTAATTGCAAATTCGTAAAGATATATGCATAAAAACTAGTGAACATTAAAAGTTTGTTTTCGAGTTCATTTATTGGTATTTATTCCTTACAATGTTATCTTCGTTACTTAAAACTGATTAGAAACTTCCAAAGAACTGTTACATACTTAAGTAATTGAAAGTGAAAGTATTTTCTCTGTTAGAAACGTTAGGTATAAAATAAAGTACTAATAATTAAATTTATTTTAGGGAAAAAACTATATAAGGAAATGAAAAGTGTTACTTAGGCAATTGGGAGTAAGCATGAGATGCAGCTAAGTGCAGGAATTTCTCATTTTAGTTTTAATTTTATATATTGAAATTAATATATATACATATATATTCAACGTATTTTCATTGCTGCATAAAGTATTTCTAGTGCAAAATATTAAGGAGGCTTTAGCTGTGCTAAATCTTTTGTTTTACAACTAGTAAATTTTGCGTATTTGCATAGTTCAGATTCGTGTTCAGTTCGTGTATTTGCATAGCAATTTATGCAAACCAGGAATATGGAAGAGCAGATACAAGATTTTTCCCTAAACGGCGAAAATAATAATATGTTCATCACTCTGAAAAATGTCTTTTATTCAACTGTAGAATGTGTTTTTCTTACGATATCGTCTAATCGTCGATCAGATTTAATCATCAATAGCTTTTGGAAAAAGAATTCAAGCATTTTCATTTAATTTTTTTTATATTTTTATTTTTTATTACGCATTTCTTTTCTTTCTTTCTGCCTAAAAGTGAATGCTTAAAAAAATTCTGCATTCAAATACATTTATATGCATACTCATACCTCGATTGCTAAAAGGATGAAAGACAAAAATTGGCAAATGTAGGAGAAATGTACTGTTTATACATTTTATACGTCCCCAATAACGTTTTCAACATTATGCGTGAATGAATTGACGGTGTAAAAGTATAGGCCATAATATAGGAGAGAAATAAAGTCTTAACGTTCTGCATATGCGTAAAAATGACGTCAAAATATGGAATGGAAAAAGTTCACAGTTTAATCTTTTTCTCTTTTCTCTTTTTATTTATTCATCTAATATTCCAAATGGCATCACGTACGTTTCGCCCAAGAGTCCAAACAAGAGTGTTAAAAGCAGCTACGTTTTATCACTAAACTATTTTGTAACAGTATTACAATTTCCCATTTTAACAATTTTACTTCTTGCAAAGTGTAGTTCTTTCTTCTTTAAAGATTATAGATTATATTAAGAAAGAAAAAAATTAAAACTTCTTTTACGCATCCAAACATTTTTAAATCTTTATTTTTCATTGCAGTTGGACCTAAAATCGAACCATTTAATTTCCCGAGTGATTTAGAAGAAGGTATGCGTTCAATTGTAGTGTGCGCTGTTCTCTTTGGGGATCCACCAATTACCATACACTGGTTGAAAGATGCTGCTGATATACCTCTGGAGCTGCAGTCAAGAATAGAGATGATTAATGAATTTACATCATTCTTAACTTTCAATTCTGTTGGACCTCACCATAATGGAAATTACACTTGCGTTGCTCGAAATCCCGCTGCCACAGTGAACCATACTGCCTTAATGGTCGTTAATGGTGAGTAAAATTAATACATGAAATTCTTAATAAATTTGAACTAAGTAGTATTTATTGGATACAGATTAATAAAACTAACAATACACAGAATTTCAGCAAATGTTTTCACAACTAATAATAGCTGTTTCTTCTCAAATTTGTTTGAAGCTACTTTATCATTTATGATATGAGTTGAATCTCTTCATTTGAATTGCATTCCAAATATAGATTAATTTTATCAATTATTAATGTTAAAACTTATATGTAGTTTTTGCTTCTATGTATGTGTATTCAGTGAATGATTCCAGCCGGGTGTTCAAGATTAAGATTCTGGATGCAATATAGCAGAGGTGACCGAGCGGGAAGTCGGTGCCAGGACAATGGTTACGTCTCCCGTGCAGACATTAGTCGTTTATGTGTAATTTTTCCCCTTTTAAATAGAATGCAATACTAATCAAGTCCTCTACTGCACTAGGGACAAATCTTGGTGGTGAGGTTATTAACTCTTTAGACGAGTTTGCCTATTATTCAAACGACCATAACCGCACGGAACGGCAGAGATTGCAATATTGTTTTCTTCCCCTCCACTAAGGTATGCAGTAGCAAGTGCAATTTCCCTAAATGCACTGTATCAGTTTATTGCCGACAGTTTGTCTCAAACTTCTAGTGGAAGCTTCTTTGTTAGGAAGTAGAACGGATGTCATTCGAAATCTTTACACCTCTTTGTGCTTTAATGTACGGGGACGGGAGGAAACGGACGGGTCTGATGAAGGACGGGGACGGGCGTTGCGGTATTTTAAGCATACAGAGCTTCGGTTTTCTAAGGTCATTTAAAATGACGTTAGAAAACAAATTTTTCTAAAAATTCATCTAATTTTCTTAAAACTTTTTTATTACAAATTTTTCTACAAATTTTTCTAAGGTCATTTAAATTTACTTCGGTTTTTCTAAGGACAAATGATATTTTCAAATACCTCGGCGAATATGACCGACCGTTATATTAAAAAATATCCGTTGATATTTAATTATGAATTACTTGGTAATTTAAAATATTGCTAAAGTTTATTAATACTTTGCATTTTATTGACCGAAAATAAGAACGAGTCCGCTTTAATTCAATTGTAAAATAACATTTTTTACATTGGAAAGTTTGAATCAATAACACATTTTTCTATATCAGTGGTCTGGCATACATATATCTAAATTAAATTTTGAAAACAAGCACAAGCTTTTCTATTTTTATTTTGAAAATGTCGCTCAAATTTAACCAGCATGCTGAGACAAATATACTGGAAAGGTGTAAATATTTTCCAGAGCACAGAGTATATACTATTTTTAATGTAAATGCAACTTCGCTATATACCATTTGTTCAAGTATATCCTTTTAAGCGTACATCAATTACACTTTAATATTATATTTAAACTACAGCTGCTAAATTAATGATAATTTATGGCGTTTAAAGGAAACAAATTGTTGACGTTTGAATAAAGAAATTGTCAAATTAATGCATTATCGTTTTACGATATCAAAGTTATCAAAACCGTTATTAAAAATAGATGTAAACTATAAAATCATGTACCAAAATAAAATAGAAATTAAAATAAAAAAATAATAATTTTAAATTAACTTAAATATGTATAATTTTAAATTGTAAAATTAAATTTGAATTAATAAAAGAACTTATATTTTGAGAGAGTTATTGTAAATGACCAGAATTCAAAGACTTGAGTAATAATTCTAATGATGAATGAAAAAAAACAGGACGCTAGCAATCAATTTGGTTTTTAATATAAATCACTAAAGAGAGAGAAATGCAATATTAAATCGTACACTTTATTTCTTAGTTAAAAAAAAAAGGATTAATATAAGTATCTTCAGTTTAAATTTAATTATACTTGTGTGCCATTAAATAGATCATTTAATTAAATTTTAAAAAGAAAAAAACTTAGGGGATGCCATTTATGAGCTGCAGAAAATAATTTAATAATTCTGCAGAATAAATATTAAAGTCCTAGCGAGGAGGGAACTATAATAATGATGTTTCAAATGGTTTATCATTCATTCCAACTGGATTAAGAGTCGAACAAATGTGATGTGTGTAAATCTATATGTAATCGAAATATATAATTCCCTTAATGGAAATGTACTTGGGAGAACATCAAATATTCACGGTGTACAGTAAAACTGAAGAATTTTATTACGGCCTTTTATTGACTTTCTAGAGAGTAAAGGAAAATAAACTGTAATAATTGCTGTCAGTCCAATAAAAGACATAAGAATGATGAGTGTCCTTAAAAATATACTCATTCACTATATATCTCCTTCAAAGTAGCGAAAACTGATATTCTCATGATTTCATGGACAGTAGGTTTATCGATCGAGGATTTGACACTTTACAAATGGCCAAGTTCCATCTACCAAATCCCCAGACGCCATCGCGGAGACCAGAGCATCCGAATTCCTCCTCACTCACTCATTTTCTTCTTTGCTTTTTTTTCAATTTCTTACGTATCTTATTCATTTTCTTTCCTTTTGCAGTCCCTCCCTACTGGAGAACTCAGCCTACTGACCGCTCAGCTGTAATGGGAGAGAGCCTCACAGTGGACTGTCAAGCCAACGGATTTCCAGTCCCTCAAGTCAGGTGGAAGAAAAGCTACGGTACGCTAGTGTCTTCCTAAGTAAAAGAAAAGTTTGTGCGCGCAATCAAAATGGAACAAATATGTGTTAGGTTCTTTAATGTAGAAAGGGTTTTCTTGCTAAAGGATTATTATCGGGATAAAATCTCCTGAGACATTTTAGAAAAATAATTTTTAGTACCTTTACAAGATAACAAACGTTTTCGGCAGCACTGAACTCCGAAAATTAATCTCTTTCCTACATCACAAACTTAAAAAAAAATTTAAAAAAAAAAAATTAGTGACTTAAAATGCTAAATTTTGCAGCATTTTTTGCACTGATGGTCCAAATCGTACCATCGGGATTTTTTATGTAACTAATTTTATATAAATATTTTACACACATAGGTAATTACCGAACACATGGAATTACATCATGGTAATTACCGAATAATAAAACTGTAATCCAATTTTTTCTTTAGCACTTTGTAGAGACATTAGGTATTTTTTGAAGACAAGAGAGATGAAAAAGGAGCAATGCTCTCGCTGGGACTCGAACCACGGACCTATCGAGTACCCACCGAGTGTGCTGACCATTACACCACGAAGGCATGCTAAGAAGGAGGGATAAATCCTTACATACTCCCCCTTTTAAAGGGCGACTGGAGGTTAGGAGACCCAATCGCCAAATCCTGGTTGTGGAGAATCGTCATCGACCACCTTTTTTAGTTCGAACGCCACTGTAGAGACGTTAGGTATTTTTTTAAAACAGGAGAGATGAAAAATAAGCAATGCCGTCTCAGGGACTCGAACCACGGACCTCTCGAATACGCGACGAATTTTTTTACCATTACACCACGAAGGCATGCTAAGACGGCGGGAGAAATACCTTATAACTTCATCCATAGTTTATCCTACTTTTGCAGTCCGACATAGTGGTTTATCATTTTGGGCTTCCACAATACGCATACATTGTCCACTATCCTGGAGGAAACTTTCTCCGTGCTTGTCATTCACTACTGCTAAATTCCTGAGAAATAAAGATTCCAACAAGATTGAAAGCTAGGAACTTCTTACAGCTCACTATTCTAATAGTTTACGGAAGCTCGTTAAATGGTTAGCTGAAATTTTGCATATTTTTATTTTCTGAGAATTTCATAATCATCTGATTCATTTTTAATCAATGTACTGCCAAATCATACAATAATATCCAAATCTAAAGGTCAATAAAAATACTCTTGTCCAATTTGATTTCCCTAATTTTTGAGAAATTTATATTTAGCAAGTGAAAATCAATTTCCGTTTCCTGTAAACACTGTCTAATCATTAATCCAAATTTGATGTGAAAAGACTGTAAATGCATTCTATAAGAACGCAGTGTTTTTGAAGAAATTGCATCTTTGGACTCACTTGAAGTCCCCTCTTACAATAAATTCTTTTATATTTTATTATGTCTCTCTTTATCTACTCTACTGTGTTGCCCCTATAGGATTCTATCGATCATTTTAACTATCCAGATTGTAATTCGAGAAGTAGAACTGTTTACTACTTTCAAATTTCTATGCAGGGTGATAAGCTACCAGGCCAACGAACTTGCAGGGTGTCTAGGGGATGCAGAGACGACTCGGAATCATATAGGAATGCAGGGTCGCAAATGCCGTAGTTAGGATCTATAGTTCATAAAAGCAGAGAAAAAGAACAGAGTCAGCAACACTTTAATGGGACAGAAAGCATTTTATTGAAAGCTTGTACCCCAAGACGTGTTCGAATTTACTACCAGAAGACCTCTGGCAGGCTTGAAAGTAGAGCTGTTTTATTTCTTATGTTCTGGAAGATTCCTAGCATGTCACGTATCCTCCCGGCAGCTATAGATATTCGAGCAACGCGGTCTTCAACTGAAGGAACGGGCGTCAATTACACCAAACTCTTCATGTGATCCCAAAAGAAGTATATGCATGATAAGTCGATGTGGTACCAGCATGACGGGGCTCCTCCAGATTACATGATCGACGTCTGCTGACACCTCGATGTAACCTTTGGACCTTGGTTAATAGGTGGTGGTGGCCAGATTTATTGGTCTGCCAGATCACCGGACCTATCATGCATGAACTTCTTCTTCTGGAATCAATGAAGAGTTTGGTGTACGAGATACCCATCCCTTCGGTTAAATGCCTCATCGCTCGAAAATCTGTAGCTGCGTGACATACCAGGAATCCTCCAGAACACAAGGAATTCCATGCAGCGCAGATGTCAGGTTTTTCAGACGACTTCTGGTTGTAATTTCGAACACCTGTTGTAATACAATCTTTCAATAAAATGTTTTCTCTTCCATTAATGTGTTGCGATTTTGTTCTTTTCACTGCTTCTTTGAACCATAGCTCGTAACTACGGCATTTGCGACCTTTCATTTCTATATGATTCCGAGTCGTCTGTGTACCCCCTACACACCCTGAAAATTTGTCGTCTGGTAGCGAACACTACATTTACCTGCACTCCTGCCCTCTGACAGAGCACCTCCGACAGCAGTTCTTTCCTTCCGACTACGTCACGTATCCTATGAATAGACTGTTCACGAACTACTACTGCAACAAGGGCATCTTAGAGATAATGAAGCAAGTGAATGAAAATAATTATATCCAAGAAACTAAAGATTAATGTAAAATGTAGAAAGGCGGCCTAACCGTCAGATTTATAGCAATGACTAGGATGACTTCCTAACCCTGTAGTGCCATTAACTTAGTTTGGCGGAACAGGTTAAGTAAAGTGACCAATACATACCAGAAGCAATTCTCATGCTTTAGACTAAATAACAAATGTTTCATATATTTTCCTGATAAATCATGTTTTCAGCTTAATAAAATGGTACTGATGGAAAGCCAGTTCCTTCAAGAATCAGGAATGTTTTAGCTAGATTTAAAAGTTTTATGAATGCCACTAACAGGCACCAGAAAATGTTCTTATTTCGCATGACAACAAAGCCTAAGCAAGTATAGAAAAAATCCATTGTTAGTATTTGGCACACAAAAGCATACCTATTTTTCCTTTACTTCAATTTTCGTTGAATTTTAAGTCAAATTATTACAACGTAATTTTAACGTTTTAACGGCGGATGGATTTTACTGACAAAAACAGGTTTTGCTATCGATTTCCGAAAACAGCTTATGTTAAGGAAGGGGATAGTCTAAAATTTACACATTAAATGAGCGCGAAAAGATTTCAATTTCTGACTTCATGTCTCAATAGTGTACTAAACTTTTCCATTAACTTTGTCTCATAAATTTTCATGTTTTGCAGTTAAAGCAATACGTATTTCTGTTTTCTTTGAAAGATATATTATTCGATGATAAATAGTTTTGGGATTAAATTAAAATAAATGTTATTTCATTAATCATAACTAAGAATAATAACTTGCAATTTTCGTAACATAGCTGAGAACGTAATTATAAAAAAATATATGTAAAAAAACCTCTTTCTCTCTTGAAACGGAATTCCATTCGAGCTTTATAAATTGAAGCATTTTTCTAATTATCCATATAAATATTTATTTAAAACGTTTTAGTAACTTTCATGTGATATAACGAATATTCTGACGTATAACGCGCGCAGTTATCTAAAAAAATCTAAATTTACGGTTGCGCTTTATACACCGAATATTAAAATGGCAGATTTTTAAATCTGCCATTTTAATAAGTGAAAAACATTAACATAAAAAACTGGGTTTCAATCCCCATGTACTTAAATACTGTTATTTAAAAGCAATGATATACCTTATGAGCTTAAAAATTCTCATTATCGGATAAAACGGAAAGTTTGTCATATTCATATTCTGTTTGTAGAACTATTAGGATTTTTTTGAAGCAGGAGACATGAAAATTGAGCAATGCCCTCACCGGGACTCGAACCTCGGGCCTCTCGAATACGTGCTGAGTGTGCTGACTATTACACCACGTAGGTATGCTAAGAAAACGGAAGAAATACATTATATACTCTACATTTTAAAGGGCAACAGGAGATTAGAGGACTCATCGTCAAATCCTGGTGATGGAAAATCATCATCCACCACGTTTTTTAGTTCGGGTGATACTGCTGAGTTATTAAGTTATTTTGACTCGGGACACGTGAAAAATGAGCAATGCACTCACCGAACCTCGGACCAGAATACACGCCAAGTGTGCAGACCATTATACCAAGAAGGCAGGCTAAGAAGGCGGAAGAAATACCTCATATGTTATATCTTCAGGAACATCTTCGAATTCTGTTTCATCTGCACCATTACTATTACATATAGCAATAGCATTTTTTGCATGCTTATGAGTTAGTTTGGGTTTAATTTCATGCCACACTTTTAGTATGAATTCATACACTATTCCTAGACTGGCATGATGCATATGACCTCTTTTGTAAATGTTTATGCACCTTCTAACATCCACGTATTCCATTGTCGCTTTAAACTTTCTTGGAATGGTTTTATTGATACACACTCTAAAGACTGAATTAATAGCGTTCATCCTTCTGGAATAACTGCATTGGTTATATTACTTCAGTTTCTTCGTATTATCCGTTAGATTGGGTATAAGCATGTCCTAACCTAAAGGACTTAAATCTTCAAGGAAATAGGATTATCAAGCATTTCTTATCCACAGTCGCACTTGGTTTTCCTCCATCCAACCTTTCTCGCGCGCATGAATTAAAACACCATTTGGGAAATTACATTTCCCAAACGGTAAATCCCAAATGGTTTTCCCAATGTACATGGTTTCCCAAATGGTTTTCCCAATGATTACATTTCGACATCGTCTTCCTTTTCAAAATAACCACATGTTTTAATTCTGTACTATCCGCTAAGCAGGAAAGCGAGACGGGGAGCTGAAAGTTTTCGTGAGCTGCTGTTTCTATGTGAACCGATTTTGTTCTATTCACATTAATTGCTTTAATTCCTATCATCTCAAACATTACTGCAGTTTCATCCACATCTAGAACATGTGAGAGTAAATATTTTTTTAACCTTCTTAGATCAATAACATACTACTTGAAGCTTATCAATTTGTTCTTCAAACATTTTAGGAGTCTTTTGTAAAACTTTTGTATTTCCTCGTAGAATAAAATCATTCTATGCCATAAATTGACGCCACCAGCTCAAAGTTGCTTTAAAGTTTTACTTTCATTTGCATCCTTTTTTGCCCATTTTTAAAGCAACGTATGTTGTTTATTATTAAAATGAATCCATTCTGGTGACTTTCTAGGACCCAGTTGGCAGCACTTTCTTCTAGGATAAGCCATTTCGTTGCTCCTTTATGCAAACCATACTTATTCTTTGGCGTATTAATTATTGTGATTTATTTTTTTTTCCACTCACGTACGGACCTTTCACGGACATCCAAAATCCTTCCTGCATCACGATTTCAATTTTCCTTCACAGTTTGAACGATTTTGCATTCGAAACCAGCACTATGTTTATTTCCTTTGACATGGCCCATATCTACTTCTAAAAGGAACACTAGATCATCTGTATTTCAATAAAAGCAAATGTTACTAAAGCCTTTGGCGCTCACTTCAAAATCACGGCTTCAAATGACTGAAGAAAGCGATAGTATTCGACTCCTAATTCCGCCAATTCATTCGAATCGGAAGGAGTAATACGAGTGAACAGTGTCATCTTCGAGAGGAAAAGAAGGAGGGAAGAATTTATATTATGATTTTTTAGGCATAACATTTATCAGCCAAATATATGAAAGCTCTTGGAAACTTTCTATACATTTGCAATCGAAAAGGGGCAATTAAAACTTCATTGGTTTTTTTAATAAAAAATGTTTTCTCTTACCCCAAACAACGTCCGCCTTTCCTCGAAAATATAGAATAACATTCTTGTTCCTATTTGCATTGAATACAATCCATCAAGCACTTCATTCACACGGGTATTGTTTTCCTTATCGCTTCTTAATTCGACATACCATTTTCAAAACCCTGTGGAAAATATTCAAATGAAGGATTTCAAAAGATCAGAGTGCCCCACATGTACATTTCAAGTTTCTTCGAAAAGACAAATGTGCCCGTTTTACCGAGAACATACCTAAAAATTGTAATATTCTAGCTAAATTTGTACTCATAGAAAGCTAGAATAATTAAGAACTGT